>CM061044.1:1360754-1821373 GCA_030762985.1 Adelphocoris suturalis
TTCAACAGTGTGAAGGGATAATTCCAAGGTTTACAGAAATGGACCTATCAGTGGTGAAATATATTGAGGTATATCCTCATTTAAACATTTACCAGACCTGTCACTTTTGATAATTTCGAATTTTTCAAGTACATTCAACATACCTCCCTTTGGGCAAAAATGAAGAAATTCTACAAACTGTCTGTCTGTCAAATCAAAATTGTAACTATGATTAGATTCCTTAAGATGTTTTGCAAATGTAGACTTACCCTTATTTTCCCTGAAATCCTCCATATGCTCGTCTATTCTTTCCCTAAATTTCCTACCAGTCTGACCGCAATATTCGTAGCCACAAGAACATTTTAATTTATAAACTCCACTTTTATCCTGCACACTAATTTTATCCTTAACGGAATCCTAGTAATGCTTTAAGGCTATTTTTCACGAAAAAATTCAATAAATTAGATCCCTATATCAAATTCACCCTCGAATTCGGCGGGAATAAAACTAAATTTTCTTGATCTGTCCATCTCTTTAGTAAATGAGAAGCATGATTTTTCAATCTACAGAAAAGATACATATAGCGATATAACGATCCATAGTAGTTCAAATCACCCTTTAGTACATAAGCATGCAGCCATTCCATAGTATGATCAACCGAGCACTATCTATTCCCATGAGTGAACAAAATTTATCAAAAGAAAAATCCATTATCAAAAGCATAGCGGCTAGTAACGGATATGGAGGAGATCTCGTTGATACCATATGGGATAAGGTTCTTAGGAAAAAGAGTAGGGAAAAAGTTTCCAATCTGGCTCGGGAAGATTGTAACTTTAGAAGAAAAGCAATGGATACGTTTACCTTATTATGGGAAAATTTCTGATAAAATTGGCAAAATTCTATCATCGAGAGGTTATAAAGTAGGTTTTAAAAATAAAAATAGCCTTAAAGCATTACTAGGATCCGTTAAGGATAAAATTAGTGTGCAGGATAAAAGTGGAGTTTATAAATTAAAATGTTCTTGTGGCTACGAATATTGCGGTCAGACTGGTAGGAAATTTAGGGAAAGAATAGACGAGCATATGGAGGATTTCAGGGAAAATAAGGGTAAGTCTACATTTGCAAAACATCTTAAGGAATCTAATCATAGTTACAATTTTGATTTGACAGACAGACAGTTTGTAGAATTTCTTCATTTTTGCCCAAAGGGAGGTATGTTGAATGTACTTGAAAAATTCGAAATTATCAAAAGTGACAGGTCTGGTAAATGTTTAAATGAGGATATACCTCAATATATTTCACCACTGATAGGTCCATTTCTGTAAACCTTGGAATTATCCCTTCACACTGTTGAAACCTTATTTAGTTATTTCCCCCCTTTCACTTCATCTGATTAGCTATAATCCCCTTACACTTTGTATGCACTTAATTGGTTGTACCTCCTGCCCCCTTTCTTTTTTCTCTCGACCAATGGGATTCAATCTCCCTTTCACTTTGTATGCACTTGATTGGTTGTACCTCTCCTGCCCCCTTTCCTTTCTCTCGACCAATGGGATTCAATTTCCCTTCACCTGTCACTATATAAGCTGTGTCCTTTCTAATGTGTCTTCAGTTATTGTTTGTTACTGATGATGGCCTAACCGTCGAAATCGATTTAACATTGTAACTCTTTATTTTTCGTGGAAATAGACAACGTTTTTCACTAACTTCCGTTTTATAATGGGTTTCCACAACTTCGTCGCGAGTGATTTAGTTCGTACAAGTTACAAGTTAACAAGTACAGGTACTTGTGATGCACGGTAAACTAGAACAAGTGTTTCACCAAAACATAGGAAGAGTGCTAGTGTAGAAAAGTTACACTTCTAGAAGCTAAATTTACAAGTGTAGCAGAAAATAAAAATGGAGTGTGAGGACAAACGGAATGAGCAACGTCAGGCGGGATGCCGAAATTGAAGTTTTGTCAGCGAATCATAATATGAAAACGGTGGTAAGTACACGATAGGATGTTTTTATCGTACATGACAAGGTGTTATGATTGGATGATAGACAAATTATAAACTGAAAGAGGAGAAAGAGTGTATTTGATTTCAACTTATTCTGATGACTGGCATAACCGATTTTTCTCCTTTATTCAGCGCAAATGATTAATCAGTTCATCCTTAATGCTGCTGGGTTAGGAATGTCATCTGTAACTTCGAGATGATCTTCACACTTCACTTTGTTCTTCAATGATGGGGAGATCCTCAATACCCGATCAGGAAAAATTGCACAGAGTCACGCACCATTTGAATCTTTCAAGTGTCTCGGAAGACATCCTAAATCTCTCGTTAAACTCAAAAATACCCACGAAATGAGCGTTTATTCGTGGCCGAAAAAATCGTTGGCGTCTTCTACGCTGAATGCTTCTTTCTTGTCTGTATTTTTCAGCAGAAGATGATTCCCACATATTAAACACCGAAAAATATTCAACTCACAATGCTGTAAAATAACAAGTTTACTGTTGAATGGACGTAGGTTAAACATCGGCAAGTTTTTACAACTGCAAAACAGTGACTTGTTCAAAATGATGGGGAAACTCTTGTAACTTGTCCAAATTCGCCTGTACACTGTTAATTTTCACTGTGCAAAGTCTACACTTGTACCTTTATGAAACGCTTGCCCACTCATTTTAGCATGAATATGCTTTAGCCGTGTCCTAACTACCGAAAAATGTCCCACGAGAGTGCAACGAAAGTAGCGCCAATAATTGTGATGATTTCCGCTTACAACCGAGTCGTTGCTAGGGATATGATACTTCGTCGTTTTTCATCCCACAAAATTCGTTGACCATTCGTTCGAAAGCTCTCGATTTATCCAACCATACTATATTAACTACTGCGAAGTGCGTGGCCAACAAGCTGAGTTATGAGCATGGATATATGAATAATTGTTTACACACAGGTGATCATTCTCAATTATTGATATTGTGAACATGATTGCAACCGCTTGTTAATTTCTGATGATTTCATTGAGCTGGTGTTTCGATTATGTGATTCATAGCAGGTGATCCGAATATTGCGAGAACGGTTAGATTTGTGAAGCGGTGGTTAAATTATTTTAATAGGTAATTTCTATACTTTACACTATAGGAAGCTGTAATTACGTGTGTAGCCTCTTTAGCCTCTTTCTATAATAAAGTGAATGTTTACTCGCGAGTTTCTATTAGGAGATCATCATCTCACAAGAGCTCGATCGTCGTGATCATTTCTATAATAAAGTGAATGTTTACTCGCGAGTTTCTATTAGGAGATCATCATCTCACAAGAGCTCAATGGTCGTGATCATTTCTATAATAAAGTGAGAGCGAGGAGCTAAAACATGATTCCATGTTTTAGGATTGATGGCAGAATGATAAACAGAGTTCAGAGGCCGATGGGGGTCGGGTTCAGAGAATCGACGAGGAGTGAGTTCATGTTTTTTAATTTTAGCCGTCAGGCTCAAAGGAACTGTGGCTTTTTTTACAACTTGTACATAAAATCAGCTTGTAACTTGTCACCTGTTGATTTAAATTAGGCCCTAGAGGTCAACGCGGCAACGAAAATATACATGATGACCTATAGTCAACTATGTTGCCATAACCTCAAAGAAGGAAACGCAACGTTATATCTACATGATGCACCAAATCAAATTTGTATCAAGTTGCAGACTCCTATGTAAAAGAAACACTTCGAGAAGTCTAGGGTGGTGGATACAGAAGGGATATGGAAGGGAATGGATTAATAATTGAAGGTCGCAGGAATGATCTGATCTGACTGCCATTCCCTTCGCTAGCGATGTTTCTACCCAATTAAACAGGCTCCCTCGAGGGCTGAGTCACAAAGTACTGCAACTCAACTCTCCAGACCTATTTGCCTGGGGCCCTTGATCATGTGGGAGTCGCCTAACTCCGGCAGGCGGTCGCATATCTGCTAGGATGGTGACAAAGTGACTTTTTCTTTTGTCGGCACACTTCTCGGTTTAAGCGTGGATAATCGACGGCCAATTACAGTTGAGTGAATGGAAACCGGGAGGATCAAGTAGCCGATTATTTATGTACGGGATGTTTATAATCCTCCGTAGTTTGGTATTGATATTCCCCACGTCCTCTATTAGGCATATTCGCACATCCGGGGTAAGACTGGTATAAGTCCAAAATTGGCTGTTTTGAGTTATATATACCACCAGATAGCGCTCGGCGAGCTCTGCATGGAGGTAGTATCGGTTTAACTGTAACTCAATAAATGGCCGCTAGAGAACAGATAAACCATTATGGTTTTTAGCCACTTTTCTATCATAGCATTGGAGCAAGACTGGATCATTTCAGTTGTGCGCCAGACGCCGAAGTGCGATGACCGTAAGATGGGGTAGAACTGGTTTACAGTATTATTTGGAAAGTATATTGTTTGAAAAGTATTTTTATTTTATTTGAGGAGTATTTTAGGTTCATTTTTCAGTGTTGTACTGTCACTTTTATCGGAACTACATATTGCTAGGAGAAATTGTTCATATTTTATAAAGACTGAGAACGTTATCGAAGACTGGAAGGTTCATTAGGTACCAATAGATGTTTTATTGTGATATTCCTTAATATATTTACATAATTTTGAAGTTAAACGGGTACCTACTTTTTAATTATATTCGGCATTTTATTTCTGAATGCAAACTTGCCCCAACTATCACTTATTTTATTCGGGAAAAAAGCAATTTAAAACGCTTCTGGTTCCGATGTTACGGTTTTACTAATACCTGAAGTTTCTACGCTTTAAAGTTTCATGATTTGAAGTTTCTGTTTTGCTACTTTAAAGTTACTGTTAAGGCCAGAAGGATTCAACTGCACTTGTTTGATTTAGTAAAAATTGGTTCCTTATAACTTGAAACTAAAAAATTTGTATTATAGTTATGTTGCTTCTACAAGTAGTAAGCTTATTTAGTTTTTAATTAATTTTTCTGTTAACCTATACCATTCATTATAAAAGTAATTCTTGTTTTTGAAAACGAAAAATTACTGAAATATTGTGTTATTCTGCCATTTGCTTTTAGGTCCAAAAGGATTTTACCATAATTTTGTATGTTTGAATGGTCCCTTATTTGATTTTTGTTATTAACAAAATTGTCATACGTTGAATGAAATTGTGTGTCTTTTCATTTATTATTTTTATTCTTGAACCCAAATAATTATATAAAGTGGTATGTAGTTCAAAGCAGGCACCATAGCGAACGAAAGCAGAGTCTGAATCTTGAGACTAACCAGATGTTCAGCAATTATATTCAGAAATTTGCCACCGTTTTCGTTTTCCAAGGTGAAAGTGGTGTTATAAGTATACCTCCCCGCAGTCGCTTTGCTTAGATCAGTAGTGGCATATCTCACGGATGAAGTGATAACTGGTGTTATGCAGTCCTGTTTCTAGGGGTAACATAGGAATTTGATGTGTTTAAGCATGCTGGTTGAAAATAAAGGGGTAACGAAGTAATTTTGGTATTCCACATGTTAGTTAGAGAGTATATGAGCGCCATAGAACCGTGATATATGAAAAAAGAAACGTTCAGTTGACTGTTATATATCTATTTAGATGGGAAAAATCTTTAAACGCGATTTCCCAAAAGTAGGGTTTTTTGACTTATACCAGTCTTACCCCGGATGTGCGATTATGCGTGTCTACTTTTACCTACACAAATCTTAATTGTTGTGAAAACAGTATTTGTTTGCGTGGAAAGGCTTATTTTTAATTTATAATATTTTATCTTGCGTCCTTACTTCCGATTTAGGAAAGATATGTATTTGTATAGCAGGTTCACAATTTTTTCGTCCGCAAAAATGAAAATTTTGGCTTGTGTTGTACGTTTTACAACTTTCTGGACAATTTCGGTTTCTGGACAAACGTGAATTTCTTGAAACACCAATTTCTCTTGATTTATTGGCCCAAATTTGCTCAAAATTGGAGGGGAAGTAGTTGAAATGATTGCCTATGAATAAAAGAAAAACAAAAAAGTTTTTTTCGTTGCGCATGCGTATTGCGCATTATCAGAAACAAAACTCCGTACCAATCTATTTAGCCAAATCATATGAAATAATCATAATCAGAGATTGTGCGAGCATTTTCTATATGTTCCATCCGATCATCGTATCGATAGGATCGTGTGTGAAATTGCGCATGCTGTCTTAAACTTGAGTTTTCTGAAACACCTCTTTGTCACAGTCTACAACCAGATTCCGCTCAAATGATCTCCAATAATGATTTCCCTACGAATTTTATTATAATTGGACCCACTCTGGCTATAGTTTGTCGGAGACAAACCACCTAAATTATTCGGCCTGATCAAATTTGGGAATAATTCAGGATTGCTTGTAGAAGGTTCCCTACAAGTTATATCGTGGTGATACTTGAAATTCTGTCGTGTCTTAAGCAGCCGTAAATTTGAATTTGTTATCTGTTCTTTTCGGTAAATTTATACACACGTCCCCTGCTTTGACGTTCGACCACATAACTCTGGACTATATTAATTTCGTTATCTTCATCGCTCATCACACAATAATTGTAAATGTTCATCCTGTAATAAGTTAGAAAAGTTTACTACCCTGGCAACTGAGCAAACATTTTCTATTTTCTGAGCCTACCAATGCTCCTAAAGCCTTATGGTCACATTCAGAGACGAAACAACTTATGTCATCCATCAAAAAAATTCCAGTTGCATTTTACGTTTTTGCTATCCAAATTGGCTTTGCTTCTGATTGTGGATCTGAATATGTCTATCGTTAAAGAAGTCAACCAATTTTCCCGATATTTTCAGAGAACTAGCGGATAAGGTTTTCAAGATCCCCTACGAATTCATTTGCAATTTGAACCTACGGTAGTCAATTGGTCAATTTTATCCCATAAAGTATTATCACATTCCGATTAAAATAAGTCCAGTCGAGTGATATATCGCTTTCTGTTATGCATGATAAATTAAAAATTAAAGCAAATATTTTAAGAACAGGGGAGTAGGAGTTAAGTTTTGTTGAACAGCCAATAGTGTAGGCCAGTGTTTGACACCTTAAAAGAAATTTTGACTTTGACAAGCAATTAAGTTATGTTTTTTCGTTTCTTCAAACTTGAAGCTTACATCTATTGCTGCTTCAGGATGTCCTCAAACTGCTCAGTATAGAAAAAATCTCTACTTCAAGCCACAAAACATCATAAATTCCTTTTTTCGAACTCAATTTTTTGATCCTGTATTCGACAGCCAAATTTTTTGTTGCACTTGCGATTGACACAGCAGTTCTTCTACAATAATAATGTTTCCGTGTATCAACAAAACATTTATTTCAACATTTTATAACTAAATTGAGCATTTGAACTTAGTAATATTATTCTAAATATAAAATTAATATGAGTATTCATGAAGATAAAGTTGAAAATATCACCGGATGTTTCAATCACAGAATAGGTACAATGTTTTCCCAATACCATAGGTACAAAACGTTTCAAATGATAAACTAGCAGCTTGTGAGTTGCTATGTATTTATCTAGATATAAAAAATAAAGAACGAATGACAAGAACGAATAGAGATCCATATTGACAGCTCTGTCAATAACTGAGGATAGCATCAGTTTGGGGACTAGTGATTGACATTTGTATTTTAACATGGTGTCTTCATTTCCAAAAAATTATAGCGTAAATACAATCTACACAAAAAACTAATTGAGAAAAACCTTGAGAGCAATCGAGTTTGAAAATGTGGAGTGTATGGTGAAGCAAAATAAAACAATTACCTCCATAGCGAAATCGCAAGAAACATCACCAAAGAAATGACACCACGAGGTTCTATTGGGTGACTTTCTCCAGATTTCACAAAAACCCGCCTGAAATCTTTTCCCGCCTTTATGTCTCAAAATTCAAAAGGATCGAGCCCGTAAAACACTTTTATGCCTTATTATTTAAACTTTTTGGTGATATGTCAATTACTGGGTCCTTGTCGAACACTGGTCCCTCCACCTTATACAAACTGAAAGAAGCACAGAAAGTGGTCAGATTTTAGAAGAATAAAATAAATAGAAAGATAATCTCAACAAAAATTTGCTCGTTAATATTTTAAGTAAAACTCATCTCCCATCTTCGTTCACCCAACCTACAAGTATAATGTTGGTCGACTGAGGAATCACCTTAAATCTATTCGTAGGCCCCAAAATATGGTCCGCTCTTGTAAATTCACACTTGAGAAACCTGTAAAGCAATACAATAATAATGTCAACATGCGACAGAGCTTAGTTGGAGATATTCGGGACAGCATCTACCGTTTTTATCCCAACGTCGGAACTGGTTTTATCAATTCGACCGGGGGGAAAAAAACAAGATGTATTCTACCTTCAGTTGAAAGAAACCTGTTCAAAGAAACCATAAAGAGTAAAAAAAGTCGACCATTTAGTTCATTCACAGGAAATTGGCTGCTTGAAAGACATTTAACAACCACAACCTCCTGCCAGACAATTCCGTGGCCCAAATAAGACATTCCAACGACAATTTATATTCAATCTGGGTGATGGTTATCAATGTTTTGCCTTGTCTCTTTAAAAGATTATCGTTGACGTGTGTGACTGGGACTCGTCAACTGTGGAGTGTCCTTATAAGAGGAGGCTTTTAGTGGATTTTAAAATAATTCAAACGCTGTCGTTACTTTGGCCGTCAGGCGGTTTCATTGATATGTTTCAGAATAGCCCAGTTTTTTCGTTCACAAAGCGGAAATAACCGATACAGCAGAAGTATAACTAGTTATAAACTACTATTGCTAAGTAAGCATAATGAACTAATATATTGTAAAATTGATCATTATTAAATGATCTGACTGTAGAACCGTAGGTCTACCGTCCGTTTTTATGTTCATTATGGTTTCTTAGCAATAATAGTTTATAACTTGGCGTAGCAAATCAGCTTTCCTTGACACTACAGAGGCTTAGGGATCATGAGAGGTTGTGATAAAATGAGAGCATTCCAAAAAGTGGCGAACGATTTTCCTGATATGAGAACTAAGGGAGTTACACTTCCCTAGTAACGCATTGGTTGTACGTGAAAATCAATATTTTCGCAGTGACGTAACGGTCGGGAAAAAGGGAATTGTCCTGTTAATCATTATTAAATGATAAAACTATTCGAAAGCAGTTAACCTAGAGCTATCCTTCGAATGACAATATGTGAAGGAAGGATGCTACGTAAATAAATGTGTAGAGAAAGAGGTGATCGACCCACAATATGTATGTTGTTACGATAAGGTTCAAAACGAATAAAAGTCCTTATGGCCGAGCTTTCGGTTTATATAAAACCATCATCAGGGCCTGCACAGAAACAATGATAAAACAATAACAATAGCACAAAATGAACTCAAAGAAAAAATATGTATATCAGGCCAACATAAAATGAAATAATAACAACAACCACTACTACTTAATTAAGTCCATAGGTAGGCAACTTACTCAAGGATCTTCTATGGTGTCAAAATATAGGACACGGTCATGGATTGTGAGTTAAATGTCATAACTAAAAAATAACAAGATACTACAATTTAACAACAACATCCTGCTCAAATAAAACCATGAGAACACCTATCATGGAAACATTTCTATACATACAATTTTAGCCTTTAGCTTTTGAGTCCTATTTTTCTGTGCCAACCGTTGTTATACTCAGCCTCAACTGCAACCAGTTCTTGTTTTTGGTATGTATAGAAATGTTTCCATGATAGGTGTTCACATGGTTTTATTTTGAGCAGGCTGGATGTTGTTGTTGAATTGTTGTATCTTGTTATTTTTTAGTTATGACATTTAACTCACAATCCATGACCGTGTCCTATATTTTGACACCATAGAAGATTCTTGAGTAAGTCGCCTTTAGACTTAATTAAGTAGTAGTGGTTGTTGTTATTATTCTATTTTATGTTGGCATGATATACGAGTATATTTTTTCTTTGAGTTCATTTTGTGCTATTGTTATTGTTTCATTATTGTTTCTGTGCTGAGCCTGAAAGTTTCTGTTCTGATTGTTATAGGCCCTGATGATGGTTTTATATAAACCGAAAGCTCGGCGATAAGGACTTTTATTCGTTTTGACCCTTATCCTGATAATTTTTGACAACATAAATAAATCTGTAGTAAGGACCTGTGAACCTCAACATAACCAAGTCGCTGAGGCTCGGGGTTATAGCCGATCCCATACAGGAATTCAGTTAAAACCGTTTAACAAACTATCAAACTTCAAGTCCTTTCAAAGATAAAACGAAACCACCAGATATAAGCAAATAAAATGGTAAAAATTATTGCAGCAGCGCAGAGATTTACGCGAAGCGTAAACAGACAATTAATAGTGACAAATAGCTGACCCAATATGCAGGCAGTTTGAAAGTTGCAATCTGGTTTTAATTATACCACAGAATTGAACGTTTTTCATCCCTTCACGATATGAAGTGATAACTATCTAGAGCAGGCATTTTAATGTCTTTCCCAGGCAGCAGTTGTACAGGTTACTCTTGAGAAGTTAGATTCATTAGCTCCATAATTATTTTATAATTGCAACACTCGTATTTTTACGAGTGAATTTCATTCTTTTTTTGCCCTTCTAAAATGATGAGAATCTTGATTGCTAAAGATATTGAGTACAGCGAAAATAAAACCAAATTGCTTGGTTTAATCAGCCTATAAAGTTGCGTTTCATTTATTTGCTTTACAATACGAAAAATATAAGAACTCCATCTTAATTATGTTAATATTTACACGTATACGTTTGACAAATATTCAACAAGCCTCAATCTCATTGATTTTAATAACTGATTTAAATCCTCGCTATTATGTCGTTTTATGTGATATAATGTCGTTCTATTAAGACTTTACTGTAGCTTAATTGAATCAATGTCTAGGAATCGCATTTTCGGCCTCCTCCACTAACTCTTATTTTCAACGTGAAAAGTTGTGAATTTCGTTTCAGTTTTTGTTTTTTGCGGTTGCTCTTTGATTAACTCTCAGCCATAACAATTTTCATAAATTTTTAACGGGTATATTTCTAGAAAAAGGTCATTTTAGCGAATTTTTGAAGAAAATTAAGCTATTGCTCTCGCCTCAAAATTTGTAGAATGTGAATTTTTGAAAACTTTTTATGCAGAAATCCGTTTCAGGCTATTCTGAATCATATTCTGAAGTTTAACGCATTTTTTTATGTATGTATATATGTATGTATGTATATATGTATGTATATATGTATGTATGTGTCATTCCAGACGATAACTGTCCGTAGAATTGTGCTAGAAACTTCTTCAAACAAATTTTAAAATGTTAAGGACACAAAACGAAAGTTCGAGTTCGTTGGCCAGCATGATCGGATTACATCTTCGGGTTGAAATTTTCAAAAATGTAGTCAAAATTTTCAAAATAGCCTGTTTTTTGCGATTTGTTGTGCGAAATAATTTTTTCAGCATACTAACATGTGGTATATTCGGAATCAGCGTAAAATTTCCTATAAGAGTATGTATCAAGTTTTCAAAAATTTCAAAGTTGAAAAATCAGTCAAAAATCGAAATAATGCCGTTCGCTATTACCGAAATAAAATCGGTAATATTTGCATGAAACATTGTCCAAATTCAGATTGAACTACTCTTATGGAAGTATCCCTGTATAACCAATCCTAGAACCATGCTGTTTAAAACGTAGGTAGTAGGTGCTTGTTAAAAAAAAAGTATGAGTACCTCCTAATTATTTAATGTCGAAGATTTCTTATCGAGTCAAAAAGCCGTCGTAAGCAAATACAAATGAATAAGTCAAGAACCATAATAAGTCTAGAAAGCAAGTGTAACGCTAGTAAACCCAAGACAAACACTTACCGCAGTAGTTGGGGCTTGATGGTGAATTATACACAACACACAGTTCGTATAACTTGATTGAACGTATATATTTGATGACACACGAAATATAGACTCGATTGAGTAAGTTGAGCGAGGATATATTGAGATGCAATTTATACACAGATTGATCACAAGTGAGAAGTGAGAGCTTTGTATAACAGGGAAAACGGAGAGTCAGAAGCATATGGCGTCCGAGAAGGGGAGATTCGTCCAATGGCGAACCTCACTACTGTCCAGTGTAGCCACAAAGATCACGCATAGCGCCTCATAATAATTACACGAACTAGTTAAACATGTAGATATACCGAAATGATCCTTGAAACAATATTAAGATCAGATTACACATTTATGTGTATTGATTATGAGCAATACTAAATATTATCCTATTGGATTCATAAAAATGAAGTTTACAACAGGACACGTATCATAACTTATTTGTGGTCTAGGTTGCATGGAATGAAGTTCCATGCATCACAGAGGTGTCTCATTTGGAGACTTTACTTTGTCACTCCCTCCTCTTCAAATGAGGAAGCAGTATTCACAAGACTTAATCTGTTCTAGATATGACAGAATCACAACGGACACATGTCGTTATGTCATGCAGAAAGCATCAACGCATTAACGTGATTTAATCTACTATGATCGAATCTTACTACTAGATCATAAAACTCAGTTTTAGTTCAATATGACTGTGGTCTTAGAGTTCTTAAATCGAAAGCACTTTTCTTACACGACAGAAAAGTAATTCTAGTCACAACAGTGTACAGTTTAGTTCCCTACTAAGATTCTAATATGAATGTGATACAAATAAGTGACATAATATTTTAGCAGGTAACATTGCCCATGTATGACCTTGCACTGTTTCACTGAACATACGAATTTCAACACGCACACACCGAATATTAACATCAAAAACGGATAGGACCGATGAACACTTGATGTTGGTGCTGCTGGTACTGAGTTGATACAACATGTTGGGACATTGAGAGACACGTTGAATCCAGCTATGGCCATTGGCAGTGGCAACATGTTGAGGCATCGAGAAACATGTTGAATCCAGCTGTAGTCTGAGGTAGTACTTGTTGACATGCTGAGGATCGGAGATGCATGTCAAATACAGCTACAACTTGTGGTAATCTTGGCCAGACTAGGCCCATGGTTCCTTTTTCTCTGAAACATTTCATATCAAGGCATTAGTTCCATGCATCACAGAGGTGTCTCATTTGGAGACTTTACTTTGTCAGGAACATACAAATGTTTTGAATACACAGGTGCATGCTCTGTCGCAAGAAATCGCTAACTGCCAAAAAACTATCTTGCTAATAAAAAAATTAATAAGAGAATTTTGACAGTATAGAAGAAAATCTAGCATTATCTGAAAAAATAAAAATAAATAAATATAAATAAAAATAAATAATACAAAACGATCTTATTTAAGAAAACATGGATATTCTCAAAAGAGGAAGCTGATGGACCTTTTTCGAACGGAATTAAATTGCGTTCTTGAGGATTATGAAGTTATAGGTGTAAGACATTTAGGCACCATTCAACCTTCTAGAAATAGACCAGTTCACATTCATTTTACTAACAATTTCTCTAAATCTAAAGTACGCCAGAACATTTACAAGTTCAAGGGATCTCAATTTAATACATCCGAGTTCTACGACAGACGATCACGGGAATTCAGGAAGCATCTCTTGCCCAATTTGTTTCAAGCAAGAAAAGACGGGAAGCATGCCGTCTTGATTGGAGGTGAACTACTGGTTGATGGAAAAAAAAACTTATCATTCACTATGGACGAAGTTCGTTGGAGGATTCTACATCTACTGGGTCAGAAGTGGAGATTAATCTGAATACTCCTCTTCCGTCCCCTCCCAACATTTCCAGAAAGCAGGCCAAGAAGAAGATGAAAATCTACAAGAGATAGAACGAACATCAACACCGCCTTGGAAATTTTGGCATTGGAATTTGGCAGTGGAGCAGGGGTGCTCAAACTTGAACTGCTGGCGATCTACCTCAATATTTTTAGACTACTTACGATCGACTCTGAGAGGCTGCAAGTATGTGTGATGCAGGGTTGTCGTACATACACGATACACCCTACCTACCTAGGTAGGGTGTATACACCCTAGGTAGGGTGTACCGTAGCATATATAGATATTAGCTTTCCGCACAATTTACATTATTTTAGTCAAGGTTTGGGTTAGGATTACTTAAGTTCTTCTCTACAATATCAATGAAAAAACTCCTAGTTATTCAAAATTGCGAGTTTATTCGTTGTTACAAAACAAAAGAGTTACATATGGTGTTAAACTCAACTAAGGAGTGACTTTGGATGTTGAAGCGTGGCACTGCATGTCCTCAGCATACTTTTCATAAGATGGTGCGTAACCACTGAGTGCCAATCGCAAGCATGATGACATATGATCGTCAGTTAGTCGATTGCGATATTTTGACTTAATTATCTTCATTTCAGAAAATGCAGACTCGCACAAGTAAGTTGACCCAAACATTGCCGTCAGTTGAAGGGCGATTTGCCTTAGATTCTGATATTTATCTTCAGATATGTAGTTTTCAGATATGTTATAGTTTAGTTACCTACTTATTAAAAATGTTTTCTTTTCTTCTCGAGATCTACTCAAAAAGCACTCGCGATCGACTGGTCGATCGCGATCGACCGTTTGAGCACCCCTGCAGTGGAGTGTAGGCATTATTGATAGTGATCTATGCAGTGCTTATTTATTATACGTATATTATGTAGACCTAGGTATATAAGTAATTATTTGATAATTGAACTTTGATACTGCACTGCACTTTGATACATGAGTCAGAAATGGAGGCAAGATATCATGTGCTATTTTTCAATATGTATTTAAGGAACTCCTTGTAATACCTACGGGTTGTACAATAAAATTGAATTGAATATTGCACCCAGCCTAAATAGTTGGCAATTTACCCATAATGGTGGTCCATATTTCGTTAATATTCCCTGGTGTAGTTTTTATGTGGTCAGGGATTGAAGAAGAGAATGGCAAGGCCCATGTGTCTCCTACCTAAATATAAACTGTTTGGTTTTCAATTATGAGGAAAACAAACTACCTGACAGCCACTGCGGTTTAACAGGGAATGAGAAGGCTGATCTGTTCGCTTAAGAAAACTCCAAGAAGCTACAGCCGAACCCTCCTTTACACAGCCAGGCGGGAGATAGCTGCCGCCCTAAATTTGTCAAATCGAGGAAATTACAGAAGCAGCTCTGGAAAAGATTGGGAGTCAAGGATTACTGTTAATTGTATTGATAGTCCTCCACAAATCCTCCTCCCAATTGATTCATTCTTCTGAGTTCTGAGTTGAGATGGTAAGTACAGAATGAATGGATTGAATCCTTGGAATGCTCCTGGTTTTCTAGATTAGAGGCGAAGTTGGACCGGTATTCATTGGAGGTCTTCCTCCACCAGCACTTGGAAGAGGGGATGTTTTATTAATCTACAGCCATTAGGGATACACCTTCCCCACTCGCCCTTATTAGAGGGCACTCGTCCACAGTTAGGGTTGACGGAGCTGTTACCCTCAAGCCGCATTGTCACCCCCTTTTCACTCAAGTGGTCAACCCTCCGCCCGACCTGAGGCCTTTGTAACAGCCTTTTTACCTTCCTCTCGCACGAAACTGACTTCCATCTTTTAATTCCAAAAGGACGCACCCTCACTCGTCCAGACTTCACGTTCAGCTTTTGGGAGTATAAAAAATTGAGAAGTGGATGATAATGTCGGGCAGCACAATGGGATTCATATGTTGTGTGCTCTTTGTTGTTGAAATCATCTGGCCTTCGTCTCCTCGACATTATCGTCTTTCTCTCCGACCAGCCAAACTTCTAGTCTTGCTTCTTATCTTACGGTAATTAAGTAAAATTGTAAAACCTAGGTTGTTGATGGCCTTCATTCAAAATAAGAAGAAATCACACAGCTTGAGTTTATTAATTTGTCTATCTTCATACGTGTAGCTATGTTTCACCAAAAAGATTGACGTTAATGCCTATGCTAGCAATTTATCTTTGTAATTATTATAAGTACGCTTATAACCATGCTGCTGCAGATAAGGAGCTAGTATTCGTCTCAAACTTAGCTTTTCCATCTTTGCTGAACTGCATCCTATGAGTGTAGCATCTGTTTGTGGATGCTTAGAGTGCAGAATCAGTTTCAAAATTATAAAGTGAATCTTTGTTATATAGGGCTAGATACTCTGTGAAGTAACCTAACCTACCCAAACGCTGGGTCCTTACAATGACAATTTAAAATTTGTAGGAAGTGAATCTAATTTGCATAAATAACATTTGTAGATATACGGTTAAGATAAAAAATTTAAGTTCAGTTAACTTCCGAAAAGACACTTTAAACTTGAGCAAAATTTATTCTTATTTGATTGAGGGATTCAAAGTTTATAATTACCGTCACCAGCGACTAGATAAAATATGAGGATAAACATTGTACCTACATAATGATTAAATTTGATTTCCATAAACTGATAATTTTTAATTTCATGTTCATGTTGGAATTAAACAATAGAGATTTTACAGATTTTACATTTTTTTTTAGATTTGACATTTTAAATTTAATTTTCATCTCATTAAAGAAGCCCCAGTTCCCGGAAGAAACGCTGGCGAGCAATAAACATATTGGTGAGTAATGCATGGATTGCAGGGACGTCCCCGTATGGATGGATTTTGTATAAATTTGGTGAGGGTGAAAATAAGAGAAAAAACCAAAATATCATTATCTCTCGGAATCCCCCTCCCCTCCCTCCCATTAAACCCTCCACCAACAGTAAATTTCCATCATAAAACTTCCAGCAAGAAATTTGAAACTCCTGACATATTTTCCAAAACTAGACCAAATTCATAATAATTAAGAAAAAATGAATGAGAAAAAAAATGATCACGAAATTTTGACAAGATTAGTTAAAACATCATGATTTATTTCTACTACCACCCCCTATTCTCCCTTTCCATGATGAGATTTGAAACTCCCGATATTCGATCCAAAACTAAACCAAATTCATAGCTGAACAAACAAAAAAAGGCCAGTCATGCAGCATGACCCCATGAGCGAATTTTTGAAGAAATCTTCGACATTTCAGTCGCTATTGATTGTGTACAGAAATTTTAGTTTATGATTTTGATAGACAAACATTTTCATGGCTGATATTTTCTAAGCCACAGTCAGTATTAAAGCTACATCAAGTCCTAAAACAGTTGAGCGTAAAACATTAAAGAGAGCGACCGAGAGAATCGGAGGACGGAATATTTAACAGAGTAAACTCATCAGTTGTGATTAATTTTTTTTTTTTAATTTTAATTTTAACAAGCACCTACTACATACGTTTTAAACAGCATGGTTCTAGGATTGGTTATACAGGGATACTTCCATAAGAGTGGTTCAATCTGAATTTGGACAATGTTTCATGCAAATATTACCGATTTTTACAACTAGCGAACGGCATTATTTCGATTTTTGACTGATTTTTCAACTTTGAAATTTTTGAAAACTTGATACATATTCTTATAGGAAATTCTACGCTGATTCCGAATATACCACATGTTAGTATGCTGAAAAAATTATTTCGCACAACAAATCGCAAAAAACAGGCTATTTTGAAATTGTTGACTACATTTTTGCAAATTTCAACCCGAAGATGTAATCCGATCATGCTGGCCAACGAACTTGAACTTTCGTTTTGTGTCCTTAACATTTTAAAATTTGTTTGAAGTTTCTAGCACAATTCTACGGACAGTTATCGTCTGGAATGACACATACATACATACATACATATATACATACATACATATATACATACATACATATATACATACATACATATATACATACATACATACATACATACATTAAAAAATGCGTTAAACCAGAATATGATTCAGAATAGCCTGAAACGGATTTCTGCATAAAATTTTTTCAAAAATTCACATTCTACAAATTTTGAGGCGAGAGCAATAGCTTAATTTTCTTCAAAAATTCGCTAAAAGAGTCACGAAAATCGGACGAGAATTGTTAATAAATCATGATTTATCACTGTTACCCCCTCCATTCACCCCCTCCCATGATGAAATTTGAAACTTCTGAAATATGTACTGAAAATATATTGATTTCGTAATGGAACAACATAAGAATCACGAAAACCGGTCGATATTCGTAGCTTGGGTGCTTGGGCAGCGTCTTGGGCCCAAGTTGGGTAACGTCTGAAAGAATCGGTAGTCAGCAAATCCGAAATCATCAAGTGTGTTCCACAATTAGACTGAAATTGGAATCGAACCATTAAGAATCACGAAAATCAGTTGAGAATTGTGGCCTGGGCAGCGTCGATAAAATATGACGTAAGAAACCACGTTTTTTCGGCTTTACCCCCTCCATTTTCTCCTTTCCGTCATTAAAGTCATAATTCCCGAAGTTCGCTGCAACACTAGAATAAAATTGGAATCGAACAAACAAAGAATCTCGGAAATCGGTTGAGAATTGTGGTCTGGGCAGCGTCGACAAAAATTTTCACACACACACAACGACTTTTGTTCAATTTATAAAACACGTATGAAACACGTTATTATACATCGAGAATTGGTTATATGTACTTCATTTATAACTTGGCGAGTAGCTAAGCTGCTTTCATTATCGGAACAGTTTAGGCAACTTAAGATATCTGCCTAAATTCAGATTTTTCCTACGAGAGGTGTACATTTCGACCGGATGAAAACTGATGTAGTTACATTTCCCTAGGAACGGCTCCGTTGTAAGCGGAAATCATCAATGTGTAAATTCCCATAATTCGAGCATGCGCGTATGAATTCTTCTTAGTTGTTGTCAGTGTCGGACTGGCGGGTCAAAGGGCCCTCGGCGAATCTTCGCTCCAGCGCCCCCCCCCCCCCCCCCCCCCCCCGAAAAAAATTAGTCAATATTTGTTCTTTTTTTTTAAATTTGGAAGGAAATCGGAATCAAGTTCAGTAGAGACATAGTGAAAATAGTTTTTTATTGTGAAAAATTAGAAATAATCAAATGGTTAATTTTCTTTTCAATTCTGCACTGGTTTCAGCAATATTATTAATTATTTCGTCGTATGATAAATTTTCAAACAGATATCTTTCTATGCTCATGAATAATAGGGGAGAAAGTAAATCTTGGGCCAATGCTGACCTAAGCCTATTCTTGAAAATCTCCAACTTTGAAAATACTCATTCACATGTTACTTGCGTCGTAGGAATTGTTAAAACAAATTTGAATACAGAATAAAGATTAGAAAAGAGCCCTGTTTGGGAACACATGTCATGAAGTACTTGGAAGGCACAAGGTAAACAAGCATAGCACTGTCCCAATTCTGCGTGTTCTTGAGCATCTTCTTTTATTATTTTGAGATAATCTTCTTGAAATTCATCCTCTTCATCAGATTCTGAATCATACGAGTCAGATTCATTCAAAAATTCAAGTCGTGGTTGAAATCGATGTTCAGTTCTACAGATTAGGTTTCCATATTGAGATGCAAATTGTTTCAATTCTAGAAACAATTCAATCAATCAATCAATTGTTTCATTTCTGTCAATTTTCGCAAGTTTTGTCACTGTTGCCAAGGCGTCTTCTGGGATCTCTCCGATATCTAAGCCTGCAATTGTCTTATATTTTCTTGGGTCCAGCCACGAACAGTCCAAGAGTATGCCCTTGTTCTGTATGAATCTATCAGTTATACTATTCATGGCTGTGTCAATAATATTAAAATATGACCTCTTGAATTTTTCTACTGGTGAGAAATTTCGACTCTCATCTGAAGCAAGCTCATCAGGCATTTTCTTCCTAGAAGAAACCCGCTTATTCGGAAAATCTTCCTCGGTGTCAATATCCTCATCTTTGCAATATTCATTAATGTTTTGAGCAAAAACTTTACATTTTTCATACAATAAAAAGAAGTGATCGTCTTTCCTCTTCTGCTTCAGTTGAGACATCAGAGACTCTATCATTTTAAATGCCTTCAAATAATCCATATTTTTTGTTTGCAAATACACCGAAACAGGATGAGTCGCATTAAATAAATCCAGCATTATTATACCGATAAACAAAGTTTCGAGCCGCTGTGCGCGTGGGGCGCCATCAGCCACGGCTGCCATGGTGTTCAATTCAATTCTCTCCTCTCTCTATCTTTCTCTCTCTCTTTCTTTCTCTCGCTCTCTCTCTCTCTCTCTCTCTCTCTCTCTCTCTCTCTCACTCCAAATTTTCCAAAATTTTGGTCGCTTCAGGGCCCCCCTGCGCCCCAGGGCCCTCGGCGATCGCCGACCAGCCGACCTAGCCAGTCCGACACTGGTTGTTGTATTCAAATACTTTACTGTCATGTAACGAAGTTTTCATGTTTTGCCGGTTTAACACCTTGACCGTTTAACCCGCCTCGTACTCACTTATTCGTATTAGTCAAAGTGAGGATGATTAAAACGGTGTAATCAAGCACCACCCCCTTGACGAAAAGAACAACTCTTGAAGACGAGTGGAAGGAAAGAGTCATCAGGTTCCAACAAAAGTCTTCAGGTCCTAAAGACGCTTCACCAGCTCGGAGGATTAATGTAGTGTCGTTAGAGGGACATACTCGTACGCTTTTTATGTAAGGGGGTCCGGACAACTGCTGAGTGAGTCCGTTCGTGAGGTCTTTTAACCAATGGTGCACCCTGCGTTCAATCACTATCCCAGCCAGGAGGGAAAAAACGCCCTTTAGGTGCTCGTTTTAACAGTTCATTAGTTGCATATAGGATCACTAATAAAAAAAAATATTCTAATGCGATAACCCAATTCCGTTTCAAACGTTGAATAATACTTATAGAATGCGCATGAAATAGACTATTGTGGAGCCACGGAATAAATTATTAATTTTCAACAATTTTCAACAATTTGTTTCTACTGAAATCGCTCAAATTTCAATACAATTTAACGACAGGTAGTAATTTAAGAAAATTCGCTCATACGATCAGGCTGCATGACTTTTTCGATTTTTGGCTAGCTTTTCTGGGTTTCTGAACCATTGTAGGCGAAGGGCTGAGTATTGAATGCAATTTTTTCGGTTTATTATGATTGTTCACTACTGGAAATCATGAAATAGGATCATTACCTTCCTCGGGGATACCATTAATAATCATAACCATTAATCAGGTGAATGGCTAACATGTAACCAGTACCTAAATAAAACCGAAGCCGTCTTCACGCCTTATCGTTCCTCTAGTCTTCCCAATCCAATACTTTTCAAAACTCGTACAATAAATACACTCAACACTATCTCACGAGACTCAACACTCCGGTTAAGAACTAGTAGTCCAAATAGTTGATCCGACGTCTCTACCATTGTGGGCCCGCTCTTAAAACGTAAGGCGGCAGGTAAAGTTTCGAAAACCCCTCTGAATAAATCTGACTGTAATTGACAACCCCTTCCGCGATCAAAGATAAACAATTCTTCGCCCAGCCCCATTTGAATGGTCAAGTGCGGTTAGATCCGAGATTTCTCACCCTTTTTGATTCTTTATTTTTATTATTTTCAAACCATACTCATCTACTTTCTACACTATACCATCACCATCCTTGTCCATTCAGACTTCCCTGTTTATGGTCTAATTTATTTATAATAGTTATTCATAGCCATTACTTAGGAGGTACCTACGTTTTAGCGAATTATCGTAGAAAATGAAGCTATTGCAATGGCTCCAAAAAATTTCAAATCAAAATTTCCGAAAATTTTCTTCATTGAAATCTATTTTGAGACATTCCGAAACGAATTCTAGAGTTTAACGCTTTTTCACACACAGAACCAGTTGATCTTCCTTCATCAAACATCCTTTAGAATGTACTGGCGTCCTTTTAACACCAAGTTGTTTACCCTGGTGACATCGTTAGGGAAAACCGAGTTTTCGATGAAGGAATAGGTCTAAAATATTGTTATATAGCCTAAAACCATTCCTGAAACTTGTGACAGAGTTCCCATCAGAATCCCAGAGAATGCGCTGCCGTCGCTCCGATGTTACCCAACGGGCGTCGGGCGCCTCTTCCCATATTATCGAGCTGCTACGTTTGGTGATGGATGGGTGATCCTAAAACTGGAAAACCAATCTACTCCGAACATAGCACATTAATGCTATTAGTAGGAGTGGTATCTCTCTCACGGGATACTGTCACTCTTCCTCTCTCTTTTTCGAGGATTTAGGCCCCATTGCACCTCTAGGGGGGGGGGGGGGGGGGGACTAAATCCTTGATATGGTAGCAGAACTCTGCTAGGACAGCGGATATTAATTTCTTCAAAATTGGTCACCCATTGTCACAAACTTGCTCTTTGTAGTGAAGCGCGAAGTCATTCTAATTTGTCATGGAGCTACCAAGTCAATAATAATTGTTGGGATATCTAAAAGATCGTTTTAGCATGAATATGCTTTAGCCGTGACCTAACTACCGAAAAATGTCCCACGAGAGTGCAACGAAAGTAGCGCCAATAATTGTGATGATTTTTCGTCGTTTTTCATCCCACAAAATTCGTTGACCATTCGTTCGAAAGCTCTCGATTTATCCAACCATACTATATTAACTACTGCGAAGTGCGTGGCCAACATGCTGAGTTATGAGCATGGTTATATGAATAATTGTTTACACACAGGTGATCATTCTCAATTATTGATATTGTGAACATGATTGCAACCGCTTGTTAATTTCTGATGATTTCATTGAGCTGGTGTTTCGATTATGTGATTCATAGCAGGTGATCCGAATATTGCGAGAACGGTTAGATTTGTGAAGCGGTGGTTAAATTATTTTAATAGGTAATTTCTATACTTTACACTATAGGAAGCTGTAATTTCGTATGTAGCCTCTTTAGCCTCTTTCTATAATAAAGTGAATGTTTACTCGCGAGTTTCTATTAGGAGATCATCATCTCACAAGAGCTCAATCGTCGTGATCATTTCTATAATAAAGTGAATGTTTACTCGCGAGTTTCTATTAGGAGATCATCATCTCACAAGAGCTCAATGGTCGTGATCATTTCTATAATAAAGTGAAAGCGAGGAGCTAAAACATGATTCCATGTTTTAGGATTGATGGCAGAATGATAAACAGAGTTCAGAGGCCGATGGGGGGTCGGGTTCAGAGAATCGACGAGGAGTGAGTCGTGTACGGCTAAAGCATATTCATGTTTTTTAATTTTAGCCGTCAGGCTCAAAGGAACTGTGGCTTTTTTGTTACTGACTTAACCTACCTTACCAAAAAGGCCATGAAGAAGGAGTTGAAGACAGAATATAATAGGATTTCACTACAAAATGCTGCAATCGATAAATGAAAAGCTATAGGTAGTTCACAGCAATGCAATTTTAAAAGTTCCGGTCATGCAGTATGATCGTATGAGCGAATTTTCATATATACATATATTTATTTATGTATTTATGTGTCATTCCTGTCGATAACTCTCCACAGGATTGAGATAAAAATTCTGTTCTTGTGCCAACAAATCAAGCTTTTCAAACGAAAGGATGAGTTAGTTGGCCAATATTTTTTTAGGACATTAATTCGGTCAAATTTCAAAAAAAAAATCTTCTAAAAAAAAAAAAAATCACTAAAAATGGCTAAAAACGGTTAAAAATAGTTAAATTTCCTAAATGTCCTCAATCAAAAGTTTTTTTTTTTTTAATCAAATTGCTAGTTACCAATTTATTTTCAGTTAAAGTCCTCAACTTTCAAAACAATTCAACATAATATAGTACGATAATATACGAAGATTCGCTAAAAAGTTAACTAGCAAGTAGAAGTGACTTCCAGTCCTTCCAGCTGAAATTCCGCTGAGAATGCGGAAAACGACGATTATAACAGCTAGTTACAGTTCGTTTCAACTGATCAACGAATGCACTTGCTATTCAGTATGGCATGGAATACGAGAAATCTTCCAGAAAGATCTATTTAAAATGAGGTCAGGAAAAATTATTGATTAGCTAGACGGGTATTACTTTTAGCATGAAAACAAGTAAATTTTTGGATGTTTATTACAATAAAGACCTGGTAATTCAGAGAAACATTTAATTCGTACATAAGTGGGATGCCAAAAACAGCTTCTTTTTGCCTGTGATAAGGTTATGCGTTTTTACGTAGGAGAAGGAAACACGATTTCACATTTATTTCCAACTTACGTTCGCAAAATAAACTCCATTTAACGCATATTTGCATCTAACATACAACAACGTTCGTTCTAATTCCCGCCTGACTGTTATTTCAGAATTTTTAAAAACCGTCCTACATTTTGAAAAATGAGCAAAAACAAGATTTATAAATGTTTTTTAAATTGTACGTATATATGAAGGCTTCATTTGCGATCCATTGTGTTGCATAGATTTGTTCAGCGTTAATAACCTACATGATTAATTTTCCAGTTTTTTGTTTTAATCAAAAAGTTGGGAATTGAGCGATTTTTCTGCAGTTCAAACGTGTATAATCTCAAAAACTACTAATGATGCTGGGAAACAAAAAAATCGTCAGAACCTGTGTTATTTCTTTTGCGACGAGGAAATTGAATTTTGTCTAGCTAGATTAGGTATTTGAACCACTGTTCAAATAATGGGCATTTTCCCACCATCACAGGTACAATCTTAGCAAATATCTCAACACCTCATTCTATTTGAATTCTCGATTTTTGAAACAATGCCATTTCTAGATGAATATTCAAACTGTCCCGTTCAACTTTTAAATTACGTCGGAGTTTTACATTCATTTCGTCGGTCCGCAGTTGCTTTGAACAACAGTACGGAATGCTATTTGAAATGACAATTGGTGTTCATGCATGCAAAATTTGTTCGAGGTGACCAGGGGGTCGGTAGATAAATAAACGCTGCAAATTATTACACGCAGAACACTGTTCCGTAATTATTAAACCCCGTTTTTACCTAGTTGGTACTTTTATTATCGAAACTCGGGGCTTCGCAATCGGGTTCACAGCACCTGGATCCCATAATTTTACGCTTTATAGTAAAGTTGAGGAACAAAATGTTCTATGACTAAGTCATCTTCCCATGAAGTAGAAGGGTTGCATACACTGCATATAGTTTTGAAACTATGTTTGTTCTTTGCACACTAATTACAATTGTATTTTAGTAGGTTGATAAGAGAAAATAGCCGTTCAACGTACAGCGTGGCGGATGGTTTTAAACGATTCTTTGGGATTATATTTATCATTGACGAGCAAAACATGAAGACATTATAATAATTTAATTAATCATTAATACACATTATTCGTCCCTTGAAACGTAACAAGAGCTGAATCCTAAGTATAATAGTGATACACACAGGTATAAATCTACATCGATCGAGGCACCCAAGAATTGATTAATGAGATAAAATAAGACATCTAACTAAGATTCTGTGATCATTTGTAGGTGTCAAAAGTTACGATAAACTCAATAATAAAAATAAAAAATAAACTTTTGTGTAAAAAAAAAATCTTGAAATTGACCTCTTGAGACCGACAGTCATCAAATGAGTTACCGAATCACTTGTGATACCAACATTAGAAGCATCATCTTCTCGCGCCTGAAAGGAAATCCGAAGATTAGTAGAGTAAACCTGTACACTTTCATTCGATCGCTCATTAAAACTGTTTCGCATAAAAACGAAAATAACTGAGATATGGTTGATTTTAAGTTTACGATGTATCATAGATTATAATGGGGATGCCCCCAAAAGCACGAAATGCACACAAATTGGCCAAAAGAGCCGTTACCATCGTATTGAGATTTTTAAACGCCTGTTTGCTGGCGGCCACACCACCAGTGCGCGCCAAATTAATGCATTTTTTAGCTCCCGCCCATGGTTTTTTGTTCCTTTCTTACTAACTAAAAAGCAGCGATCACAGTCTATTTCCTCAAGATAATTTTAAATTCACGTCTGTTCAACAACAAACCATTTTATTAAGTGATTGGCAAGAGACGAAAAGGTTAATGAAGGCACCTTACGGTGAGGGGGACTTAACGAACAGAGTGAATGAATATTGCACAATAAATCTTCCTCAATATTACCCATACTTAATTTAAACATCATGAATTCCAACTACGTTTATACATAACAACATATAATTGTTACCTAAAAATTAGCAGATTAATTGGTTATTTCAAATATTGCCATGCTCTAAAATACTCTCCTTACCAAAATAGTACAAAATATAGACCAACGAAACATGATTAAACGAAAGGCTAAATCCTGGGAGATGAGAAAGCTTGAAAGGTCAAATCTCACTCCTTTGTGCTCGATGACATTTGAACACAAGTCAAGTTGTCAAAGGACAAAAACGAACAGAACCACGTGGTGTTCGGCGTGAGACCGCAAGATTTGGAAGAATGCTCGATTTTCACAAGTAGGTACCGAAACCCCTAACTCCTACTCTTTTCCTTTGTGAATCTAACTGCATCGTGAGCGATCTTTTGGGCTAAGGCAGACGGGACCAGATTCGATAAATATTCATCATAATTATGTTGTTAGCAGTACAGGCAAACTTTCTCTAAACCTGCTTGGTTATTTTTGTCGCTCAACTTCATCTACGTATAGGGGAAAATGGGGTAATATCGCCACCTTAAGCATATTTATCTATCACAGCCCGGGTTTGAACTTAGGAGTTTCAAATTTTGAAGCTAATTATAAAAATAAAATGAAAATTAAAAAAAAATATATCTCCAGTGGTGAATGACAACGTTTTGGCAGGTTTGTAGCGACTTTACATTAGTAAACAATTTACGAAACTCTTGTAAATGGGGAAACGTAAATGGCGAAAGCTAGCTGGGGAAATACCGCCATGGGGTTAGGTTAATATCGCCATATTAAAACAAGGGGGAAATGAACAGTCTCATCAGAACATCGGAATAACGTTGTAGCTTATCACCATATTGGGAACTTAGTTGACAAGAAAAGGATTTAAGGTTGCCAAACTATTCCCACATCAGAATAGTAAAATTGGAACAAAATAAATATTGGTAAAATAATGTTGGTTCTTCACAGGGACTGAATTATTGACAACGTTCAACGCGGAACTTGTTAAAAAAAGAAATATTATATAGCATTCCATCTTCCCGGCTTTTAAAGTTTTAAATTAGTGCTCTTCTTTAGGTCGCAGCAAAATTCACAAGACTAACGTCCATTGTCAAAATCAAAAAGGAAGCATGAATAGTGGAACCTCACAACAATTATGTTAATATAGGAAGGAAATTAGGTAGGTAGGTACTGCACAATTAATCAGTAGATAGTTAGGTAGATATCTAATAAATCACGATCACTTAAATATAGAGGTGCTAATTGAGATAAGCTATCACAATATAATTCGTCTTTTAAATATTAATTGATATTTTAATTACTCAGAATCAATAGAAGTAGGTGATTATTACAACAAACAATTTTGAAAAAAACCCAACATACTGAGGAATGTATTGAAGAGTGTAAAGATACGCAGTGGTTGAACACAAGAAATATAATTAATATTTTTCAATGTGACTAATTTGACAAAGTTTCAACGCGAACTGACAATTCATCGTAGTAACCAAAACATTACTACAATATGACAACTTGTTGTCAACAACTTAATTTGTGGAGGCGAGTGTTCAATTCCAATACTCCCCCTCACGAGCGGTTGCATCAGCCCTAGTCTCCTCCTGAATACGAAGAATTTCGGGCCTGCAAGTGCCTTTGTAAATATGTCCGCAGTCATTTCGTCCGTTGGGCAGTACTCCAGTTTGACGTCCTTTCGTTCGATGGCCTCTCGTATGAAGTGCTCCTTGAGGGCAATGTGTTTGGACTTTGAGTTCACAATAGGATCTGTTGCCCAACTTATGGCAGCTTGATTGTCGGTTCTAATCTCGATCGTTTTCTGTTTGATGTTTACATGATTCTCAATCTGTTTCAAGTGGATTGCTTCCTTGGCAGCAGCTGAAAGAGCCATATATTCGCTCTCAGCAGTTGATTGAGCTACGGTACGTTGCTTGCGAGATTCCCAGCTTATTGCTGTTCCACTATACAGAAAACAAAAACCAGTGTAGGATCTCCCGTCTATACAACTTCCCCAATTCGCGTCAGTCAGTGCAGTCAATTCTCTTTCACTTGATTTTTGGTAGTGAAGTGCCAGTGACTGAGTGCCCTTCAAATATCTTAAAACACGCTTCGCTGCTATCCAGTGTTCTTTATCGTAGCAGGAATTAAATTGCGACAGATAGCTTACCGAGTACATAATGTCTGGTCTTGTTGCTGTAGCTAAATACATTAGCGAACCAATCAGACTTTGGAATGGTACTTCTGGTAGCTCCCCCTGTTTTGGCTTTTCTAACTTGAGGTTTATTTCCATTGGGGTTTTTACCGTCTTTGAATTTTGCATTTTGAATTTTTCGATTAATTTGTTGATGTACTTCTCTTGGCTCATTCGCACATCTCCGTTTTTGTTTCTTGAGAATTCGATACCAAGACAGTACTTCAATTCTCCAATGTCACGCATCTCAAAAGTCTTCTTTAGATCTCTTTTTAGCTGATTTACTGCTGCTTTGTTCGAAGATGCAATGACTAGATCGTCAACATATACAGCGAGGATAATTTTGTCTCCCCCTTCCCCGCGTATATAAAGACATGGATCCGCAAATGATGGTTGAAACTTCAATTGTTTTAGGCTTGTATCGAGTTTCTTAAACCATTGACGGCCGGCTTGTTTTAGGCCATACAAAGCTTTCTTCAAAGAGCAAACTTTGTTACTAAAACCATCTTTTGCTAAATCTTCAATAATTTTTCTTGTTTTTGTGAACATTATTTGGTCTTCATTTTCACTCTCTTCTATAATAATTTTGTTCAGATAGTCTTCTAGACCTTCAGGTATCTTCATGAAAATTTCTTCGTCAAGGGAACCATTCAGGTATGCTGTGGTCACGTCCAACTGGCTCAAATCGAGGTTCTCTTCAGCTGCTATACCCATCAGCAACCTAAGTGATTTCATTTTTATCACGGGGGAATACGTTTCTGTAAAATCAACTCCCGGTCGTTGAGAAAATCCTTGCGCTACTAGACGAGCTTTTCGGCGTTCAAGGGTTCCATCAGCGTTGAGTTTTTCAGTAAGAACCATTCTGTTTCCTACCACGTTTCGATTAGGGGGCCTTATAGTTATTTCCCAGGTACCATTTTTAATGTGTGCTTTAATTTCCGAAATGATTGCGTCTTCCCACAATTCTTTGTTTTGCACTGAGTTGAAACACCATTCATCGCAAGCATTACCAACTTCATAATCCTTCAACCAGCCTGGTGAGTGTCGTTCATTTTCTGTTCTGAGCTGCATGCGTTGAGGTTCACTATCTTCTCGATCTTCTGGGTCAGTAATGTTTGTATCTGATTCTTCGTTTATGGCTAAGATTTCACGATTTTCGATTTTATTTTCATCTTCGTTCTCTGAGTCTTCATAATTTTCTTCTTGTGTTACACTGTTTGTTTCAGATTGTTTTATTTTCATTTCAAGATCGCACATCGGTGTCTGGGATGGTTTTCCATTTTCTTCCACATCTTCATGAAAATCGATTTCTCTTTCTTGAGTGTAGTATGGTTCATCAATTATTTTCACGTCTCTAGCAATAATTATTTTCTTTTTTAAAGGTATCCAAATTCTATAAGCTTTTGATACTTCAGAGTATCCGACAAAAATGCCTTCTGTTGCTCTGGATTCAAATTTTTCTGTTTTATTTTTGTTTAGTACAAATG
The DNA here is from genome assembly GCA_030762985.1 of Adelphocoris suturalis. Taxonomy (NCBI): domain Eukaryota; kingdom Metazoa; phylum Arthropoda; class Insecta; order Hemiptera; family Miridae; genus Adelphocoris; species Adelphocoris suturalis. The sequence goes on from CM061044.1 coordinate 1,390,375, forward strand.
CCTTTGCACCAAAAATCTTTAGGTGGTTTGCTGATGGCGTTCTTCCGATCCACTTTTCAAAGGGTGTGTTCCCATCAATCGATTTGGATGGGCAACGATTTGTCAAATAATTAGCACAGTACACTGCCTCTGCCCATAAGAAATTCGGTACGCTACCCTCTAGCATTAGGCATCTTGCTTTGTCTAGTATTGTTCTATTTTTTCGTTCTGCTAATCCATTTTGTTGAGGGGTGTATGGTGCAGAAAAACGTCGTTGTATCCCGAAGTGCTTCAAGTAATTGTCGAAATCGTTGTTCACGTATTCTGTGCCATTATCACTTTGTAAAAACTTAATTTTGTTGCCTGTAAAATTTTCGACTTCATTTTTATACAATTTGAAATTTGCTAGAACTTCGTTTTTTCGTTTCAAAAAATATATGCGTGTATACCTAGAGTATTCGTCTATAAATGTGACGAAATATCTGTTACCTCCAGGTGTTCTACATTTCATAGGACCAACCACGTCGGAATGAACTACCTGTAACTTTTCACTTGCCCCTTCCCTTGAAACATTTGGGAATGGTTGGCGGGTCATTTTTCCTTTTAAACAAGTTTCACAGACTCCTAGTTGTGCGCTTGAGTCGAACTGTAAACCTTGTAGCTTTTCTTTTTCTTTGGCTAGTTTCATATCTGTTATGTTCAAATGTGCTAACTTTTTATGCCATAATCGTAGATTTCTGTCTGAAACCTTTGTTACTATATTAGATTTTTCAGTTGTTTCTTCTTTTACGTAATATAAACCATTTTCCCTATAGGCTGTAGCTATCAACTTGTTTCGTTTATCATGAATTTCTGCTTTCTGTCGTTGAAATTTAATTGTGTAACCCTTGTCAGCAATTTTTCCTACAGATAACAAGTTTGATTTCAATTGTGGCACCAGTAATGTCTCTGTTAGATTTAAAGTATCTCTGTCTGTCAGTTCCAGTTTCAAACAACCTTTTCCAGAGATTTTTGCGGTTTATCCGTTGGCTAGTCTTACTCCTCCTAGATGTGAAGGTGTGATCGAATTGAACTTCGACTGTTCAGAGCACATAAGGGAGGTAGTTCCACTATCCAAACACCAGTTTTTTGATTCAGCTGGTAATACTTTAGAACAAAATTCTTCAATTTTGAATGTGGATTCGTTTTTTCTTATCCTACATTTTTCGGTGTTGTGATTGGTTCTACCACAATTTCCGCACTTCATTTTGGGTTTTTGATTATAATTTTGTTTATGTTTTACGATATGTTGCTTACTTTGTCTTTTAGTGTAGAAAGCCTCTTCGTTGGATGATCGAGTCTCATCATTACCTCTGGCATCAGCTTCCTCCATTATTTTTATTTTTAGATCTGCTGGCTTAGGTAATGTGTCTCGACTCTCAATAGCAATCCTAAAATTTTCGTAAGATGGTGCTAAGCTGTATAACATCATGATGCTTAGTAAATCGTTGTTAATGTCTATATTCATGTCTTTCAACTTATCAACTGCATCCATGAATGTATTGAGGTGTTCGCGGATATTGTCGCCTTCCTTCATCTTCTGTACCACTAAACGTTTTAATAATGTTGCTTTCCTAGCTGGTCCTTCGCTTTGGTAAATATTCTTCAATGTATCCCATACTTCTTTTGTAGTGGAACAATTTTTTATCTGTTTTAGTTCGCTTGAAGATATGGTTAGAATTAGCTCGGATTTTGCTTTTGCGTCTTCTTTCTTCCATTTTAGTTTTTCTTCAGAAGATGTCTTTTGGTCAGGAGCAGGGTTTTCACCTGTTACATACTCCCAAAATCCTGCGCGAGTCATGGTCGCTTCGGCATGGATTTTCCATGTATCGTAGTTTGAGTTATTTAGCATTTCAATTCGATAATTATTACTCGTCATATTTGGTTTTTCTGTGATCTTTCTTTGCCACTAGAGTACTAGGCGCATGACCTATTGAAGAGTGTAAAGATACGCAGTGGTTGAACACAAGAAATAGAATTAATATTTTTCAATGTGATTGATTTGACAAAGTTTCAACGCGAACTGGCAATTCTTCGTACTAACCAAAACATTACTACAATATGACAACTTGTTGTCAACAACTTAATTTGTGGAGGCGAGTGTTCAATTCTAATAGAATGGAGCATTGGGCCAATACCGCCATGGTGGAATCAGCCTGAATTTGGTGTGGCGATATTGGCCCAGTAAACTTTTTGAGATAAAAAATCATCAAAAACTACAGTTTTTGTCAAAAACATAAAGTAATGGGTGGAAATTAAAGCTAAATGATTTTTCTACGTCGCATGTTCAACAGTTTACATAAACGTATGAAAAACTGTTACCACGAAAATTTGACAACAGTAAAAATAGAACGCCGAGCATCAAAACTTTGAAGTCGCTTATCTTTGATAAAAGCAAATTAATTACCACAAACCAACTTTTCCAACATTACTGCTGATCTAAAGATGACGATATTTGGCTACAAGATTTGTCACTCAAGTGGTTAAATAATTAAATGGGGTGGCGGTATTACCCCACGCTCCCCTATGTAGGCCGCATAAAGAATTAATCATAAAACCATTTATAGAAGATACATACATGTCGAAGCTAGTGGCACATTTAGAGTATAGGAGAAGACTTTTGCTTGTAGCAACTGATTCTAATCATCAGAGTGGAATCCGATAATAACAAGCCAATTAGCTGTGATGCTCGAATTTGACATCATGCCTACCGGTCGGGCTTCAAATTTTGTAAAGCATAGAGGCCGATTAGGACAAACCCCGAAATAAAACGAAAATATACTCTGTGAAGTTCCCACTACAATGGACGGGTATTTAGTGGAATTCTCGAATGTTTATTTGAGGTGAGGCGGGCAGTCACCTTCTGTCACGTTTGGCGTCGCCACGCAAACTTAACCCCATTGTCAAAAATCACTTGGGATCAAGAAATGACTTCCAAAAGTTATAAGGAATTTAGGTGCCCCCCCCCCCCCCCAGAGGTGCAATGGGGGCCTAAATCCTCATAAAAAGGTAGAGGAGGTAACAGAGGCATCCCGTCAGAGAGATACCACCCCTACTAATGAGCTTTTAATAAGCCATGTTCGGGGAAGGTTGATATTCCTGTCACCAGAAAATCATCCGACGCCAAACCAGCTGTCTAGAATGAGCGAGAACAGCGCGTGGTTCCCATTGATTCCTCAACGGGACGCCGCCAACGCTATCTCTGGAGCTCTGACGGGAGCTTGATGGACCTCTCAGGAGGTAACTCTGTTACACTCCTCCCCTTAAAGACATACTTGATTGAAGATCAAGTATGGTAGTTGGGTGGAATAGTGAATAGCTGAGAACTAATGCTCATTCAATCATAAATAGCTGCATTGGCGTTTTGGATGGGGGAATAGAAATTAAAACTGGATTGTCAATGAAGCTTCATAAGAAGTATCTTCATTGAACAATCGGGACAAAACGGATGCTCAACTATGGAGACTTATACCTTAGGAAATCAAAATATTTATAGAAATTAATTTGCCCAACATTGGGGACTTAGAAATTAAATTGCCCAACTATGGGGACTTGAATGGCGCACTAACCTGGTAATTGACATATAGCAATACTCAGGTGGCATAAAAAAATTGAAAGAAAATAGTATAAAATGAATTTGCCCAACTTCGGGGACTTAAATTGTGCACTCAGGTGGCATAAAATTGAAATAATATATGCTATATAAAATATAAAAAGGGAATAAGAGAGAAATTATAATTCAAAGACCAATGAAATTATTTATATACCAAAGGGTGATAATGGGAATTCCTTCTGGAACCCCGGGCCATGTTTCTTCTGAAACATTAACGCCCCAAAAAATAGTGGATTGGACTACTAGGCGTCAGCCGTGCATAATCCAAACCACGCTCTGCTACCATATAAGGAATTTAGGTGCCCCCCCCCCCCCCCCAGAGGTGCAATGGGGGCCTAAATCCTCATAAAAAGGTAGAGGAGGTAACAGAGGCATCCCGTCAGAGAGATACCACCCCTACTAATGAGCTTTTAATAAGCCATGTTCGGGGAAGGTTGATATTCCTGTCACCAGAAAATCATCCGACGCCAAACCAGCTGTCTAGAATGAGCGAGAACAGCGCGTGGTTCCCATTGATTCCTCAACGGGACGCCGCCAACGCTATCTCTGGAGCTCTGACGGGAGCTTGATGGACCTCTCAGGAGGTAACTCTGTTACAAAGTTGGCTATCTGCTCTCCATTCTAATACCTCCGTTCGCTAAGCTACTCATATCTACCTACTTCATACTTCTTGCAAGAATTTATTTTTATAACTTATTATTAATCTATGTGTTATTAATAACCGTGAAGACAAGGACTCGATCAGTGTATCGCAGTTTCTCATTGGAAGCTATTTCGGAAAGGGCCAACCTCTCAACGAAGATCCAGTGCGAAATTCCATTACCACAAGTACGCCTGCATATACTTCAACTATGCTCTTACATATCAAGCTGAGTATTCATCTCCATTCCATTCACGCAATTTGCCTACAAAAGTGTAATAAAAAACATTACAACTTTCAACTGCCTCACGAATTCGCTTGTCTTATTTCTATTGAATATTTGTGAATTCTTTCTATCCCGACGATTGTAGACGTAATAGTCATCAAAACGTCACAACTCTTTATTTATTTTGCTTTTTTCCCAAATTAGTACGCACTAACAGATAAACGCACTAGATGAAGAGGATACAAGTATACTGCAACTAAAACTTTCCCCTTGGTTTGGCACTTTAAATTCACTCTTAGATCTAAACAGCTGATTTCAGTATTCCGCGAAATCGTTTGACAAATCAAAAAACATGATCACATTCGACGGCGATACATTGTGACATGAAGATGATGAAACACCAATTTCGTATGAAATTATAACTATGATATTACTTGAGCATCAAATTAATTGTATCCCTGGTTACCAAATTCGATAGTGGTAAATAACCGTGGAATGGTTGTAATTGAAACCTATCTTGTGTTGCATCAGATTTCTTAATAGACAACCAAGCCTGGACACAACAGAGAAAATTGATGGCGGCAGGCGTGCTGAGCTGATTGATAAATCAAGAACTTCTCAGCAAGGTTTCGCGAATTAAATCACTCTGGACAAAGTAGTGAAACCCCATTTCAATGAAAAAAACTAAAGTAAATGAATTGAGATATCTATTTCTTCGAGAATTTAAGATAGAGTTATAGATGCTATGTCGATTTTGACGGTTCGCTCATCATCAGTAACAAACTATAACCGTGAAACAAAATAATGATGAACGACTTTTGTTGAATGAGAAAAAGATAAATAAACTGACTATAAAAACTATTTGGTGCTTTGTGATATCATAAAAAATCGTGGCTTGCGTCATGGGCAAATTTTCGAAATACTCCATGGAAACTACACAGAAAAGCTCCAAGCTACTCAAAAGTCAATTCAATTTTATTGTATAACCTTAAATACATATTTAAAAACGCTGCAAATTATTTCACAAAGGTTTATTATTTTTTCAATTGAGTATGATCGTAGTTTTAGTTGGCTTGCGTACGTCATAAGGCCCGTCCAGACTCCTCGGCGTGTCCTATTTCGAGTTGCCACAACCTATACTTCTATAATTATATACGCATGTTTATATTTCTCGATTTGAGCTCCTATCTATTCAAATAATTATTGCCTTAATAATATCATTATCTAAGTACGTACTAAAAGTCGAGAGGATATGTTATTAAATATATCTAGGCAAAGCATTGGTATTAGCACACAAATATGACCTAGAAAAAAACATATTCATGCCTCGAAAAAGACACATTTTCACCTATTTTTGGCTTATAGCCATGGGTGTGGAGCGATCTGACGAGAACGTAGGACCAACTAGACCCCAAGTGGAGTGTATGTGCGAAAGAACGGATTTTTTAAGTCAATTTTAAGACCTTTTATGGCCCGGACGGCGAATGGCGGACGACGGACGGACATTGCAAATTTGGATTCTACGCACCTTGAAACGTAAAGTGACAAAGTTTGAGGGGGGGTTATAAAAATTTTTTGCTATACGATCCCATAGGCTTATTATTGAAAATGATAAACCAAAATAGCACGTGATATCTTGCCTTCATTTCTGCCCCAACAAACAATTTTAGACTTTTACGTATGATGTATCAAATAATTACTTTCATAGGTCTACATAATTTACGTATAATAAATGAGCACTGCATAGTTAACATAGATCACTATCAATAATGCCTACACTCCACTGCCAAATTTCAATATTAATCCCGAGTCATTGCCAAAATTTCCAAAGCGGTGTTGATGTTCGTTCTATCTCTTATATAGCATTTTCAAGTCAAATTAACCTTTTTACAAGTCAAATTAACCTTTTTACAAATCAAAATAACCCTTTTACAAATCAAAATAACCCTTTTACAAATCAAAATAACCCTTTTACAATTCAAAATAACCTTTTTACAAATCAAAATAACCCTCCTTGAGCAATGAGCATAAATCGTTGAAGGGCAAAGAAAAGAAACTGAATACATTGAATACGACAAAGTAGGTGTAATAATAAATAATTAAAAAATATAAATTTTCCAACAAAAAATATATCAAAATGTTACATCAAAAACTCAATCAACAAAAATATCAAATTTCGAACTAAAAATTCATCAAAATTTTCCAACAAAAAAATGAGGTACGAAGGCAATGAGGTCAATCAATATATAGAGTTCAATATATATATAGTGAGTGAGGATATGAAAATTACTTGAAGATCACAGTGAGAAGGAATACTGGTGTAGAAATTCATGAAAAAGGAATGCCAGTTAAACCCGTACTCCTATTTCTTTGCCCTTCAACGATTTTCACGCATTGCTCAAGGAGGGTTATTTTGATTTGTAAAAGGGTTATTTTGATTTGTAAAAAGGTTAAATTGACTTGTAAAAAGGTTAATTTGACTTGTAAAAAGGTTAATTTGATTTGTAAAAAGGTTAATTTGACTTGTAAAAAGGTTAATTTGACTTGTAAAAAGGTTAATTTGACTTGTAAAAAGGTTAATTTGACTTGTAAATGCTATATAAGTCCTATGAGTGAGGATATGAAAATTACTTGAAGATCACAGTGAGAAGGAATACTGGGGTAGGTATTCATGAAGATCACACTGAGAAGGGATACTGGTGTAGAAATTCATGAAAAAGGAATGCCAGTTAAACCCGTACTCCTATTTCTTTGCACTTCAACGATTTTCGCGCATTGCTCAAGGAGGGTTATTTTGATTTGTAAAAGGGTTATTTTGATTTGTAAAAGGGTTATTTTGATTTGTAAAAGGGTTATTTTGATTTGTAAAAAGGTTAAATTGACTTGTAAAAAGGTTAAATTGACTTGTAAAAAGGTTAATTTGATTTGTAAAAAGGTTAATTTGACTTGTAAAAAGGTTAATTTGACTTGTAAATGCTATAGATTTTCATCTTCTTCTTGACCTGTTTTCTGGAAATGTTGGGAGGGGACGGAGGAGAGTATTCAGATTAATCTCCACTTCTGACCCAGTAGATGTAGAATCCTCCAACGTACTTTGTCCATAGTGACTGATAAGTTTTTTCCATTAACCAGTAGTTCATTTCCAACCAAGACGGCATGCTTGCCGTCTTTTCTTGCTTGAAACAACTTGGGCAAGATTCCTAGATTCCGTGTTCGTCTGTCGTAGAACTCGGATGTATTAAATTGGGATCCCTTAAATTTGTAAATATTCTGGCGCACTTTAGATTTAGAGAAATTATTAGCGAAATGAATGTGAACTGGTCTACTTTTAGAAGGTTGGGTGGTGCCTATACGTCTTAAACCTATAACTTCATAATTCTCGAGAACGCAATTTTATTCCGTTCTAAAAATGTCCATCACCTTCTTCTTGAAATATTCATGTTTTCTTTCCCTTCTAGAACGTTATGAAGAATAAGATCGTTGCTGTTGTCCGTGTGCCGGTTCTGTTTCGTATTATTTTTGGCAGATAATGCTATATACTGTCAATTCTCTTAATTATTTTTTGTATGAGGAAGATAGTTTCTTGGCTGTTAGCGATTTCTTGCGACAGAGCATACACCTGTGAATTCAAAACATTTGAATGTTCCTTCTGAATGCAGTCGCAGTAGAGTAACTTGTAAATGTTCTGGTGTACTTTAGATTTAGAGAAATTATTAGCGAAATGAATGTGAACTGGTCTACTTCTAGAAGGTTGGATGGTGCCTAAACGTCTTACACCTAAAACTTCATAATCCTTAAGAACACAATTTCATTCCGTTCTAAGCAACTCAAAAGTCAATTTCGTGACATTCTTTGTTTAATATTTTTGGTTATTGGCAAAATACGTTCCATTTTAAAATCTGAAGCAACAGTCTTGAAAATTACGCCAAAATCAGAGCTGTACTATCCTGTACAGTATTCTATCGATTTAGGGGCTGAGAAATTTATGCGACAAGTCGTAAAGGGTTTGATGATACATTGGCCGAACTGGGTGCCGCTAGTCTTCGATCTGATTATGTATCGGCTGTCAGAGGGCAGACACGACGGAGCACAAAAGACCTGGGAGATGGCGACGGGGGTGAAATGTTTTGCTCTGATCGGATGCCAAGGGGAAGGAGCGATGTTTTGTGGCCACTTGTGGTCTATCAGCTCCGTTCTCGGGTCAACCGTCTGGAAAGATACGACTCCCTTCAGAGCCTCGCTGGGGATTGATATTGGAAACAAGGGAGGGCCATCCTCACCCCGCCCTTCCATCGTTTTTGCTTCCAACACCTTCCCTTTTGGATGCCCTTTTCATTTCACAATACCCACCGCAGGAGGGTGTAGGTGTTGTCAGGGGGGTCCTCAAATAATTATTATCGTTCAGCTTCTTTATAATCTTGGATACATCTAAAGGGTTCCTTTTAGAACTTTAATGAAGACCACACATTCCTTTTAATTAATGCCTGCCGTACACACCCGAATCCATACGGTTTTCTTGGGTGTTCCCAGATGGGAACCTTTGAGTTGCAGGTAGTGAAAGAACCAACCAATGATGAATAAAACTAGGATCTCATTTTCTGTTGTGGTGGTTAAGGTCCCAGTCTTCGTAAAGGCATAACTAAAATAATTTGATTATTAAAAGCTAGGCACTGCGCGCTCCGGCTGGAGGCAGGGGTGCTATATTAGTATGCGCCCCACACCCCTGCAGCGCCCCACAACCCTCTCGGCACTTCAGTTTCTATGGTAGTATGCGAATATATATTGTAAGAGAAAGGTACTCGTAGATAGGGAACTTTTTGGAAGGTACTTACAAGAAATCCGCATTAAAGTGCTTCGTCAAAGGTCTATCACGGTTTTAGGGTTGGTAAATTTCTTTCCCGTCCTGCAGGAATGCGATGAACACATAAGGCTCGTCCTTGCTCATCATTCTCCAACAGTAACTATCCAAATGAGACTGAAGCAGCTCGCGAGTTGTCCCTCTCTTTTTTTTTTTTTTTCAAAATCTTTATTCTTTAATCTTTGTCTATTGCATTTCACCCCCGCACTTATGGTAAAGCCCTTCTGAACCTGTACCTAAAAGCTCGTATTCGCGTAATTCGCTTTTAACGCACATTCTTCGCTTTGCCCGGCCGTTACATAAAATTTGAGGAGAAGCATTTTGGTGTAGTTCGGTTGAGACTTTGCCGATATAACTGACGGATAAGATGGGATAAGGGATCATAATGGAACGTTCGACTTTGTTCTTGCGATAAGAAATTACAGTTGTCTATGATGAAACTCAACTTCGCTGTTATAGTACAAAACGAACGCTGAGGAACGCATTGCAAGTAGTGTTGGGCGCTTTCGGAACCGAGATGCTCTGTGGTGCACGTACTAATAAAGAAACGCGACTGTGGGGCGCATACCTACCAATACAGCACCGGAGGCAGGTCCCCTTTTGCACTTCTGGATCTATGCTTTTCAACCTTCCTGCTGTGGCTGCGTGTGATTTGTGAATTTGACTAATAACTCCAAGGAACGAAGTTGAGTGAGGGTTTTGTCTTCTGGACTAATAAAACCCGAAACGAACGCTAACCCTTTGTGACCGGATTAGATTTTGACCATAGCCTCCTTCCTACCCAATAGGAGCCTCAACAGTCACTCTGATTGCCAGACGTCAGTGTTGGGCATAATTTTATCGTCGAACACAAATACGATTGTAATCAAAAAATTATTCGTTGATTCTGAGTCAACTGCGATTATATTCGTATTCGTGTAATCGTATTCGTCTGTTGGCGATTACACGAATACAACCCATAAAAATGCGTCACGGTAATCAATTTCTATAGGCCGTCCCTCCTATAATATGTGAAGCCTTGCTAATATAACCTAACTTCAGAGTGACGTATTCAAAGCGAATTCAACCATTGGAGCCCAGCCTATTTGTCGCAAATTTATTTCAATAGGACGTCCCTCTGAAGCTAGGTAACATTAGCAAGGCATCACATATTATAGGAGGAACGCCCTATTGAAATTGATCATTGATGGGTTGTATTCGTGTGATCGCCAACAGACGAATACGATTGCACAAATACGAATATAATCGCAGTTGACTCAGAATCAACGAATAATTATCGTGATTACAATCGTATTCGTATTCGACGATAAGATTATGTCCAACACTGCCGGACGTTATGACCGTAGCAAAAATTACCAATCTCATCAAGCCCGCAGCCAGACCAATTGGACCCGTAGCTTGAAATTAAATAATAAAGGAGAGAATTCAATTGATGAATTTAAGAAAGTAAAATATCGAATACATTACACCGAGATGCAAAGAGAACTAAGGAAAACTAGTGAGTAAGATTTAGGTTTGGCAGGAAGAAGAAGGCAATATGTTCGTAAGTGATAGGTTGACCAGAATGAGCTCTGAGGTTGAGAGCAACGATATTTATGTGGTCTCTCCATCATTCGTTCTACCCTTCAAAAGGGAAGTTAGTAAAAAAACCTTTGTCTATTTCCACAAAAAATAAAGAGTTACAATGTTATATTGATTTCGACAGTTAGTTCATCATCAGAAACGAACAATAACTCTTTATTATTACTTACAATTTCACTCTTTATTACTACTACTTAACAATAACTCTTTATTTTTCGTGGAAACAGACAACGTTTTTTCGCTAACTTGAAATGGGTTTCCACAACTTCGATGGGTCTACCCTTTCCTGTAGACCCATTCTCCGATCTGTTCCTTGCTTACCCTTGAGACTCTGATCGTGTTTGTTTGGTAAAACTATGAGTTACAAAGGTCGGGCACGACACTACTGAAGGAAACATCTTGTTATCGTCTACTTAATGCACGCTACTTTGTGTATACTGTGTTGAGGAGTTAGTTGGGCTTGACGAAACTTCAAGTATCTAATCTCTAAGTATGTCTCTGGCCATTGAAGAAACAAAAACCTTCTGAGAAAGGGTTTACCATAATATTTCCACTAACGTGATTAAAAACGTCATAATTTTCAACATCGAAAATTTTCCCTACAATTCATGGACTGTAATAAAAGTTCCAGTCATGCAGCATGATCGTATGAGCGAATTTTCATAAACTATCTATCGTACTATAGTATGTTAAAGTGCATTGAAATTGGAGCAATTTTAGTTGACAGAAATGGTTAAAAACCAATTTTATGGCAAAAAACTTATTCTAAATAAAATTCCACTGATTCAAAAGGGATTTTTGATTTTTAAATTTGTTTGCAGTTTTCATAGATATTTTAGCAAATTTTAATGACATTTAAGTACGTTTTTCATCATAATTTTGAGCAATTTTGAGCATTAGTTTTGACTAAAATTCTGCAAAAAAATAGAAATTTAACGATTTTTGGCCGTTTTTAGCCATTTTTAGTGATTTTTTGGGTACATTTTTTGAAATTTGACCAATTTAATGTGCTCAAAAATTGTTGTCCAACGAACTCATCCTTTCTTTTGAAATGCTTGATTTTTTGGCGAAAGAACGAAGTTTTTATCTCAATTCTATCGAGAGTTATCGTCTGGAATGACACATACATATATATATATATATATATATACATATATATATATATATATATATACATATAAAAAAGCGTTAAAATCCAGGAATCATTTCAGAATGCGTCAAAACAGATTTCGATGAAGAAAATTTATGAAAATTTTTATTTTAAAATTTTTGGAGCCATTGCAATAGCTTCATTTTCTAAGAAAATTCGCTAATGAAGAGCAACTAAAAATACTATAAGAATAAAGAAGAAAAAATCAGAACGGAGCAATGAACTGAATTCATTCATATTGTTTTAACGAAAAACAACCAGTCCAATCCTTTTCACAGAACTTACCAACTCATGAGTACGCATGGTGGTAGGTCAATAATAATGAATTGAATATGAATTGACGAGATTTTACATTATTATTGGAAGTTACCAATTCAGGTTATAATGCCCATTCCATTCACGCGAGTAATAAGTTATCACATTCCAAAATAAACAATCAACATTATGTTTATACGCAATACGTGAATCCACGTCCGGTTAAGGACCAGAAACGGGCATCTTGAATAGTTCATGGTCAATTTTCGATTGGTGCTCAAATCAGCATAATTCGTCGGTAGTCTATGCATCATAAGCATTATAGATCCCCCTCGTAAGATATGACAGGTATTGTGTACACACTTAATCGGCTGTACCTCATTCACTTTCCTTTCTCTCGACCAACGGGATTCAATTCCCCCTCACCCGTGACAATATAAACTATATCCTTTCTAACGTATGTTTAGTTGTTTTTTGTTTCTGATGATATAAGAATCTAACATTGTAACTCTATTTTCGTGGAGTTAGACACATTGTGATCTTCCTAAACGGGGGGGATCCATCCACGTTTCATGGTATACATAGAATGTCCTTAAGAAATTCGATTTTGTTGTTATAACTTAATATACAACACGATGATGAGATTAAAAATGATGAAACATAAAGATGACTGGGAACCTTTTGAGAAAATTAAGCTTAAGTTGATCAGACAAAAGAACGGGCACTCTATTTAGGCAGCACAAAACCTGGAATGCCATGAGGCACAGACCCATCCCCGCCATCCACTCCTTCCACGTAGCTGAGTGATACTCCCTTCCTAGGCTCTACCACTTTTTGGGTCATCTTGTAGGTATGTTCCTTGTTTGAGTCTACAACATCGTGTTTGTATTTCTCACAATGTGTACGCTAATCCTTGTAATGACAAAAAATTATGCTAAATGACTGCCAAATTTCTAGAAAATTCGCAGGGAATCTGCTGGTCAGATCCTAGAACAGTGGTTCCCAACCTGGGGGCGATCGCCCCCAAGTGGGCGATTTGGGTTGAAAGGGGGGCGATAAATGAGTGGGGGGCGATTTGGGGGCGATGAGCATTCATAGGGAAAAAAATAGTTGCTGTTTTGACATGAGAACAAGATTTCAAGATCTGACCAATTTACAAATCCCGGATTGGATTCTAGATCCATTCTCGTACGAAGCTGTGGATACGCTTGATAATTCTTTGTAAATGGAATTTTTAGATATTAAATATGACTGTGAGTCAAAAATTTGTTCAAGCAGTCAGGTTACGAGTTAGCCTGGGTGAAGCGTATGGACACCTATCCACAACTGTGGCGAAAAATTGAGCATCTTCTCATCTCGTTCCCATCAACGTATTTAGTTGAAAAAGGATTTAATGTTGTTGTTCAGCTCCTCACAAATCAAAGAAACAAGTTGGACATTTGCCACAAAGGAGACTTGCGCCTGAACTTGATGAACGAACTTCAATTGAACTCCATCTAGCACAAGGCAGCCATTAAAAACTATTGTTTTTCTATTATACACTATAATTTTTTTAGGTAAATAAATGGTGGTAATACAATTGTTTGAAATACTAAAACTGCATTAGGTACTTGCATTTTCCATTTACTATTTTTTTACATCAAAAAATAAAATTAGAGATAAAATGAAAAAAAAAAAAAAACAATGGGGGGCGATAGGGTTGAGTCAATTTCCCAAAAAGGGGCGATGGGTGACGAAAGATTGGGAACCACTGTCCTAGAAGGTCCACTATGAACGTCATTGTTACTAGATCAAACATAGCCTCTGGGCATGCCCAAACTTAAAATCCTTGAAACAAATTTCGATGAATTATTCAGGAATTGTGCGATTTGGGATCTAGATGGTCACCAAAGTGCTACATTCCTAACAGATCCGAGGTGGCATCTGGCATCAGTATTCGCAAACGTAAGATGCTTGCACATTTCTAGTTTTGTGCTAACTAGTATTTGTTTGGAGAAGGTAGACCAGCTGGTTTTGTGTGTGCTTTCGATATAAAAACATCATCATCATGCCGTCGAAATAGTACTGTTTCGACGGGCTTATGATGATGTCTTTACATCGAAAGCGCTCGCCCCCGGTACTCGACTCCGAAAGATACGTAAATGATAATTTTACTATTTCTTCTAGCGGAAATAACCCTATAGATCTTGTACCTTTACTATGTTTATCAGCGTAGACACTTACCTTCTCCACACCCGAATCACCGGTAGATTCCTCAAGGGCGCACATATCCCGAAGAAGAACTCTTGTGAAACGATCACAAACTTCAGATAAAATAAATCCAATTAGACAACAAGTAAACAGGAGGGAGATCGGTTCTAATTGGTCCAGCGATCCAACCGATATAGACTGCCCGGTAAGAAAAAGCAATTTATGAGGAGAACGACGGGTGTGGATCACCGTCTTACAACTTTCTTATCTCCAACGAGCGACCACGTCTTGAATCCTCTTTTACGGGGAAAAACTTTTAATCGAAAGTGCATTTGATGAACTCGTTCGAAAAAGATTTACCGTCTTCAGAACTTCAGAGGTTTTGTTCTAGGTGGTTTTTCTATGTTTGTTCTTTTAATCATTTCAGGAGTCGTTGTTGAAAAATTTGGGCATTGGTTCAATCCAATGCCAAGTCTGCCAAGTTGGTGTGGCACATAGCTTCTTCGTTTACCTATCATCTTCTTCCAAATTTAAGCGAACTCGAACGACTAGAGAGTGAAAAGATGGAACATGTTGGAATTTACGTTTGCGTATGCGCAGAATGAAGTATTGATTTGGCAACAATGCAACTGATAGGGGGCCATCAACAACCTAACCCGCGCATTCTCTGTATGTATGTATGTATGTATGTATATATGTATGTATGTATATATGTATGTATGTGTCATTCCAGACGATAACTGTCCGTAGAATTGTGCTAGAAACTTCAAACAAATTTTAAAATGTTAAGGACACAAAACGAAAGATCAAGTTCGTTGGCCAGCATGATCGGATTACATCTTCGGGTTGAAATTTTCAAAAATGTAGTCAAAAATTTCAAAATACCTAGCATGTTTTTGGCGATTTGTTGTGCGAAATAATTATTTCAGCATGTGGTATATTCGGAATCAGCGTAAAATTTCCTATACGAATACGTATCAAGTTTTCAAAAATTTCAAAGTTGAAAAATCAGTCAAAAATCGAAATAATGCCGTTCGCTAGTTGTAAAAATCGGTAATATTTGCATGAAACATTGTCCAAATTCAGATTGAACTACTCTTATGGAAGCATCCCTGTATAAACAATCCTAGAACCATGCTGTTTAAAACGTATGTAGTAGGTGCTTGTTTAAAAAAAAAAAAAAAAAAAAAAAAAAAAAAAAAAAAAAAGTAATCACAACTGATGAGTTTACTCTGTGAAATATTCCGTCCTCCGATTCTCTCGGTCGCTCTCTTTAATGTTTTACGCTCAACTGTTTTAGGACTTGATGTAGCTTTAATACTGACTGTGGCTTAGAAAATATCAGCCATGAAATTATGAAGAAGTTCTATTTATGTACGTACTAGCACGCAGACCCAAAGTCGAAGATTTCTTCAAAATTCGCTCATGGGGTCATGCTGCATGACTGGACTTTTTCTATGTTTGTTCTTTTAATCATTTCAGGAGTCGTTGTTGACATTTTTTGACGCGATTGGATCAATTAAAAACGACTGCCAAGTTGGGTGTGGCACATAGCTTCTTCGTTTACCTATCCAACTATCATCCCAATTTAAGCGAACTCGAACGACTAGAGAGTGAAAAGATGGAACATGATGGAATTTACGTTTGCGCATGCGCAGAATGAAGTATTGATTTGGCAACAATGAAACTGATAGGGGACCATCTACAACCTAACCCGCGCATTCTGTGACAATTTCATCGAAATCGGATGAAAACAGTGAAAATTAAGGTCGTTACAAGGGTTTCACATAGGCGCATGCGTAGTAGCTATTAATGATACAATCATGTTAAAATTGATGTACGATGATCAAATTGTCATCCCCCAACTATCATCCAAATTTGAGCGAGATCGGACGACTAGGTCGTGAGGAAATGGTGCTTCTGATTTTTGAGACAAATTCCATGAAGTTTGGTCCAGTAGTTTCGAAGAAAAGTTTCGGGCGGCGGACGTATGGATTTTTTTGTTTGTTTTAAATTTGATTTTTGGAATTTATATCTTGAAACGTAAACCAATACATTTTGAGGGAGGTTAAACTTTTTTTTTTTCTTGTTGGACTACAAAGTTTCATTATTGAAGATATTAACCAAAATTAGTCATTAAAAGTTATTAACGTGTCAATAATTGAAAAATACATTAATGGTAATTATTAATAGCATTATAGTTAGTTAATATACATATTAACATTATGTATATTGATGGTAAATACATTGAAAAATACACGTACCTATGTATGGTATTTGTAAATAGAGTTATTCTTTTTGCAAATCAAATTAATCTATTGGCAAATTAAATTAAACTTTTTACAAATGAATTTAATCTTTTTACAGATAAATTTAATCTTTTTACAAATAAAGCTGAACATTTTACAAATGAATTTAAAATTCTGCAAGTGGTGGAACAGCGATTGGGGACGTCAGCCGAAAACACAGTGTTAGTAATGGATTATGCCAAAATCTACAAGGCTCGAGAGGTTAATGACTTCATGAATTCTTCCCAAATGGGTTCAAAATTTCTGCCGCCTCATTCCCCTATGCTCAACCCAGCTGGACACGCATTTTCGAAAATTTTAAGATTGCGGCTCGGAGAATCATGAGCGTTCCTTGCGAACATAACTTAGTGGAAGTTATATCTCGAAGTGTCGGAGAAGTTACGCCGAACGACTGATCTAACAATGTAATGAACATGTTCATCGATTTAACTTCGGCTGCATTAAAAGAGCTTGTTCACTTCATCAATAGAAAGGACGTTGTTTTTGAAGGCGATGTTTTTGTTTTCACTCTTCTTTGTTTATGTTCTCGTTCCTTGTTCATGTCCTTTGTTTAAAAAAGTCCAGTCATGCAGCATGACCCCATGAGCGAATTTTTGAAGAAATCTTCGACATTTCAGTCGCTATTGATCGTGTAGAGAAATTTTAGTTTATGATTTTGATAGACAAACATGGAATGAAATTATTAAAAATAATTAGGAGGTACTCATACTTTATTATTATTAAACTAATCTTGTAGATTTAAAGACAAATGTAGGTAAACATTCATAGATTTCGATGTCCAATGTGGTCAGTATTGAAGGCAGTTGGTTATACAGGGATACTTCCATAAGAGTAGTTCAATCTGAATTTGGACAATGTTTCATGCAAATATTACCGATTTTTACAACTAGCGAACTTTTTCCATTTTTGACTGATTTTTCAACTTTGAAATTTTTGAAAACTTGATACATATTCTTATAGGAAAATTTACGCTGATTCCGAATATACCACATGTTAGTAAGTATGCTGAAAAAATTATTTCGCACAACAAATCGCAAAAAACAGGCTATTTTGAAATTTTTGACTACATTTTTGAAAATTTCAACGCACAATTCTACGGACAGTTATCGTCTGGAATGACTGGAATGACACATACATATATACATACATACATCCTTTTTTTTACAAAACTCCCCTCAAAGGCGGAGGGGGCACACCATTAAATTGAAAAATAAACAAATAAAATAAAAAAGTGGGGAGGACGCCCAGGTTTACCCGACGCCGGCTCTAGGGATAAGGGAAGTTGCAGGACGAGGAGGAAGAATGGGATGAAATGAAGTGCCCCTATAGAATGACCACCAGTTCAAGTAAGAACCCCTCAGGACGCGGGTGGTGATACCACGGAGTACTCCTGCAGAGATGCCAAACTCGAGTAACTCCGTGGCGCTTTTCCCGCACCACACCCCGCGCCATGACAAGGTCGCGGCCATAACCTTGATGCTATTAGGTGCCACTCCTTTTAGATCAGATATCGCAGGGCGCAGATCATTTCTATCATATTTACTTTTCTTAGCCCCCGCCAGGTCTGCTCCATGTCCACACTGCCACTGACAACCTGGATGTCCAGGATTATGGCAGACCCATCGGGGTTGACAGCAACGATATCCGGTTTCTTGCCTCAGTCACTCAGCATGTGATATAGTTTCTCCCTCTTGACATCCCAACCGCTGGATCACAAAGCACCTGCTAACTGCTTAGCAACCGCATCATGACGGAGAATGCGGCCACCGTGACATACATACATACATACATTAAAAAATGCGTTAAACTTCAGAATATAATCCAGAATAGCCTGAAACGGATTTCTGCATAAAAATTTTTCAAAAATTCACATTCTACGAATTTTGAGGCGAGAGCAATAGCTTAATTTTCTTAAAAAATTCGCTAAAACATGATGTGCGCTATAAATCAAACATACCTACCGCAGGTGAAAGTTTAAATTTATTTGTAAAATATTTAACTTTATTAGTAAAATGTTTAACTTTATTTGCAGAAAGATTAATTTGATTTGCAAAAAGATTAAATTTATCTGTAAAAAAAGTCCAGTCATGCAGCATGACCCCATGAGCGAATTTTTGAAGAAATCTTCGACATTGCAGTCGCTATTTACAACTAGCGAACGGCATTATTTCGATTTTTGACTGATTTTTCAACTTTAAAATTTTTGAAAACTTGATACATATTCTTATAGGAAATTTTACGCTGATTCCGAATATACCACATGTTAGTATGCTGAAAAAATTATTTCGCTCAACAAATCGCAAAAAACAGGTTATTTTGAAATTTTTGACTACATTTTTGAAAATTTCAACCCGAAGATGTAATCCGATCATGCTGGCCAACGAACTTGAACTTTCGTTTTGTGTCCTCAACATTTTAAAATTTGTTTGAAGTTTCTAGCACAATTCTACGGACAGTTATCATCTGGAATGACACATACATATATACATACATATATACATACATATATATATACATACATACATACATACATACATAAAAAAATGCGTTAAACTTCAGAATATGATTCAGAATAGCCTGAAACGGATTTCTGCATAAAAATTTTTCAAAAATTCACATTCTACAAATTTTGAGGCGAGAGCAATAGCTTAATTTTCTTCAAAAATTCGCTAAAAGTTTACCAGTCATGCAGCATGACCCCATGAGCGAATTTTTGAAGAAATCTTCGGCATTGAGTCGCTATTGACCGATTTTAGCGAATTTTCTCAAAAAATGAAGCTATTGCAATGGCTCCAAAATTTTTAAAATAAAAATTTTCAAAAATTTTCTTCATCGAAATCTGTTTTGAGGCATTCTGAAATGATTCCTGGATTTTAACGCTTTTTTATATGTATATATATATATATGTATATATATATATATATATATATATATATATGTATATATATATATATATATATATATATATATATATATATATGTATGTGTCATTCCAGACGATAACTCTCGATAGAATTGAGATAAAAACTTCGTTCTTTCGCCAAAAAATCAAGCATTTCAAAAGAAAGGATGAGTTCGTTGGACAACACTTTTTGAGCACATTAAATTGGTCAAATTTCAAAAAATGTACTCAAAAAATCTCTAAAAATGGCTAAAAACGGCCAAAAATCGTTCAATTTATATTTTTTGGTAGAATATTACTCAAATAAAGTTAATCAACTATGAATATGGTAATTTAAAAATTAAAGCTCAAACCTATGCTCAAAATTGTAATTAAATTTCATTAAAATGTGCTACAAAATCGATAAAAATGTAAAAAATTCTAGAAATCCAATATCTTTGTTTAAATAATAGAATGTTATTTAGAACAAATTTTTCAGCAATAAAATTGATAGTTAACAATTTTTTTTGCCATAAAATCAATAATTAACAACTTCTTCGCACTCCAAAATCTCAACTTTCAAAACTATTTAACAGGATATAATACGATAATTGACGAAAATTCGCTCATACGATCATGCTGCATGACTGGAACTTTTACAACTATCAAACGGCATTATTTCGATTTTTGACTGATTTTTCAACTTTGAAATTTTTGAAAACTTGATACATATTCTTATAGGAAATTTTACGCTGATTCCGAATATACCACATGTTAGTATGCTGAAAAAATTATTTCGCACAACAAATCGCAAAAAACAGGCTATTTTGAAATTTTTGACTACATTTTTGAAAATTTCAACCCGATCATGCTGGCCAACGAACTTGAACTTTCGTTTTGTGTCCTTAACATTTTAAAATTTGTTTGAAGTTTCTAGCACAATTCTACGGACAGTTATCGTCTGGAATGACACATACATACATACATACATACATATATACATACATACATACATACATAAAAAAATGCGTTAAACTTCAGAATATGATTCAGAATAGCCTGAAACGGATTTCTGCATAAAATTTTTCAAAAATTCACATTCTACAAATTTTGAGGCGAGAGCAATAGCTTAATTTTCTTCAAAAATTCGCTAAAATCAAACTTACCTCCTGCAGATGAAAGTTTAAATTTATTTGTAAAATATTCAACTTTATTAGTAAAATGTTAACCTTTATTTGCAGAAAGATTAACTTTATTTGAAAAAGATTAAATTTATCAGTAAAAAGTTTAATTCAATTTGCCAAAAGATTAATTTGATTACAAAAAGATTAATTTGATTTGCAAAAAGATCAACTCTATTTGCAAATACAAAAGATAAAAATCATAAAGTAACTACACACATTATCAGTCCCTGTAATACATTAAAGTGTAATGCGTGGTTGGGAATAAAGCCATAACATTTTGAGAAACAAACTGCAATGTCTTTTGCTTAAGCGAACGTCATCTTCAAATTATTTTTCATGGTTTGATCGTTACGGTCTAACAAACGTCTACCTACTCCTTGAATTTTATTTGAGGATTTTGGTGGATTACGGCTATAAAATCTCGGAACACTAAGGATTAAGTTATTTGCGTTCAGAAAATAAGAGGTTTTCACTTGTCCAGATGGCCGGGACCTTCGGAAGGCGGACGCTTCGCTGAATATAATTTACGCCTAGTCGTAAAAAGTTTGCGGGCTTACAGGCCTTCATCCGCCAAGAGTCTCTCTGCTCCAAATTCACTTTCCAATGAAGCGGACATGGCGGGAAACGAGAACTCGTTTCCTACAAGTGACCTGCAAATGAGAAATAAGAAAATATTTAGCGGATTACCAACACGAAATCTGAATCCTCCTCACAAACATTAAGTTTAAAACGCTGCAAATTATTTCACAAAGGTTTATAATTTTTTCAAATGAGTATGATCGTAGTTTTAGTTGGCTTGCGTACGTCATAAGGTCCGTCCAGACTCCACGGCGTGTCCTATTTCGAGTTGCCACAACCTGTACTTCTATCATTATATACGCATGTTTATATTTCTCGATTTGAGCTCCCATCTATTCAAACAGTTATTGCCTTAATAATATCATTATCTAAGTACGTACGAAAAGTCGAGAGGATATGTTATTAAATATGCGTAGGAAAAGCATTGGTATTAACACACAAATATGACCTAGGAAAAAACATATATTCATGCCTCGTAGGAACGCCGTACCCACCTCATGGTGCTGCGGTGTATTATATGGGTATAACACGTAAAAGTAATAAATATCCACTCTCCTACACCCCTGGTCACCCCAGATACCACAAGGGGCCGCGGCGCCCCCTAACAACCCACCGTGACCCCCTGCCAAGCGTGCCAGGCGTGCGTGCGTGCGTAAGTCTAACACTCAAAGCCTTGAAAAAGACACTTTTTCGCCCGTTTTCGGTCCATAGCATCTATGCGAGTAAAGCGATCGGGATGGTTAAACGTTAGGACCAACTAGACCCCAAATGGAGTCTTTGTGCGAAAGAACGGGGTTTTTAAGTCAATTCTTAGGCCTTTTATGACCCGGACGGCGGACGGACATTTCAAATTTGGATTCTACGCACCTTGAAACGTAAAGTGACAAAGTTTGAGGGGGGGGGGGGGGGGTTATAAAAATTTTTTGCTACACGATCACATAGGCTTATTATTGAAAACTAGAGGCCTGTTAGGGCTTGGAAAGCCCTAATCTAGTCCGTATAACAGTAGTGCCAAACAGGAACTCAGCACATTATAGTAACGATATAATTCCTACTTATCAAATTTCAACTTCCTACAGTGAATAGGAAAGAATTTAGCTCACTCAGCTGATCAGAAAATACCCCATCACTTCACCCGTCTCTTAATGTCCCAGTGAGTCTACCTATCAAATTTCAACTTCCTACAGTGAAGAGGAAAGAATTTAGCTCACTAAGCTGATCAGAAAAGACCCCATCACTACGTTTCTTACTTACCGACCTTTTGCAACAAACTTGGGGCCGTGCTGATTCGGAATTATATATGAAGACCGTTCGGAATTATATATAAAGTCCGCTAAGTTCTTCAGTTTCAATTTCTTCGTTCAGAAATAACTCTCCTAGATGATAGTAACTACACTACGTTTCTAACGACACCGTGAATTGATGGCAACTATTGTTACCGCCACAGCCTAATAAACAACTCTCGTTGATAAGGACCGCCAAGAACACGATCAAGGCGGGTATAGAGACGAACGGCGACACTTTTGCAATAAACTTGGGGCCGTGCTGATTCGAATGAGCAGTCTAACACTTAAATCGGACCACGAAGTTCTTCACAATTTCAAAGACCGTTCGGAATTATATATATAGATAATAAACCAAAATTGCTGCATCATGCAGCAAGACCATATGAGAGAATTTCATTATTTTCAGAGTTTTATTTATGCTGAATAATTTGAATTTCAAGTTCTTTGAGTGCACAGAATTTGTTATCTAGGACAATTTTTTTTACAGGTAATATACAGGGTGATTCCCTCGCAGATGCAAAAAAAAATGGATGAAACTACATCAAAAATGGAGTAAAATGCCGCCAACTGCATATTTTTATCTCAATCCGTACTCGAGATATGATTTTTTAAAGGTTTTTTCAGGAATACCGTATTTTTTCATTTTAAACTCGGATTTCTCCACTTTGCCTCATTTAATTTCAACTTTCAACCTCATTTTCGGTATCAGCATTAAATTTCCTATAAGAATAGTGTACTTGGGTTCTTAAAAAGTACCATCCGAATACCCTCACATCAGCTCAAACATTGACGATTTAAAAAAAATAATAATTCTGAAAATCTTTAAAACTTTACTACGCTTTTAAAAACAATCCTGGAAACTGGCAAATCTCATGAAAACTGCTTCGTCTAATATTCTTTCCAACGGTATTTTTAATTTTACTTTTATTTTCTTATTTAGGGGAAAAAATAATGTTTTAATGTTAAAAAATGTGGGTTTTTCAATGAAATTGTTGGTTTTCTCGA
This sequence comes from Adelphocoris suturalis, assembly GCA_030762985.1. Taxonomy (NCBI): domain Eukaryota; kingdom Metazoa; phylum Arthropoda; class Insecta; order Hemiptera; family Miridae; genus Adelphocoris; species Adelphocoris suturalis. The sequence continues at coordinate 1,414,150 of CM061044.1, forward strand.
AAGATGACCCTCCATGAACCAACGAGTATGGGGTCGGTTTCTATGTATTTTTTCTCACTGGATCGAATGGAAACTCTTGTAGATCTCTCAAATACGTTATAATCGAGTTTTACACTTTATTTAACTAGTTTTATCCCAAAACACATACATTTAATCGTAACAAACAAACTAAACATTTGCGATATTAAGTGTAAAACTCGGTTATAACGGAGTTGGAGAGATCTATAAATGTTACCATTCGATACAGCGTGAAAAAATACATAGAAACCGACCCCATACTCGTAGGTTCATGGAGGGTCATCTTTCGAGAAAACCAACAATTTCATTGAAAAACCCACATTTTTTAACATTAAAACATTATTTTCTCCCCTAAATAACAAAATAAAAGTAAAATTGAAAATACCGTTGGAAAGCATATTAGATGAAGCAGTTTTCATGAGATTCGCCAGTTTCCAGGATTCTTTTTAAAAGAGTAGTAAAGTTTTAAAGATTTTCAGAAATATTATTTTTTCAAAATCGTCAATGTTTGAGCTGATGTGAGGGCCTTTGGATGGTACTGTTTAAGAACCCAACTACACTATTCTTATAGTAAATTTAATGCTAATTCCGAAAATGTGGTCAAAAGTTAAAATTAAATGAAGTAAATTGGAGAAATTTGAGTTTAAAAGGAAAAAAACGCGGTTTTCCTGAAAAAACCTTTAAAAAATCATATCTCGAGAACGGATTGAGATAAAAATATGCAGTTGGAGGCATTTTACTCCATTTTTGATGTAGTTTCACCCAAATGTTGTTTTTGCATCTGCGAGGGAATCACCCTGTATAATAAATTATGCAGGTGTATTTTTTTCAGGCCCTAAATTTTTCTGTTAGAGCTTTCTAATAAAGTGTAGTTTGATGGATATCAGACGCTTGAAAGTGGGCAAAATGGATCGAAGACCAACGTAAAATCAAAATAAGGAACGTCTAAATGACGTGGAAATGAATTGTGGAAACTTGGTTTGAAGAAAAAAACTTTTTTTTTTTTTTTTTGCCTCCTGAAATTGACCACAATACTTCCGCCACCTAGGTACATATAGACTTGCGAGTAAAAATTAAAATAAGCTAAATTAGGACGTAAATACATGATATAAGTAAGAAAAATTGTTACGCCTCTATTTTCAAATTTCAGCATCTAACTCAGATCTAAATCGTTTTGAATGTGAAGGTCGTTCTAGGTTTCCGGTGAATGAGCAAAAAGCGACAGCTGTAGATCCATTCGACTACAAGCCGTGACGTCCTCCCCAATTATACGTCAAGTGACGTCAGAGGGAACTGGAAAAGGGAGGATCGGCGCAAGGAGGTCGCATCATCAATCAGACATGCGTTTCAACGCCATAAAACTCCGTAACGCTTCGTTCTCTCTCCTACCAACTAACAGAAGATAATTAAGAATTCCTATATATTACAATAAGTTTGTTATTAATCTGGCACTCAATTAGGAATGAGCAAGTGTTACGACACATCAGTGTACTTACTTGAATATTTGTTATCAAATGTGTGAATCAGTGTTATCATATTTATTCGATGAAAAGCGGTGATCACAGTGTTAAAAAAGTTTGCTTGTGCGCATTGAAAACTAGATTTTTGGATGGAGAAATTTACCAGTGGTGACCATCCTGAGCCTATTCGGCGCGAAATCGAATGGAAACTAGGATAGGTAGTGGATAGGGCGTGTGCATATTCCTAATATATTCCTGCACAGAATATCAGAGAGAGGCTGCTCAGCAGAGCCGGTCCTAGGCGCATGCGAACCATGCAGCCGCTTAGGGCGCCGGACAGAAGGGGGCGCGGGACAGAAGAATAAATTGGTTTATTTTTATCATTTAATAACGATTAACAGGACGTTTCCATTTGTTTCGCTCACGTCACGTGCGTCACGTCACGGTGGTGTTTTCTATTGATTTTCACGTACAACCAATGCTTTACTAGGGAAGTGTAACTCCTTTAGTTTTCATAGCAGGAAAATCGTTAGCCACTTTTTGGAATGCTCTCATTTTATCACAGCATCTCATAATCCCTAAGCCTCTGTAGTGTCAAGGAAAGCTGATTTATTACGCTCAGTTATAAAATAAAATTGCTGAGTAACCATAATGAACTAATAATGTGTAAAATTAATCATTATTAAATGATCTGACTATAGAACCGTAGGTCTACCGTCCGTTTTTCGTGTTAATTATTGAATGGATTGAATTTATTTACATATCTATTTGTTTTCTGGTATTTTTCAGTACCTATACTTTAAAAAAAAAAAAAAAAAAACAGCAAGCTCATTTCACTTGACCACTCTTCGATCACATCGCATGGGAAACATGTGATCTCAAGGTCATTCAACAATTGAAATACTGGACATTTCCATATGTAAAGGGGGGGGGGGGGGAGCCATTCCGCATGGGTAACAAAAATGGCTCGGGCCGGCTCTGCTGCTCAGGTAATATATGAGACGAAAACAATGGCGTCAACTGCTCAACAATTAATTTTTCGAGAATTTTAGGGATGGTTGAAATCGAGCAGATAGGCCGGTATTGTTGATTATTCGATTCGTCACCTCTATTATGAACTGGGGGTACATAAGACACTTTGCTGACACCAGTGTTGGCCTACGAACTCATCCTTTCGTTTGGAAAGCTTGATTTTATGGCTCAAGAACGGAATTTTTATCTCACTCCTAAGGAGAGTTATCGTAAATTGACATTTCATGTCTTTGCTATGGCACACAACCAAATTTTCGTTATGTCACGTTACGTTACGTAACGAAATATGCTCTTTTGATGATTTCCGCTTACAACCGAGTCGTTGCTAGGGTAATGGTACTTCGTCGTTTTTCATCCCACAAAATTCGTTAACCATTCGTTCGAAAGCTCTCAATTTATCCAACCATATTATGTTAACTACTGCGAAGTGCGTGGACAACAAGCTGAGTTATGAGCATGGTTATATGAATAATTGTTTACACACAGGTGATCATTCTCAATAATTGATATTGTGAACATGATTGCAACCGCTTGTTAATTTCTGATGATTTCATTGAGCTGGTGTGTCGATGTTTTGATTCATAGCAGGTGATCCGAATATTGCGAGAACGGTTTGATTTGTGAAGCGGTGGTTAAATCATTTTAATAGGTAATTTCTATACTTTACACTCTAGGAAGCTGTAATTTCGTATGTAGCCTCTTTAGGAAATTTACTTGACGATGCCCAGGGTCTGGATCAGATGAGTGCCTCTTAAAGCTAATTTCTGTGCTTTACACTCTAGGAAGCTGTAATTTCGTATGTAGCCTCTTTAGGACATTTACTTGACGATGCCCAGGGTCCGGATCAGCTGAGTGGCTCTTAGAGCTTGCATACGAGTCTGCAACACATACGAGTCTGCAACTAAAGACATAAAATGTCCCTATGTGTTGCAGACTCGTATGCAAGCGTTTTTGGGTTGTTTTTCAGAAATTTTGATTTTAAAATTTTCCGAGCCATTGCAATAGCTTTATTTTCTACGAAAATTCGCTAAAAACACCTGTTTCATACTGACCCAGTCAGTTAAGGAAAACAGCGCTCCGCGGCTCCCCAAATCCTCTTGTGTTTCCACCTTGAGCCTAACGGTTAAATATTGAAGAACATGGAACACGTTTTTATCTGTGGTCGGTAGTGCGGGTTACCTGCCCGCTGATTCTCTGGATGCTGGTATTTGAAGATTTTGATATTGTTTTCGAATAGTTTGAGGACACTGTCGCCTATGAGTTGACAACTGAATGAATTCGCTAATGAGAACGATCTCGGGGAAATCGTTAGGGGCATCACGCAACGTTTCATAAATACCTACAAACACTAGTGATGATTGTGGATGCAGGAACTTGCCTGGTTACTGGCTTGTTTGGAAAGGTTATTTTCGCGACAATTTTCGGCACTTAGGTCTGGGTACGCTAAAATGGTTTGTTAATGTTTTCAACAGCAAACAGTCACCTTTTTAAAATTTTAATCCAACTGTGTCATTATTCATTGAACAAGATATTTGGTAGGGGAAATTAAATACTCTTGGATGAATTGGATAAAAAGTTGGGAGATTTTTTCGCACTGGAAAAAAGTTTTGTACAGTTAGAAGATTCGGTCCCCCTAACGTTTGGCAGTTAGGTGGATTAGTCTGAAACCCCGACTTCCTCAGGTCTTAACGACGTTTAATCAAGTGACATCAAGCTGTTTGAGAACTGGGGTTTTCAGAGCTGACGTAGAAACATTACTTTTTTAACTGCCGGACTCTTAACCAGACCTCTCGTCTCATAAAAACACTTTCCTTTTCCACCTTCCCTTTGTTTTGCTCAAAACATGGAAGAACGTGAATTGACTTGAACAAATTGTAATTAACAGGTTTCCTACTACAATCTGTACCACATCTCCAATGGTGTACCGTATTTATGAATTTCATAGACTTCATATTTCTACATCAGATGCTACTCTACAATTTATCTAATTGATCATTTTATCATAGTGGTTGTTATGTTTTCAAGTACGCACCTGCTTTAGGCAGTATATGTGGCTAACAAAAGAACGGGTTAAATCAATTTTGGAACTTTCCAGAAATTAACCATCAAATGATTTTTGCAAATTTTCGTAAAATAAAGCTATTACAATGGGCCCACAAACTTTTTAAATAAAAATTTTTGAAAAATCCCTACAGGGAAATCCGTTTTGAGACGATCTGGAACGATTTGAGGATCAAATCTCCTACATGCAACATAAAGCCAATTCCATCTAGCATGAGCAATGACAGGGTGAGGTCACTGGTCTGCGTGGTGTCCTTCAGGACTTGAGCCCGGTGGGCCCTTTCGTAACCTTACTTCCAAAGAGGGATCGAATAGTGGTCAACCGGGTTGCCACTGGCCATACCCGTCTTACTCACAGACACCTGCTTAGTGCAGAAGCTCGAGATGTTGTGTGTGGGAGGTGTGGGGGTGATCTATCCATCCGCCACTTTCTGGAGCCCTTGTGGACCTCCGAGTTCAGCATCAGCCCCCTCAGTGGGTTGACGTTCTATCCGGACCAGACGAGGTCCAGTCCCTGTTGTTGTACCTGAGAGCCGCTGAGCTCTACTACGAACTGTGATATCTGATATCTGATATATTTATATACATCTAGTCGTAGTTTTATTTCACTTTGCTTATTGTACATAATAGCATGTATATAGTTATTTCCCTATTTTACATTTAGTCTTAGTTGTATTATTTTATTTTTGCCTTTTTTATCCACTTTGGGGGCTAAACAGTGGTCATCACTGTACCCCTCATTTTTTCCCCCTCCGAGTTGCCAGTGGAGTCCATGATGACACTCGTGTTTAGTCAAGGATAGCACCATGGCTCCCCTTCGAATCGTGCCACTTCCAGCGTCCCTTTGGACCCTTTCGACACCTTGTTCAATGCCGCTAATGACCCTTCTGGTTGAGATGCTGCTTTAACCCAAAAAAAAAAAAAAAATCTGGAACGATTCCTGGAGTTTGCGCTTTTTCATACATATTTATAGGTATATTTTTTCATAGGTATATTCTGCTTCGGTGAAGGATGAAAACTCTCGAGTGTAATATTTGAGGCGTTATTAAAACTAAAATTGATCGACACAGACAAAACTCCGAGGCTAATGGACCGATTTTTATGAAATATTCAAGGATTGACGCTTAACCCTAGAACACACCAATAGTTTTTACAATTGATTCTACACCACTGGGGTGCTTAAAACTTAGATATCGATAAAAAATAGTCAAATTTGTTTTTTTCATAAAAACGCTTGAAAATCAATAGAAGGGTTTCAGGTAATGAGGAAACATGTAAAATAAACCTTCAAAACAAAATTATAATTGAATAGTTTTTAACCTTTGCATATCTGAAAAAAACATAATTTTTTTTAGCCTTCTTAGTTCCAAACAATAACAGTAAAATAACCTCTTTCAAAATACACTCTCTTCTTATAATTAATAATAGATTTCGAAACTAGATAGTAGGAACAAAAAGTGGAAAAACCCTGTTTATAAAAATCACGTTTCGCGTCCCTACACGGTTCGAGAAAACACAATGTTGGGAGACCGAGAAACTGTAAGTGACACTTCATTTCCATTGGGGAAATACATAAAACAAGAAAATTCAAAGGGTCTTTTCTGTTATATCTCCGTATTTACAAACTATTTTCTATAGAATGGGGATTGTTCGGATTGATGATCCCCAATCATTTTTACGTCCACCGTGTAAAATAGATCAGAATGCTGTGTATAGTATGGTGGTCTGGATGCTCGCAAGCTCGCATCTCAAAAATACATAACATCAAGTAGTCAATCCCTTAGAAAAAATACAGATTAGTTGGACATACAGGTCAGAAAGAATGAATAGTTGAGAATTAACGGAAATATGCGGGGGCACAACTGAAAAGGCCCAATTCAAAACTTCCCCGTTAGGGAAAAATACTGCGTGACACGACTTCACCATTGACGACGATTTGAAAACAAGGGAAAGTATACCTATTTCGCTAATGTGTCAGGCCAACTTTTAGGCAGTAGAGGGTAGAGGTAGGTGAAAGACAGTTTCACTAAAAAGTAGCTAATTTCGTCATAGCTCCGTAACGGTCGCTTCAAACGAAAATTTCTTTGAGCAACTTTGGATTTAAAATTCAATTATCTATGTAAATGCGTTCACCAAGTGCCTTAACCGTCGAAAACGGGAAGGAATACTTTCAAACTTTGAGTCACGTTTACACACCACTGGGGTGTCGGACACCCCACACGCTCTTCCGATGTGAACTACTCGGAATCAAAACTGTCACTGATTAGTCAGGAGGCAGTTTCGGTAAACTGGGATTCTCATAGTTATTTTTACATGGTCGCTAGATCTCGCTGGGTTATATTTTCTTCAAGCAGCAGAAGTTTGTAATCGGGTTTGTAATCGGGTTGGGGTATCCGACACCCCAGTGGTGTGTTTTAGGGTTAACTAGTATTCGCTGAATACTCTTTGAGGTTACAACCTGTGAACAGCACATCTTTTGTCGCAGACGGATTCCCCGACTATTTGCGGTTGTGTCATTCAAATCACAGCCTCTCAATGTTCCTCTGCGTCGCGTTATTAGCGATTAACCGCCGCGGAGGCCTCTATTGTGTCCCACCCGCATTTTCCACGCCTAAAGGTGGTGAATCCTGATGAAAGAACACCTATGCCCCGACAATAGAACTGCTATTCCTAGTAAAGACGATAGCTATTGTGTTACCGACCAAAACGGCTTTTGACTGAGCAGTCAGCGACTTCGAGTTACATGGGAGCTTCATGAAGGAACGTGCTTACCAAGCGTTCTTACACGTCCGAAGTGTGAAGGCAATTATTCCTGTTTCGTCGACGGATAAATTGATCATCCTGGCGTTCTGACATTGTAGTTGGAATTTCCTCGAAAGGCAGGAGAACCATAGAGGTTCATCTAGAAATCGTTGAAAATGATATGATGATAAGAAATTTATTGCAATAATATCAAAGATATTTAGCATTTTTCAGTCAAATGAAACATTTTTTCTATCAAATGAAACTTCGTACCTACCAAATGAAATCATGTACCAATCAAATAAAAACTCTTTTCAACCAAACGAAACTTTTTTCAAACAAATGGAACTTTTTTCAAACAAATGGAACTTCTTCGAATCATCCAGAGGAAAATTAAATTTTATTTCAGATTTTTGCTAAACAAGATAATACAGAGGCACATTCTCATCATCATGTTTTTCACAGTTGGAGCAGTCTGTCGCGGTGATCAGCAATATGGTGGACCGAAAAGTTTCATTTGGTTGAAATGAGGTTTCACTTGGTTGAAAAAAAATTTCATTTGGTTGAAAAAGAGGTTTCATTTGATAGGTATATGGTTTCATTTTTAGGTACGAGGTTTAATTTGATTGGATCAAGGTTTCATTTGGTCGGTACGATTGGAGTAATAGATGATTTTGAAGTATTTTTTCGTGCTGAACCTCGTAATGGTGTTCATTTATTGATATTTGCAACACCGTAAAATTGATTAGAATCACACTTTTCTTACACATTTCCACAAAGCACAAAGCGTAATAAATTGTAGGTTTTTCGGTGTTTTCCCAAGTTGTTGTTGCAAATATCAAAAAATGAACAACACTACGAGGTTCAGCACGAAAAAATTCTCCAAAATCATGTATTCCATATGGCAACTGAATATGTTCAAAAACACATCTATTGCACTTTTAGAGCGAAATGACCGTTACCCACGTATTCATTATATATTTTTAAATGAAAATGGATTCCATTCTAAAAAATTTGACACTATCCGCACTCTCCTACGTTGAGCAGTTTTCTTTCTATGATTTTTTCAAAGTTTGCACTGGTGACATGACGTCACACTGATAGGCATGGGGGTCCCGCCCAGGCGGGAGGGGTGCTTTGACGTCACCAGTGTGCGAAACTGAAAAATCATAGGAAGAAAACTATACATCGTAGGAGGGTAAACATTAAATGCTGATTATGAAAAACTTCTTAGGATTGAATCTTCTTCCATCTAAAAATAGTTGAAATACCTTATTCGCACCCATGTCACCCTGTATGAAAGGGAAAGAGTAATTCACTGCCCAACAAAAATGTATTTTTTGGGAGTTTCTGGGATATAAATAGCCAAATTTTACTAATTTTGGGTCGAGAAATACGAATATGACAATGAAATTTTTTATATTAGCTCTTGTTCTCAAGATAAAAACAGCTGAGTGAAGGTGAATGTACTGTAAAAATCAATCGTCTTGCCCGAGAAATTCGATGCACTTACTAATTTCTCTTTTCCTATTTCTTCTACTAAATAATTTTCTTTATTTGCCAATCTTCTCCAATAGTAAAGGAATTGGCTGAAGCCTATTCTTGAGAATGTTTTCTCTTTGATTGCCTCTTGTACGTCATATCCGGTGCGTCTCTTGTAACAGTCGTCGTGTGATTCGTTCCAACGACTTTTATACCTGCGTTCAATTACAGAAATATCCTGGTGGAATCTTTCCCGTGCTCATCACTTACAGCCCCACAATTCTCTGGGAAAAAATTAAGATGAGAGTGAAGGAAATGCGTTTTTAGGGACATGTTGCAACCTAGGTCTAGGAACGTTTGAAGGTGTTCACTCACTAACTGTCGGTAGTTGCCTTCTTTCCTGTTGCCAAGAAATCCTCTTACCACATTTCGGAAAGCTTCCCAGGCTGCTTTTTCTTTTCCCTTCAAAATTTCATTCAAAATTTCCGCCAATTTGGGGGAGAATGAAGACTCCTTCCTTCACCTTTCCATCACTCAATCTTGAGAATTTCGCTCTCAGGCATTTGAAGGCTTCTCCACCCTGATCCATGGCTTTCACAAAGTTCTTCATTAATCCCAGCTTAATATGCAACGGAGGAAGTAGGATCTTACGTGGATCTACTAGAGCCTTATTTTGGACATTTTTCTCCCCTGGATTTGATGTTCGTGAAGGCCATTTGTCCTTAATGTAGTGAGATTTCCGATCTCGGCTGTCTCATAAACATAGAAAACAACAGTACTTGGTATAGTCCAACTTCATTCCTAAAAGAAGAGCAACCACTTTCAAGTCACCACAAATCTGCCACTTGTAATCTTCGTATTTGATCGACTCAAGAAGTACCTTCATGTTCCTGTAAGTTCATTCACGTGAACAGCATGGCCATTGGGGATAGAAGAGAGAAGGTTGCCATTATGAAGCAGACCGGCTTTCAAACTGAGCTTTGAAGAGTCTACAAAGAGCCTCTATTCACTGGGAGCATGACTTATGTTCAGGGAATTCATCAAACAATTGATATCCATGCAGCTTACAAGGTCGTCTGCTTTTTTGAAGAAATGTATCAGGTTCTTTCGGCGAGATCTGTACTCAGTGATCTTGACACCTGGTTCTAGGAGATTCCATTGCTGCAGTCTAGATCCCAGAAGCTCTGCTTCCTGCTGGTCCTTGGACAAACCAAGATCCCCTACAAGATCGCTCAGTTCCATTTGATTTAGTCTGTAGGGCTCGTTGGGTCTGCCAGCTTCAAAATTAGGGTCATGTGAAGGTTCAGCTCGAACAGTTCCTTCTTCATCATCATCCCAATTCAATTCATCATCAGCATAATCCTTCATAACATTACAACTCTCAGGAGGTTTAGGGACTGGCAGTTCATTTGAATGGAGAACAAGACGAATGGCAGATGGAACACTGGGATGATTCACTGGTACTTTCTTTTTTGTTGACCATCCTTGCTCCAAAGAGGGTGTCATACCGTCGAGATTAAGCTTGAAAACTAATATAAACAAATGATTAACCAATAGATCACCTGAAAGTTGATTCCAATGTTCAAACAGTGAGTTCAACCAATAGGAATCATAGCAGTCAGGCAGCAGTAACAACCTTCGGAAATTCAATATCCCTTGATCCCGCCATATTCATCATTTTTCACTCACAGAGGTTCTGTATCTTTGAAACAAGAGCTAACATGAGATTTTCGTGGTTATTTTTGGCATCAGCAAGATAAAATACTTGGGAAATGTCTATTTTCAAGCCCGAAACATTTTCTGTGTTGAGCAGTGTTATGTTTGAAAATGTAAAATGTAAAAGTGGATAATCCTCTCAGTTATGCTACGCTTTTATAAGCAAAGAATGCAGAGGCGTGGGACGACCTCTACGGATTAGTAGAAAATAACCACCTGACAATTTGATGTTTCCCCTAAGTTTATGTTTACTAGATGTTAACCGTATAATACTAAACAAGCAACAAGATATCATTATGAACCAAGTAGAATACAAGCTGTAATCTTAGATTTAAGAATTTTTTATCAAATATTGTACAATTTCATGGTTGTATGTTTAAAAACCATGCCAATAAAAGAAGAAAAAATATATATCTTCAACTCAGGAGGCATGAACCACTTATGATTCAGAAAATTCGGCGCTGCGTTCCAACACCACTTGTTAGTTCTACCGGCTAAAATTAAGAACAAGAAACATAATTCAAATTTAAATTTAAATGAATTAATGTAGGCCACTCAGTTTATATACGCACCAGTAATGATTAATGAGCAAGTTGGAATAACTCTCTACAAACCTGTAACTTCCCACCTACGGTAGTAGGTTCCACATAAGAAACATCACCATATCGTATCGTATCATTTATTTTTTTTATTTTTTTATTTTTTTTTTAATGACAAAGGGAAAAGCATGTCCCATGCTTATAAAAAAATGCCTAAGTTTCTATCAAATTTGTCTATTAAAGAAGACTTACTCCATCCCGATCAGCTGAGTTTGCTAAAAGTTATGTCGTCTGTCTGATACAACGAAATTTGATAGGGAGCCTCTCTGGGACATCAAGGGACGAATGAGTTGACGAGCTCCCTGAGCTCCAGCTGACCCATTCAAAAAGTTGGTTCCTCAAGGAACCAACCCACATAACCAAACTCATGGAACTCTCCCGACTCATGACTTCTCAAAAAATATTCCACTAGGTATACCTACACCTAGTAAAAATTATATAAATCCACTACAGTCCCGCAAATTTTTTATTTATTGTCCCCAAAATGGAGTGAGTTATGGTATTTTCAAATTTGAGTAAACTCCTATTTTCCACGTATATGCTACACTTAGTCCTTAGCACAAATCCACATATCGTAATTCCCTCAATGAATGAAGGGCAAAAGAATAACTTTTAGGAAAATATGCAGAATGAAGTATCTTGTTTCCATTAATTCAAACGGTACTGTATATTATAATTTCGATATTTTATCGGCCCAAAAGCTGATTTTACCCTTAAATGTATTTCTTTTGGTTCTGTAAGTAGTTTTTTCCTTGTTCCAGGTTCAGAGCATGCTTGAAGTTGGTCAACACGCGGGAGTCGGAATTCGTAGGAAGAAGCTTCTTCAACGTCATCCAAAGACAGTGCTTCGTCCTCAGACCCGAAAAAGTCTGCGTCCGTCGGAACTGGACGGGAAAATGTCAAAAGTATGAAGCGAGGAACAGAGCCGTTCTCGTGGACAACGAGCCTTATTAGGAGGAAGTAAATGTTACGACCGGTGTTGATGTACCAATCGTTAAGTTAGGTACTGCATGGTCGGGTTTCGTATAGACTGAAGTTGCTAACTGGGCAAACGAGCTCAGAATGTTGTTCAAAAAATGTATCCTGACGTAATGTAAGGTAACGCGTTCAAATACACGTGATTGTTCATGAACAGTTTCTTGATCACCGTATTACGTTGCTCGATTGCGACTGTGTAAAAGAGAATACGAAAAAAAAAAAAGGCTGAAGGGTCGGGGATAGTGAGCTGAAGGATTTGTCAACGACATATATTACCAAGAAAGGATGCAGTATAAGTGAATAGTTAGGTAGTTACTCCAGTTTCTTTTCAGGGGCAAACATCCTGGTAAAATTCTCATAAGCCCACAGGCTTAACAAAACAAGGTCGAGCGTAGAAATTCCATGCAGGATCGCATCCCGGGAGACCGCCCGAGTGCTCCCGAGGGGCTGAAAAAACATCTGAGTGCTCCCGTAGAAAAGTCACGCCAGTGCTCCGCTACAAAAAAAGCGCGAGTGCTCCGACACGCCTGAGTGATCCCGTGTTTGAAAAGTAGCCAGTACAATACGTTTTGTCAATGTAATCAACTATTACTTACATAGTCATCAGTCATCGTCGAGATACGGCCTGTATTTCGCAGAAATCCTTTTGAAGTAACCATAAGTAGAAATTCCACCGGTCCTGTGGAGGTTAATGAGCTTCTCCACCCATCTTTGGCGCTTTGTGGTCTCGGCTCGTGGAGTGACCATCTACTTTATCTCATTCGCGCTGTTGATTTTTACGTATATCTCACACTGATTATCCGTCAAGACGTCTAAAAATACATATATATTGGGATGGGTCGAAGAGAATTTTTCTTTGAAGTGGGCGTGGAATCTCACATGCATTTTCTTTTGAGTGGGTGGGAATGGTCGTGGCCGCGTCTGATACGTACGTATCATGGATATATTGGGCGAAATCCGTCAATTGCACCCCCGTCCAGCTCACCTGAATCACTATTTTAAATGTGGAAAACCAAAGACCCACTTCAGCCACCGTCCAACATCTAAATCAGTTTTGTACTGTGGGACCAAGCCTAAAAACTGTATCTTCCTAAACCTACAACATAGTAAACACAATTATAGAAGTCAGTTAATTATTACGCTGTTACGTTAATTATTACGTTAATTATGGAAGTAAGTTAATTATAATGTTGTTATGTCAGTTATTATTACCAGGACTGAGTGAGACGGAATTTACCGGTGCACTTTCTCTTATCGTCTACGGGATCACTCGGGACAATCTATTTTCGAGATTGCGAAGTGAAGGGGATCACTCGGGTATCACAACTTTCGCCCCTCGGACTCGACGGGAGCACTGGAGCCGTCGCCCCGCATCCAGTGCAACGCATTATTTAATAATAGTAATAATGTTCCTATTACTCACCAAATAAAGTCTTGGCTACGGACTAAATCACTCTCGACGAAGTTGTGGAAACCCATTTCAAAATTGAAGTTAGTGAAAAAACGTCTATTTCCACGAAAAATAAAGAGTTAAAATGTTAAATCGATTTCGACGGTTAGGCCATCGTCAGTAACAAATAATAACTGAAGACACATTAGAAAGGACACAGCTTTTATAATCGCAGGTAAAGGGAGATTGAATCCCATTGGTCAAGAGAAAAGAAAGGGGGCAGGAGGTACAACCAATTAAGTGCAAGCAAAGTGAAGGGGGATTATAGCTAATCAGGTGAAGTGAAAGGAGGATTAACTATAATCCCCTTTCACTTTGCTTGCACTTAATTGGTTGTACCTCCTGCCCCCTTTCTTTTCTCTTGACCAATGGGATTCAATCTCCCTTTATCTGCAATTATAAAAGCTGTGTCCTTTCTAATGTGTCTTCAGTTATTATTTGTTACTGACGATGGCGTAACCGTCGAAATCGATTTAACATTGTAACTCTTTATTTTTCGTGGAAATAGACGTTTTTTCACTAACTTCAATTTTGAAGTCTCGGCTATTCTGCTATGAGGCTTCTGGTAACCCAATATCATTTAGCTGTTTTTGACCTGTATGCTTCGTAATTTAAAAATATAGGAAAGTGATAGCTATTGCCCTAGAGTTGAGGACGGTAAAAAGAGTGTCTTTGTCATGGGTGTGGGTCTGCTACAGAGGCAACTGTTTGGGTCATCTTTTGCAGCCGTATGAAACAAGCTTTGTTGGCATTTCCATCTGGGAGCCCATTTTTGCTAACGCATCTACACGCTCATTTCCTTAGATTTCACTATGGGAGGGAATTTCAAATCCACGATGGGAATGACATGGGAATCCATGAGAATCACAATATGAGCATTCGCTTGAATTATTTCCAGGACCAGCAAATGTGGATAGAGTAACGGACTTCATAATATATATCATACCGCATATCCATTTCGTACCCAATCGTGTTATTTCATCACACGAACCTTGAGGGGGAAAAACGGTGCTGTGACGGTTGCAAATATTTATACAAACATTGCGTAGATATCAGAAGTCAAGCCGCTCCACAATGGGACGAGACGGCCTTTTTGCGGGACATATCCTGTTCTCCTCTGTTAATACTTGCTCTAAAATGTTTAACTGGGTCATTCTATAAGTTTTTTTTTTTTTTTTTTTTTTTTTTTTTTTTTTTGCACTGGATGGAATGGTGAGGTATATTTCCCGATAGGAAAAGTATAGGAGGTCTATATTATAAAGGCTCTACCGCCCTTCCTTATATTATAATACTTGCAAACGTCTCCGCATGGAAAAACCGGGAAGAAGACCTTACTTTTGGGCATATGACTTTATTTATTAAATTTACATAACATAAAATGTATATAAAAATTAATAAATTTCATTATCTAGAGAAATAAAGAAAATAGATATATTTAAAGAAATTCAAAATCACATTTCGTGCATTACAGATAAATACATTTCGAACCCAGGGTATTTATGTTTGAAATGAAGGGAAAAATTCATATTGATTTAAATTGAATATGTAATATTAGCAACTGGGACAACAATACTCAATCATAGTGTTGAAAGACATCACTCAATACTTAACCAACATGCTGAAATAAGTTGTTCAATACAAATGAGCTAATGAATTATTTTGACTTCATATATACGAGTACCTACCTACTTGGGACCTTTGCTCTTGTATGAAAAAAAAAATTTTTTTTTTGTTTCAACACCTACTATTATGACAAAGCTCTAAGTATGTACTGGCCACAGGAATACGGGTACATGCCGTATATTATCAAATCAACTTAGAGTTACTAACTTGGAGATATAATATTTAAATATTGGAGGAAGATGATGAGGTATACATACCTGCACCCCCTCCCCCCCTCTCACCCGCAATCACCCCATCCCTAACCAAAGCTACCTACCAATGTCCCCCGTCAGTTTACTTTAATGAATTGACCAACAATTCAACTATACCTTTAGCTGTGTAAAGTGGCAAACGCTTGGAAAATGGTAGTTCCATTTGTGATTCATGCGCTGTTATCATACGACAAGTCCAACGTTGTAAAAGTACCATATTCTATGATAGTATACTATATTATAGTCGCTCATGGTTCCTACAATTTGGATTATAGCAATCTTTTTTTTCTTTCTTTCTTTTTTTTCCAAAAGTTAGATGTAGGTATTCAAGTGCGCTGATGGATTCTCATATACTTATCTCCTATGTCTACTGCGACACGGATATAAATGTCTATAATATTTTCATAATTTTGGTCGCTACCAGTTGGAACTCCAGTATTAGATACTTTCTCTAATCAAGTGTCAAGACTGTTTCTTGAAATGAAATCGGTAATTGCTAAGAGATATACCTAATACATGAATCCAGTGGAACTGATATTTAATCTTTAGAGGTTTTTCCCCTGAAATGAAAAGGATTATGTACTTACCAACCTATCCATGTGTCCAATGAACCAGACAACCCTTCATCAGCAGACGCGCATGTGTGGTATATTAGGATTCTATGGATGAATCAGACTGCATCTTTTGGCAAACTATATTCTGTGGAATACAAAACTATTCAAGATCAAGATCAACGTGTTGGTGGAGAAATCGTAAATTTATTAGGTATCTCTAACGAAATCGGGGTCAGAAATGATCTGTGAATGACAGTGGCATTAAGGTACCATTATGTAGCATAAATTAAATATGTAGGTCTCATTCATAAAATACATTTTTTATTCAAATGAATGAACACTGTAATTACGTGAGAAAACCTACGGTAACCTATGACGTATCGTTAATATATAAGTAGAAAAATGTGATAAATTAATGTTTAATCTAGCTATTGCGGTGAAAATTCCTTAGCAAGTGTAGGAAAATTATGATTTTGCGTGTCTACTAAATTAGGGTACCTAAAATCATCATTTTATGCCCACAACCTCAAGATTTTATGATCCACATATTGAAAATAGAACCTAAAAATAATAGGTACTTTATATACAATTAAGAAGGCTATGATTTGGAGCTTATTTGTTCAGATATTGATTTCCTATTCTCTTAAGTGGCAAAAAGAATAATAGTGTTCATGAACATTCAACAGGGTACGGTCAACAACTAGAATCAAGTGCAATACATAATTATTTCCTAAACGCAATTTGCGGTGCAGTAAAAATACTACAATTTTCAATCTTACCTAATTATAAAATGTAAAATAGGTATATTATTTTATTAAACTGTAATTACATGTTGTGGTGGACAGCATTAGCGGTAGTATTAGCTAATGGTTGCAAGGATTTTTCATTCTTCTTTCCTTTAGATTAATTTCCAACGTGT
Source organism: Adelphocoris suturalis (assembly GCA_030762985.1). Taxonomy (NCBI): domain Eukaryota; kingdom Metazoa; phylum Arthropoda; class Insecta; order Hemiptera; family Miridae; genus Adelphocoris; species Adelphocoris suturalis. The sequence goes on from CM061044.1 coordinate 1,431,035, forward strand.
CTCCCGATTAGCGGAGTCTTCTATAATGTTAATCAACCATTTTGACATTTGAATGGAAACCAGTACTTCGGTACTTTGACTACTCTCAGTCCCTCTAGCAGAATTTCCGCAGTGTTCATATTAAGTATAGCCAATTTGCTGTCAATTTTTTTCAATTTATTGTTAAGTTTAATGGAATAAATTTGATCCATGTTAACCAGTTTACTTGAATGCACTTCTGTCAGACAGGTGCTTAATAGGGTGCCCACTATTTTGAGAAAGATGGAATTTTGATGACCTCCACCCGAAATTTTGGTTTAAAATGTCAAAAAAATGACCCCTAAATTTTTCAAGATTTTTTGCGTAACAAAAACCTACGCTCAATTTTGGTTTTTGAAATACGTTTTTTTTTTTTTTTTTTTTTTTTTTGCCAATATCAGACTTTTGAATATAACTTTTACAAACTTCTTCGCAAAATTGTTTTGGGGTCACTGAACTCGAATATGCAGTCAAAACAAGTCGACAGTAACAGCTTTTGATAGTTTGGAATCTCAAAATTGTCAAAATCATATCAAAAAATGACAATAATTTTTCAAACTTCATTGTAAAATTATGAAAATTCGTATTTTTACGTGCTTTTGTTAGAATTTTGATTTTTTGACGGCAAATTCGAGTTCAGCGACTCGAAATTCTTAAGAATACGAATTTTCAAGACTTTACAATGAGTTTTGAAAAATTGTCATTTTTTGACGATTTTGAGATTCAAAACTGTCAAAAGTTGTTGCTGTCGACTTTTTTTGACTGCATATTCGAGTTCAGCGACCCCAAAAACGTAAGTGTACGAAATTTCACAATTTTACAAAGAAGTTTGTAAAAGTTATGTTCAAAATTCAGATATTGGAAAAAAGAGTAGGTATTTCAAAAACCAAAATCGAGCTACCGGAGTAGGTTTTTATTATGCAAAAATCTTTAAAAAATTCAGGGGTCATTTTTTTGACATTTTAAACCAAATTTCGGGTGGAGGTAATCGAAATTCCACCTTTCTCAAAATAGCGGGCACCCTAGTGCTTAAGCTACCAATGTTCAGGTAATTTCTGTTTCATATGTTGATAGCAAATAGGAAATCTAACTCAAAAACCTAACATATTATCAAAAAATATATTCAACAAACAATATGCTTGTAACCCAACATTCATTATCTACAAACCATATTATTATATATTTACTTTCGTCTTTTTATAAACCAATGCCTACTTTTGTTTGAATCGACAGCTCATCTAAGAACACCTTGGAAATTTAATGTGTGTAAATTTGACACATTTATGATCTTTAAATGATCTTGATTTGCCATAGCTGTGAGACCAACATTACCTTTCTACAGTTCCTAAACCAGATTGAGCAAATTACTTACTACCTACTTACCTATGACGTGTGTTTTGAACATTTGCAATGTTACGAATGGTGCAGACTGACTTTTCTTGTAGCCTAATACATATATCTGTTAGTAGTAGTTAGGTAATGAAACTCGTACACCATCTGTAAAGGCAACAAAATCATCAAGATTCTGCAAATTCGATGTTTTAGCAAATCTTCGAGAAACTTTTAGACTTGTGGAAATGTATAATGCAATTATCAGTTAGCCATTAAATCAAAATGTTAGTATTGTATGTTTCTATTTACAGAATGGTTATGTTTAGCGTAAATGCATTCTCTCTCTCGAATTCTTTTAGTTCAATCTGTAAGTATGTCCTTTTTTATAGTCATTTACCTCCTACAGAAAAATAGTGTCGGGATGTTTATTCCCTATTCTTGGTAACCTGTTGATTTCTGTTAATTTTGATAAATTAATTCCAATAAATCACCAAAAATAACCATTGAAATATTGATGGATAAATTTCGGTACTCGTTACGTGGTGGGGTGGGAATCGAAATATTACGTTAGTTGCAATATATATAATGTAAGAAGTATCATTCGCACAACCCATGTCTTAACTGAGAAATGTAATTTGTTCAGGAACTAGTAAAAGTTACATACAAAATTTACTGTGGAGATCACATGTGAAAATTACCAGCTTTCGTTCTAAAAAATATTTCAAGAAGAGTATAACGTGGTATCCAATTGACATTTTTGTAGTGTACTTATTTTAATTTTTCTAACTTGCTGGAGTACTTATTCGTTTTATTATATCTTCTATACCTTCGCATGATATGTGGATAATCAATCTGGAAGAAGGAGGAGGAGCAAATGGTACCACCTCGTTGTATAAATGTATAGATCGGTTTGTAAATAAATTTTGAATCAATTAACTACTAAGGATATTTGTGTTCATCTGGTCAAAAATGAGTACCATTACTTCCTATGGTACACCAATATATAACTTATTCATTGTGTTTTTGATCACACAATATATTTTGAATTAGATCATGCATTTCATGGAGGTTATAAAATCTCGTATTATATTAAATCAACATTTTTACTAAATTTGAATTCAATTCTCTTGTTAGAAGCGAATTTCTGTGTGAATACAAAATTGTTTTGGAGTTTGAACAATTAGGTACCAAATGGTACCTACTACAACGAATTTTAAGTTTTGGTTCGTTATGTGAATGATTGAAATTGAATGAAGTGAGTTGCTCAACAAGTACATAAGCAATAAATTGAAACCAGTGTCAAATTACCGATAATACTGAGTCGAATATACATTAGTGTAAATATGTGTACCTCAAGCGATGTAAGGTCTAAGACAAACTGTGTAATTCCTCGTTCTGTGTAAAAAGATGGTTCGTTTATTAAAGGAAGCGTAAAAGAGATTTGTTTTTTTCTCTCGACCCATACCTACATTACTTATATATTTTTATTTATTTATTTGTCCAAACGGTCACAAGTTACCAATTACATTGAGTGGTTATAGTAATGTCAATTGGATCTGCTGATAATAAAATAAAATTTCACTTGAAAAGAAAAAGATTCTTAAAACGAAGAAACGAATGGAGTTCTGCACGAATCACTTTTAAGAGGGAAGGTAGGTATTTATAGTTGATGTTAGTTTTCTCGGCCACTTGTATAATAATGAAGTTGAGGGTTAGCGAGGGTTGGTCAATAAGTCAAAAACTCTTCTACGCCGACGTTTCGCTGTATTTGTATAGCATCTTCAGGGCTACAGTACAACAGTGGATAACAAGTGGTACAGTCTGGCATATAGACTATGAAGACAGCAAAAATGATAAATAGCATTCGCACTTTGAATTGAGCCTTTCGCGAATTGAATTAGTCTTTCCGCAAAATGAATTAAACTTTTCCCAAATTGAATTAATCTTTTCGCAAATTGAATTAAACTCTCTGCAAATTGACCTTAGGCGAATCTGTTGTTTTAATCAAGACAAAATGTAAAACTTCAACAAAATGTATGTATTGTAACAAATTGTGCACGTGATGGAACGAGCACAAAAAATGTAGATTTAAACATAATCCATCACCTCATGAAGTTAATCTGAAGGCTAATTATTTATTTATTAATAACAAAACTGAGCTCGCAACGTATCCATCTATAGTTGTTGACATTTTATATAATTTATAGGCAAGAAGACTTCTAAAAGCAAAAGTTAGGCTGAATTCACACTGCCCGCGATGCGATGCGATGCGAAGCGAAGCGAATGGAGGCGCGAACTTCCAAGCGATGCGATGCGATGATGTGTTCACACTGCTAGCGATTACAGGCGAGCGAGTAGACCAGTCGAGTATTTGGTGTCCCGGAAAGATGTTCCCATTTAACTCTGTTAATTCCTTTTTATTAGAGTCTAGTACGTTGAAAATTAAAAGAAAGCGTAAAAGAAAGTGGGTTCATGAAGTGAATCAGCCAAGATGTGCGTTAGGTGAATATTACCATTTGTACCTTCAACTGCGAGAGGATGAAGAGCGGTTTCGGAGGTATTTCAGGATGAGCTCAAACACTTTTGACTATATTTTATCCCAGATTTCAAATGCAGTGCAGAAGCAGGACACTAATTTCAGGATGGCCATACCGGCAGAAGAAAAGCTTATGGTCACAATTAGGTGAAGCACAATTAGCACGAATCGCTCGCTTCAAATCGCAACGTTCCTTGCGATTGCGAGAGGCCACTCGCACGAAATCGCTCGCAACCGCCCTCTACCGCTCGCAGTGTGAACACCCGTCGCCTCCTCCCATTTAAAAACCTTACTCGCGCGGCGTTTTGTCTTTTTCGCGCGTAATCGCATCGCTTCGCTTCGCTCAAATCGCGGGCAGTGTGAAAGCCGCCTTAAATTTACTACTTAAAAAATTACTAAAATTTTAGTAATTAGGTTAACATTATGCACCTATGTTATATCATTTTTACTGTCTTTATAGTCTATATGCCAGACTGTGTCCTCTGTTGTACTGTAGCCCTGAAGATTCTATACAAATATAGCGAAACTTCGGCGTAGAAGAGTTTTTTAGCGAATTTTTGAAGAAAATTAAGCTATTGCTCTCGCCTCAAAATTTGTAGAATGTGAATTTTTGAAAAAAATATATGCAGAAATCCGTTTCAGGCTATTCTGAATCATATTCTGAAGTTTAACGCATTTTTTTATGTATGTATGTATGTATGTATATATGTATGTATGTATATATGTATGTATGTATGTATGTATGTGTCATTCCAGACGATAACTGTTCGTAGAATTGTGCTAGAAACTTCAAACAAATTTTAAAATGTTAAGGACACAAAACGAAAGTTCAAGTTCGTTGGCCAGCATGATCGGATTACATCTTCGGGTTGAAATTTTCAAAAATGTAGTCAAAAATTTCAAAATAGCCTGTTTTTTGCGATTTGTTGTGCGAAATAATTTTTTCAGCATACTAACATGTGGTATATTTGGAATCAGCGTAAAATTTCCTATAAGAATATGTATCAAGTTTTCAAAAATTTCAAAGTTGAAAAATCAGTCAAAAATCGAAATAATGCCGTTCGCTAGTTGTAAAAATCGGTAATATTTGCATGAAACATTGTCCAAATTCAGATTGAACTACTCTTATGGAAGTATCCCTGTATAACTAATCCTAGAACCATGCTGTTTAAAACGTAGGTAGTAGGTGCTTTAAAAAAAAAAAAAAAAAATGTAATCTCAACTGATGAGTTTACTCTGTGCATGTGTTAATAATTTGATTCCATGTTTGTCTATCAAAATCATGAACTAAAATTTCTCAACACGATCAATAGCGACTGAAATGTCGGAGATTTCTTCAAAAATTCGCTCATGGGGTCATGCTGCATGACTGGACTTTTTTGAATTATTGACCAACCCTCGCTAACCCTCAACTTCGGTATTTATAGTAGCACAAGCAATTTTCGGCGATAATAGTTTAGATCTGTTAACTGCGCAGCACACGTTTGAGAGTTGGTAATGAAGATGGAAACAATCAATTTATCCATGATCCTCCATGATGGCATATGCTGTTTGAGGCAATATGTATATTGGGGTTTGGTAGAGGCAGGGGCGGCCGGTGAGGGGAGGCATCGGGACATTGCCCCAGTACCTACTTTCGGGAAGAGAGTAGCAAACTAGAATGGAGCCTTTACAAGCAACTCATCGTTTCAATTTTGAATGGAAAGGACAGTGTTTAGCTCCATGCTTCGGTTGCAAGGTGGATACTAGAAGAAATAGGTTTATGCCAAGGATCCATCTACCAACAACAAAATACGTAGATTGCAAAATCAACGTATCAAGAGAGAAATTTCGTTGATTCAGGTTAGACTGTGAAGGGGTAAGTACAGGGAAATAAAGGACAAGGAACGGGAAAGAAAGGTCATAAAGGGATATTTCTTATGATATTCGGGGCCTTGCCCCAAGACAGAGTTTCCACTTTTCTAAAGACCGTAGAATGAAATTTACGTCATGAGTGAGTTTCAGTTTATTTCGTTAGCCACACTGATTCTCTTCTGGTCATTCCATGGTTCAAGGAGGGGAACCACTTCTAGTTTCATGCCTTCTTTTACTCTGTGATATATTTACTACCATCCATGCTAAGAATTCTCTTAGCTAAATGGCAATGGAAAACTACAACAACCTCTAAAGTGTAGGAAGTAAGATCATGGCTCGGCCAGTAGTAGAATCCCATTTATTCTTGAATCCTACCTTTGAATACGGATAGGATATAGATTGCATGTTCAACAACAGCACCTGATCCTGATGGAATATGGACGATTTGGGACTTAAGATAAGTTTCGTTCATATTTTATTCCACATTGTCGGTTTGTACATATATATTAACTTTTTACTTACATTATTGGAACTTGGTAGCAATGTTTCCACCCGAGTTAAACACTGTGGCGAATTCGCAATCCAAATTCACTACAGATCGTAATTATGAAGAGAGGGCGTTCATTAAAAGCTTGGGTGGTGCTCACTTGAAATTAACACAAGTTGCTAAAAACGGGAAGGGAACTCGTAAATTCAACCCTGAAATTTATAGCAAACACGAAAGGATCACTGAGTACCCTAAAAAGAATGCTCTGTTTTGTTTTCCTTGCTTGATATTAGGTGGTGTTGGGTTGTGGACGTAGAATGGTGTGACTGATATAAAGGACCTGACAGATCGGATTAAAATATAATAAAAAATATCTCAATAACATTACAGAATTAGCTTTGATTGGCCGAGCTAACATAGCTATTCAGTTAGATTCAGCTCATCAACTTGCTATCAAGAAACACAATGAGCAAGTCGACAGAAATCGATGTATACTTTCTGAAATTATAGATTGCATAAAGTTTTGTGGTCTTTATGAAGTAGGAGTAAGAGGCCACGATGAGAGGGGTAGTTTATTGAACCGAGGAATTTTTCTGGGCTTAGTAACAAAATCAGCCAAAACTAACTATATTTTGAGGTTATATTTGGAAAAAGCTACAGTGTTCTAAGGTATCTCCAAAACCATACAGAATGAGTAACGAAAACATCTCAAATCAATATTTTCAGTAGAATATTGATCATTCTGGATATGTTGCATTATAGAAAAAAGTTATACATACCTAATTGAGTGGTTGTTGTGGGCTTAGACAACATTTCTATAACCTTTTGAAAGATCCGATTTTTATTTGACGTCTGACGTCACACTATCGTTTCATCATAATTTAATTTGAGTTCTTTAATATTCCTTCAGAATTAATTAGTGCGATACAATCGAAGCCTTCATAATGTTTGATACTTTTAATGATAATACAGTCCATTCTAAAATTTTTAGGTAGTAAGTAGGTACCTATAAGATAGTATTTTTAATTCAATTTATCAATAATTTTAATTTATCAATAATATTTAATGATCATGATTTATTATTATTTAGTAGTCATATTTGTATTTAGTAGTCATATTCTTTCATAACGGTTGCCCAAGGCATTTGACATGACCCAAGTGGGATTTATGTTTCATGTGTTTAGATAAAAATTAATTCACACTGAAAGCAAAACAAATGGAAGAAAAACCTCAATACTCTTCTTGACTGTCAAATAGGTAAATATTTTTGTGCCCCGCTCCTTTTGCAGACCACCGGCCGCCACTGATATCTACGTCTCTTGCTCAAAGCAACCAAATTACGCGCCAGTAACCTTAAGCAGCATATAAGTAACAATATCTAGTTGTTGGTAAATATTTGCAAGCAGCTTAGAAATAACCTTTTTGAATTCTTGTCAAACCGCAATAGTATGCGAACCAACACTTTTTTTTAACCTGACTGGAGTTACAGTTTTCTGAAGATAAAGTAAAACAAGAAAAGAAAAAAGATCACACGATTGACGGAAAAACTTGGAAAAAACAAATTTGATACGTAGCCCCACGAACGAGTTGACGTTGCCCTCTGTTTGCTTTGCCATATCCAATCATTGCTCGGAGTTATGTATATAGAATGACCGTCCCACTCCGGAGGAGGATCAAAGGAACGCTGGACCCTTCTGGTCGTATATATACAAAGAATTCACTCGCCTCGTTCATCATTCCTGACATGGACAGGTAAGCGTTAACATCCTCAATTCATGTCTCACTATTCTAAGTTTTGTTCCTACAATTTTACGAGCTAATAAGGTAGGTAGGACATTCATTGCAATTACGTTGCCAGTTCCTAGTTATTTGTATTATTTTGAATTGTATTTTATCCATCTACTAATTACTTATTTTATTTCATTTTCTTTATTTTGACCGCAGTTAGATAAATATCAAAACTAATGTTTCCTCGCAAACGCCTCGTATTTCGTACTCAGCCTTCATTTATTCAACGTGTTCACTGTTAAAAATTGTAAACGAAGAATCATCTCTTAGTCCATAATGATGTCACCCAACCAATACTGTAAATGATTTTTATTTTAGGATTAGGACGGAAGTTAGAGCATCAGGAGGATTTCAGGGAAAATACGGGTAGTTCTACATTTGCAAAACATCTTAAGGAATCCAATCATACTTACAACTTTGATTTGATAGATCCTTTCACTTTATCTGATTAGCTATAAATCGCCCTTCACTTTGCTTGCACTTAATTGGTTGTACCTCCAGCCCCCTTTCCTTTCTCTCGACCAATGGGGTTCAATCTCCCTTTACTTTCTCTTGAGAATATCGAACACCAAAACTGGAATTTGTTTCCCGTCCTTCAAGATAATAATTGTTTTTTGTAAAATGTTTCGGGTTTCTCGAGGGTTGGTCAATGAAAAGTCTATATTCTAGGCCGACGTTTCAAAATATTTATATTTCATCTTCAGGACTTGGAAAACTGTATTTGGACGCTTATTTCATATCCTCGTCATAGAGCTTTAGTAGGTAGCTATCTACTTAAACAACGTCTTTCGGTATACCTACTGAGAAAAAACCTTGGGGTATACTGAGAAAACATTATTTAAGTTATACTAAAAAGAGACTAAAATTGAAGTTATAAGAGGTGTATAACAGTAACGTGGACGAAAATACTTGAGATATATTAACCTAAATACCTAAATATATTGACCTGTGATAGTATTTTCGTCCACGTTGCTGTTATACACCTCTTATAACTTCAATTTTAGTCTCTTTTCAGTATAACCTTTTCAGCCTAGAATATGGACTTTTCATTGACCAACCCAAGAGAAACCCCTTAACATTTTACATTTAACTCAGTGGTCGAAAAAACCCAGCCTGAATAATTGTTTTCACTTACGTTTTCCTTGTGGATCAACAACCACGTAGGTATCAGGAAATTAATTCAGGCAAATTGGTCTGTTGAAAAACGTTCTACACTCGTTTAAAACATAATAATGGTGTATGTAAGAGCTAGGCCATACAAAAAATTGGAATCATGTTGAAGAAAAACATCGAGTTTTCTAGTGTAGAATAATCAATAAAGGAAAGTTGTAATTACATGCATTGAATTCCAAATTTTAGCAAACGAGCAGTTTTTACCGCCGCCATCGTCTCCTTGGCGTGGTTTCTCATCTTCAGTTTCCAGTTCACCGATGCCCAGGTATGTGTTTTGGTACCGCCGTTGGTAAATCATTCATGTACTTAAATAACTTATGAAATTAACTTTTATCATCACGTAATAAAATTAGTAGACTTTGGAATTTTTTCGCCAAGAAATGTCTAAAATAGGCCTTAATTACGCCTAAAAAGTTGAAGATGTGTACGATTTTTCGATATTTCGCAACATTCCAAAAATGACAAAATAGCGCACTAAGCATTCGCGCAACCGTGCGCAATTGACGTCAACTTCGTTATTTTTAATTGGGGTAACCCTTTTTTTGCAGATTCGAATTCTACGTGAAATGTAGAAATTGAGTTGACTAAGCATTCGCGCAACCGTGCGCAATTGACGTCAACTTCGTTATTTTTAATTGGGGTACCCCTTTTTTTGCAGATTCGAATTCTACGTGAAATGTAGAAATTGAGTTGACTAAGCATTCGCGCAACCGTGCGCAATTGACGTCAACTTCGTTATTTTTAATTGGGGTACCCCTTTTTTTGCAGATTCGAATTCTACGTGAAATGTAGAAATTGAGTTGACTAAGCATTCGCGCAACCGTGCGCAATTGACGTCAACTTCGTTATTTTTAATTGGGGTACCCCTTTTTTTGCAGATTCGAATTCTACGTGAAATGTAGAAATTGAGTTGACTAAGCATTTGCGCAACCGTGCGCAATTGACGTCAACTTCGTTATTTTTAATTGGGGTACCCCTTTTTTTGCAGATTCGAATTCTACGTGAAATGTAGAAATTGAAAATAATTTTGAGTCCAAACATTTAACAGTTTTTGCACAAATTTATGCTGAAAATGTACTTGAATTTAATTGATATTTGCTGAAAAATCGATTTAAAAAATACGAAAAATTGCTAAAATTCCAAAATCTTTTTTGTCTCGCAAAATATTATTTTCAACCTTGGGGGGGGGGGGATTTTGTATTAGGTAGGTACGTATTTGAAATCTGCACGACATTACATGGGAAAATGACATCACAATTCTAGGGAGCGTAAAAATAGGCGCAATTACACGCAATATGTGCACATACATATTTTGAAATATTGAGTTTTGAATATATTCAATTGTCACAACATGTGATAAACCAACAGGACTTTGGGGACTTCTTCATGCAGTAACGTTAATTTATTATTCGCAATTCAAACTTGAAAAAACAATGAAAAACTACCAAAAGTTCTTGTTTCCCCATTGATTTCCTCAAAGCACAAAGCGAACTAGTTTTACCAAGTTGGTCATGCGAAATTCAACAAATGAATATCACTATGTGATTCGTCGTTAAGAAATAGCCCAAAATCACGTATTTCATTCGTAAACATATTACCAACGCGCCCTAGTGAGAACACCAAGTTTTCGTATCATTCAAACATGCCATTATCCTCGTAAATCGTACGAATATGAGAACAAACCTTATCAAGACGATTTAACGAAACATTGTCGAATAATTAAGAGATTAGATAGGAAACTATCAGATTAATGTATGAAAGAGTTGATGAATTAGTTCAATAATCTTCGATACGGACGCATCCGCATTTTTCCAGGTATGCTGTTTTAATACCACCATTTATATGTAATCGATTATATCGTCCAATAATTATTCTATTATAAAACTTGTATGTATTATTATTATTATTTATTGCTTAAGATATTTTTACTTTCCTTTCTTAACCCGAAGGGTGAAGGGAAAGTCTTGCAATCATCCTGAAAATCAATTTCCGAAACTCATGCTAGGATCGGTATTTTGTTCAACCTGAACCCATATCTATAAATTTCATGAAAATGTATGTATGTATGTGTGTATGTAACTCGTGGACTCGATAGCGACCTTACTGTACGACATAAAAAAATTCCAATTTCGGGGTTGGGTTTCTATACTCAAGAGCTACTGTAGAAAAATCAGTTTAAAATTATCATTTTTAGGGGGGTTACAAAAATCAGAATAGGTGAAAAACGTCGTTTTTAGCACTTTTTTGTCTTTTCTCCAAAATGGCTCGAGAGATTTTCATGAAATTCACAGGAGCTACTCTTCTTGTAGGTACAAATGATATAAGAAACTCCTCATGCTTGGGAAAATACTCTAAGGGGGGTTATTAGCAAAATACTTCCAAAAGTATGTTAAACCAGGAGTTTGTAGCAATTTTTAGAGATGGTTAGAAGACAGTTATCACTTTCCTACTCGCCCGGAAATTAAATACAGGAAATCATAGAATCGGTGTTCGTCGGTCTCTTACTGCACTGACAGCCACCTGAAGAAACTTCTGGACTAATGGAGTCCTACTAATGGAGTCCTATACTTGAAAATCAAACAACCGAATAACAACCCCATCCTTCTAAGATGTGATCCTTCATGATAGCATCCATGTAAAATGAATGCAAGTAAGGAAAGTAGTACGAAGCCTCGCACCAGATATTTTTTATTATTATAGTCCCTGACTCCAGCAGTGTTGAGGAATCGAACGTACTGATTCATCTTGAAAACCCAAGATTTGTTTCTAATGACAGCATAAGCACAAAGTGTCATGGTTTTCAACCACATTTCAAGAAGATTGTAGTATTTAAAAGAAGCTATTATTGCCTTTTTTCCAGGTCACATTTTCCAGAGACTGGAATGCGGGAAAACGTTCAATCTCTTTATCAGAATGCACTATCCCGTTTAGATCCGCTACCAACGTCTGTCAAATGCTTGTTGTAAGTACAAATACGAATAAACAAACAAATATATATCTAATTCCATGAATATTAACTCAACTTACTTGCTATTAACGATATATGCTTAATTATTAACTAGGCCAATGTGGGTTAAAACCCTTGACTTTAAGACCTAGACACGAGGGATCTGGTAGTTATGGGTGTGGAAAAGTGTATGTGGGGGAAACGTCTCAGTCCGTTAGGCGTCGTTTTTCAAAATATGAATCAGATCTACGACAAGAAGATACAAAAAATGCGTTGGTTGCCCATTGAAGATAGAAGATCTTTATACATTCTACAGACTTCAAAAATTTCAAAACTGTAGGAAGAGAATCTAATTTGCAAAAAAGATTATTTCTAGAAACGGTTAAGATAAAATTCATGGTCTTCGAAAAACGTACCACCAGAGTAATTAACTCAACTGCAATTAGCGAGGAACACGCTTTTACCTGGACCTAAAAGTGAAAAACGTCACAAAAAATGTCACGAAAAAACGAGACTAAAGTAGTGGCAGATCTAATTTCTTTGCTATTCAACTATGAAGGTGAAATTTGAAATGGAGAACATTCGGGACGCCCAGAAACGGATCATGAAGTCTAGAGCCCCATGCATGGATCAGCTGAGTGAGATCCGGAGCCAAGTTCTTTGCATCTATGAACCTGAACTTTGAAATGGAGCTCAGGGTGAAAGGAAGAAGTTTTTCAATTTTCGACCTTACTTGCGTCACCTATATGTCCTTAACTCCTTAATTTATGTATTACTCTCAAACTCGAGGACACCGTTAGAAAGAGCGTTGACTGCAAATTCAGATCGTAAAAAATTCTATTCGTAATGTGTAAAATGCAAGTAATTTTGGTACTGAAAGTAGTATTTAAAAGCTGTTATGAACAAACGCTTGCATACGAGTCTGCAACACATTAGGGACATTGGCACTTTAGGTCATTATAACATTGCAGTTCCTCCTTGAACCCAAAGTGCCCTTCCGGATATAATTAAGAATGAACTTCACAAGTTCGTTTATTCATCAATAATATTGTGGTATCAACTGTCAACAGTTACCAACTGTGACCTATGTATTATATTTGATCTTTGTTTACGCAGAACGAGTTGAGGGCGATCACCAACTGCGAGCTGAAATCTCTACTGGCCGGGAAAGGAGACGACAACGACAGTAACAGCGACGTCTTCTTTCCGCCAAGAACCGGCTGACCTCAACAAATACGCTTCATCAGCAGCAGCTGACCTACATAGAAATTCCCCTTCCGTCGTTATAACATCACGTCTTTGTTGTCTAATGTCCAACTGTAAATCTCATATTACAAATGAATAAATCTTTATAAGAAATATATCAGTTGAATGAAAAGTATTTTACCAAATGAATGAAAATCCGATCCGTATTATGAGGTACAGAAACATCTACACGCTCTATCATATAAAGTTACGAAACTGGGTTTTTAAAAACATTTTTTATTACACCAAATTGACAACTTATTAGCAAGTTGATTTTGATCTTATTTTCATGTTCATTTGGTGTTTCATTTTCTACGCCGAATTCGATATGATAACTATAATACAAAAAAAAAATTTTACAAAAAAAAAAAAAAAAAAAAAAAAAAAAAAAAACTGTGTCAACTTGTAGCAGATATTCAGCAAATTATGTGTGAAAAACAATATCTGGCATATGTCCACCACGAGCACGATGACAAGCATTGATTCTTTCAGTGAAATTTACCATGACTCGTCCACACATCTCTCGGTCTATTTCACTAATTACACGACCAATTTCTTCTTTGAGTTCCTGAGTGTTTCGTGGCTTGTTTTCGTACACAATAACCCCAAAGAAAAAAATCTAGTGGGGTAAGGTCGCAAGAACGTGCAGGCCAGTTTTGATCGCCGTTACGAGAAAGAATTCGATGTCCAAATTTTTCCCACAAAAGATGGATTGTTGCACGAGCCGTGTGACAAGTGGCCCCATCTTGTTGGAACCACATTCTGTTAATGTCCATACCCTCTAGCACTGGAAACAAACGTTCATTTATCATCTTGCGGTACCTTTCTCCATTGACAGTTAAGGCATTTAAAACGGTCCAATAATGCCCCCACTCCAAAAACCACACTAAACTGTTACCCTTTGTGGATGCATTCCACGTTCTTTAATTTGTTGAGGATTGTCTAAACCCCAGTATCTGCAGTTCTGCTTGTTTACACATCCACTCAAATGGAAATGAGCCTCATCACTAAAGATTATGTTTCTATGGAAATTGGCGTCATTACGTTGCATTTCCAGGAACCAGTTAACAAACTCTCTGCGTTTACCGTGATCAATAATCTTGAGCTCTTGTGTGAGTTAAATTTGTAGGGATGAAGTCGTAAGTCTTTCTTCAGAATTCGTTGTATGGAACTCACTGGGATCCTCAACTCCTGCGAACGACGTCAAACTGATTTCTGCGGGCTTACCAAAACATTATCAAAAACGAGTTCCTGATTGAAGAGAGATCAACGACTTCGTGAACGCTGCGGAGTTTTAACATCTTGTAATGAACCTGTTTCTTCAAATTTGGTCATCAATCGACGCACAGTTGCCTCGTTCGGAACATCTCTGCGACCCATGATCGGTCTGAGTGCACAGTTGCCGTGGCACTTTCACCGTTCTGATGAAAAGTTTTCACTACCAACACGCGTTGTTCAATACTTAATCGGCCCATGGTAACAAAACGTAAACAATATGATCAAAGCAGTCGACTATCTCAAATTGCAGGAATAGCTGAAGATAAAACTGATAAGATCAGACCTGCCAACCTTACAGGAAGGAAATGCCGTGCAATTCAAATTCGGCGTAGAAAATGAAACACCCTTTACATAGCACTCCAAAGCAAAGATACAGAATGTGTTTTGACAAAAACTGATGCATAACTGATGGACTAACTAGTTCATAATTTCACTTTCACTGTGCTAGTTCGTGTGGTTTTCTTCTCTTCAGTCTTCTCAGCAGGTCGCTTACATCTAGCAAATGGTCAGCTGGAAATGGAAGTAAATAACCTCTTAGTCGCTCTTGGTGGGTGATGGCAATCATGGATCATGGTGGAGTCTATAATTCTGAATATACCAGGGTGCATTAACTATGTCCCTGAGCACAATATTTTGAAGGGAAAGTCTGGATAAGCTTCCAACTGCTCTGAGCGGTATGAATTACTTATTTTATGACGTCTAAAGGTTAAAATATGTGAGAACTGCTTCATACTATTTTCAAAAGGGTTAGGTACCAACACAAAACTTTATCACAAGGGAGTCATTTTGAAAAAAGAGTTGTATTTTAGCTATGTAAATGATAATTTTACTCTTACCCACTGCTTACGGAAATAATCCTCTAGATTTAATAATGGGGATAATGTCACAATAGATCTTTTAAGTCTCAATGATGAGGAGCTCCTCCCATCCCTTTTCAAAAATAAAGAAAAAACTGATATGCTCCTTTTATAAAAATAAAAACATAACAGGGAGTACATAGGTACATTTGATCGGACAATCTGATATCATTTCTTGATTACCTAATAATCTATTAACCTCTCATTCACGCATCTTAAATGGATAGGAGGGGGGTGTGGTGAATTATTGAATGCGTGATGCACAAAAAGATGAGTTTGGGTTAGTGACACGCAGAGTTTGGCAGCTGAGTTACACGCAGTTATTAATTAACAATAAGTAATTCTTGATGTATGATAACGTTTTTTTTTTTTTTTTTTCTTTTCATAATATTTATTGCACCAAGTAAAACAACTTATTAGCAACATTTCTTTGGCAATGAATAATCGATGACTGAAACAAGACTGTGATACATAACACATCCTATACATCATTTCAGCTATTTAGTGTCTTCAATGAACACGATTTGCAGGAGCGCACAGCACTTCACTCACTGAACAAACTTTCATGAACACATCACTCCCTATTACCACAGGTCGTGAGGTTTTCGTCTTTTCAGTCGTCTGAGCAGATCATCAACGTCCTGCAGCTCCACAACCTCCTCGTTGATATGACCTTGGAGCCTCTGATGATGGGCTATCGCTTGAGTTTTTATTACTTCATTTATTGTGGGAATTTTGAGGTCGTTATGGATATCATTATTGGTCGAGTAGCGGTACGCATCGACGCATGACCGCAGTACTTTGTTCTGGAATCGCTGTATAATATCACGATTACTTTGAGAGGTGCAGCCCCAGAGCTGTGCACCATATGTCCAGACTGGCTTAAGGACCTGATTGTATAAAGTTAATTTATTTTGGATAGACAATTTTGATCGTCTACCAATCAACCAATACATTTTTCGGAATTTGGTGTCCCATTCTGTTTTTTTATATTTCACATGCGCTCTCCAGCGGAGCCTTGTATCCAGAGTCATACCCAAATATTTTGCCTCATTGGCATAAGGGATGACTCTGCCATTCAGATATATTGGTATATTTTTGATTTGGCGGTTGGTGAAATCAACATGGACTGATTTTGCCTCATTCATCTTGATTCTCCACTTAATTGCCCAATCATGGAGATTCTCGATGGATCTTTCAAGTTTTGAGGTCGATTCTCGATTGTCTTCACCAATGGCAAGAATAGCAGTATCATCTGCAAATGATGCCAGGGTGTTCCCCTCGTGTTCAGGCAAATCGCTGGTGTAAAGGACGTACAGGAGTGACTTGGTAGTAACCAGGCTGGCATTTTCCCAAGAAGTTTAGGTAGGTACCTAAACTTTTCTCGGATTCTACTCAACTTATCGGGGTGGTTCTTTCTCATTCGTTACATCTCGTCAAGCACTAAAATGTGCTGAACTAGATTTTTCAACTTCTCATTCAGAAATTTCTAAACCTGTTCGGAAGTTAAAACTTTCTACTCATCTATTTGACTATTGGAAAAACTAATTCAGCATATATTTTAATCTAAACCAGACAAGAGAGTAAAAACAGAATCATCAAAATCGGTCGAGTAGTTATCGATAAAAGATCAACGGAAGAATAGACAATGTAGGAAAAAGTCCAGCCATGCAGCATGACCCCATGAGCGAATTCTTGAAGAAATCTTTTACATTTCAGTCGCTATTGATCGTGTAGAGAAATTTACAACTAGCGAACGGCATTATTTCGATTTTTGACTGATTTTTCAACTTTGAAATTTTTGAAAACTTGATACATATTCTCATAGGAAATTTTACGCTGATTCCGAATATAGGTACCAGATGTTAGTATGCTGAAAAAATTATTTCGCACAACAAATCGCAAAAAACAGGCTATTTTGAAATTGTTGACTACATTTTTGAAAATTTCAACCCGAAGATGTAATCCGATCATGCTGGCCAACGAACTTGAACTTTCGTTTTGTGTCCTTAAAATTTTGTTTGAAGTTTCTAGCACAATTCTACGGACAGTTATCGTCTGGAATGACACATACATACGTACATACATACATACATACATAAAAAAAATTCGTTAAACTTCAGAATACGATTCAGAATAGCCTGAAACGGATTTCCGCATAAAATTTGTTCAAAAATTCACATTCTACAAATTTTGAAGCGAGAGCAATAGCTTAATTTTCTTCAAAAATTCGCTAAAAGCAGCTTTTCAGGAAGGCGGAGGCAACTCAGTCAACTTTCCAACGCCGGCCATCTCGAGTTGATCATCAGGCGCCTGATTTCAGCGGACTCCACTCTTATCTACCCTGTACTTATATTATGTTCATGACTAGATAAATACGAAGTTGAAGAACTAAAAACTGTGCTACTGCTATTTGGAGAAGAAGTTTGATGAAGCCAAAGAACCCTGGGTGTAAGGGTTGCCAGGTGGTATGGGGCAAAAAATAGACACAACTATTTTGGATGGGCAGACTAAAAATACTCATTAAACTATCAGTCATACGTACGAAGCTTGCACAATTACTGATATGCATTTTCATTATAAAACTAATTTCAATGGGAATTCAATGGTGCCTACCTAAAACGTATATTTAACGCAGAGAAAAATCTGTTTATTGTGGTAGTCAGTTCGGTTAATGTGGTGAAAGTTAGAGGTCAGGGAGTATCATTGTTGGCGATAAAACTCGGCAATCGCTGTTGACACTTGCAAACATTCACTTCATCAACTCTCAGCTCAATTAAGGGTTGGCTAACACTACATCTCTTATTCAACCTTGCGATCAGGGTATTATTCGAGGGTCATAAGTGTTATAGGTCTATCTAATCTCTACTAGACTCTGAATCAAAAAACCTTCGGATTTCCAGGTGATCGCAACTTCTATGGGAGACCGCTAGAGCGCTCTGAACAACCCTCAGGTGTACTTATGAGAGGCAAGTGCTCAAATAGCGACTCTAAAACGACTTATTTGACGATCGCCGAGTTTTACTAATGAAAATTAGGCAACTCGATTGGATGGATACAACGAAATCCATAATACCTACCTGAAAAGCAAGATTTGGACTGGAAGAGCGCCCCTACATGAGGACACGTGAACGTCAAATATCCAAAACGGCGACCCCTACCCAAAAACGACGAGAATATTCGTAAACTAGAGGGTTCACAGAACATTTGCAAACACTGGCGGAACCTAACTAAATCACTCGCGACGAAGTTGTGGAAACCCATTTCAAAACGGAAGTTGAAGGAAAAAACGTTGTCTATTTCCACGAAAAATGAAGAGTTACAATGTTAAATCGATTTCGACGGTTAGGCCATCATCAGTAACAAACAATAACTGAAGATCTGGTAAATGTTTAAATGAGGATATACCTCAATATATTTCACCACTGATAAGTCCATTTCTATAAAGCTTGGAATTATCCCTTAAACTATTGAAACCAGTAATTCCCCTCCTTTCACTTCATTAGCTATAATCCCCTTTACTTAGCTTGCACTTAATTGGTTGTACCGCCTGCCCCTTTCCTTTCTCTTGACCAATGGGATTCAATCTCCCTTCACATGTGACTATAAAAGCTAATGTGTGTTCAGTTATTGTATGTTACTGATGATGGCCTAACCGTCGAAATCGATTTAACATTGTAACTCTTTATTTTTCATGGAAATAGACACCGTTTTTTCTCTAACTTCCGTTTTGACTGGCGGAACCACCTAAGACAGAAACCAGCCTCTGAGAGCTTTTTTAACATTGGCCGTCCCAGACGAGCCCTTGGCACATACCCTGTGCCGTCAACGTCGAGAGTGTTAATAAAGGACATGAAAAACGACACAGAAATAAAAACTGTCTTTTATTTCTTATGTACAGAAATAAAGTATAAAAAGAGCAAGAGGAAGGAGGGTCCTTCACATTCTGAGTTCACTCTCTATACAAGGAAAATATAAAAGTACACAATCAATATCGAAGGCATTTTGACAGATTTTTTTCTTTCTTTTTTTTCCTCTAGAACCGGGTTAAAGTAATTTAGTTCAACGCACTGAAAATAAGTAGAAATAATAAAACATGTTATGGTCATACCAATACGTACATAGTTTGTTTAATGCATAGCAATAATTTTCTGTTTATCGGTCTAGTTAAGGTATATATCAAAAGTTGCAATGAAAATATATATGTTACGATATTGAATAATTTAACAAAATACTTCGCAGTACAATCTATTAGATAGATATCACTAATTGTTTGCATTTTCGTCTAGGTTAAAAAAACAATAAAATCGCCGAAAGCTTTTTCCAGGTGGTTAACATGAAACAAGCGGTTTCGGGTGGCTTTCGGGGAAAGGGGAGGGAATATTTTAGAATATTAACTGGGTCGCTAGGGGGCAATTGTTTCATTGTCGTTAAGCATTGTTAAAAAAATTAGTTCATCGACGTGAACCAAATTTGAGACCAGCTCAATGTAAAAGGGGTTTCAAATCAAGGGAGACCTATATACAAACGGGGAATCTAAGAAAGATCTAAGATTAAATAAAACATTTTAATAGAATGGATACGTTACATTATGTAGGTACATTTGGTAAAACAAATTAGATA
Organism: Adelphocoris suturalis; assembly: GCA_030762985.1. NCBI lineage: Eukaryota > Metazoa > Arthropoda > Insecta > Hemiptera > Miridae > Adelphocoris > Adelphocoris suturalis. The sequence goes on from CM061044.1 coordinate 1,451,173, forward strand.
TACAAGATCAGACAGAATACGTGTCAAGAATATAGCTAATGAGGACAAAAAAAAATTTCGTTACATAAATAATTTTTTTAAGAAAAAATTATATTGGAAACAGAAAAAATTACAAAGATATAACATGAGGTATCACACCGTTTTTTGTAACAAGTGGAGAGATTTAAGGTTCTTGTGTCTAAATTTCACGATGTAGGGTTGCCAGACAAATTAAATTATATAGTTTATAATAAAATTAAAGTTTATTCGTAAAGGGTTACTCGTAGAAGGGTTACAATAGCCTTTACAATGGTAACTAGAAAAGGCTGTTCGCCTTTGGAGCATGGATTTGCCAAGAGAGGGCTTGGCGAGCCTAAGTTGAACTAGGAAGTCACATTGTGCACTAACGTATCAATTTTCTGTGAGCTGTCAAGTATTGTGAAGGTAAGGAATATTTTAAACAAAAGACAATAATAAGATCGTATAAACTAGACAATTAACAATGAGACAATACATACTTAAAAACAGTTTAATTAACTCCCAGTTAGTTTATAATTATTGGTTTATATACGAGAAAATTGGATACCTACTTGAATATACAACCACATCTAACTCTTAAAAATTGATACCCGTTGATTTATAAACACTTGTTATTTCACCGTTTACCGTTTGTTAACCAACATGATTCAGTACAGAACAAAAAGAACGAATTTCGAAGAAACAAATTGAAAAATCTCATTTTATACAGTAGGGCTACACAATAGGTCACATTATGACTTCCTCAGTACAGTGCAACAGCCGTATAAAAATGCCCATTCAAATATCAACTAATGTGATTTTTTTCTTAACAAAGAATCTAATACGTAATAGAAAACTGTATTTACACTGTCAATCGACGCTATTTTAAAGTTTTAACGTTAATGTTTCTTTAATTAGTAACTTAAAGAAAGAAAAACGACGACAAAACTCAAGCTCAAAAACGTATAGTACAAAAAAACTGAACATCGAAAGATCAGCAGAAACACGATAATGGCAACCCCTAGATAATAACATCTAAATGATATCACAATCTGCCAAAAATAATAATATAATAATATTTTGTTTATCACAATGATTGTTTTCAAAAAGTTTTTTTTAAAAATGATTCTTTTCGTTTTTTTAATATTTTTGAATTGGCAAACAAACCCAGCTCGTGAAGTGCTGTCTCCTTTACAAAGATTGCACGAATCCGGTAAACATTTTGTCAATGAATTGTGACATGGATATGTCTTTGCTCTGGGGGGGTCAACCAAAAAATTTTCGTCACGCAAAAGTTGATGTCACGATTTTCCAAACTAATGATTTTCACGTACAACCCAGCCATTGCTAGGGGAATGGAACTTCCGCAGTTTTCATCGCACAGAAATCGTTCGCCACTCGTTGGAAAGCGCTTGATTTATGTGATAAATGTTCACATCTCAAGCTACCAATTTCCCCCTCCTTACGAACCTGGCTACATTCCTAAACTAAGTTGATTGGACTATAAACAATTTTTGTTTGGCGGAAACTAAATTTTGCGATGACACATGATTCAGTTTGGTGAAATTTAATATTTACTGTCAACTGCTTGTTGTTGACATCATTTGAGGAGTTAATAACATGTGGAGGAGAGTCTAGACATGACCTGTTTTCAAAAATAATCGTTGGTTGTGCTTAATTATTAATTTAGATGTCTTCAAGTAGTAACAACGCGAAAGGAGGAACTGGGAGAAAACGGAGTGCGAACTCAAGAATCCGCTCCACCCAGAACCTTCAATGTGCGCAAATTCTCCTATAAACCGGTGGCAATTCAATCGGCCAGTTTCCAAGTGCAAACAACCCCGCGATTTGGGAAATTCCCAATGAGAAGATAGTTAGACAACCGTTACGAAATCCCCAATCAAAGACATATCCATGTAAACATGGTATCTGCTTGTAAAGCAGATAGTAGAACTCGTTTACGAGTTTCTTTGATTTCTTAAATCCGCAAGTTCTTTTTTCCTTTTTTGTACTCTTTTGTCTAAATCCTTTTTCTCAATTATAATCTTTGTTCGGTAGAATAATACACACATGCGTTAATTTATAAATACATAATTACCTTACCTTTTATAATAAATGTATCTCAAATAATAATATACACGTTTTTATGGAGGGCCCACTACACGAACTGAGCAAATATTTTTGCCAAGAACTCGCTTCTTTTCTTTTTCATTAAATTAAAAGAAAAATCAAGAAAGATAAATTTTTCATCTAATTAACAACACTGAAACGGCATCACCCTGGATCAAGTCAGAGCGATGCCGAGAAATAGGTGCGGAAATCGCACTACATAAACCATTCCTTACTTGGTTATTAGGGAATGGTGTCTCCTTAGTAGCTAAACAAAATCAATATATTTATAAATATTTACAAAATAACGAGTAGAAAACTTATTATTGAGGCTCTACGTACGGTGCACGAGCATTAGCAAAAGTGGTATGTACAATAGCTTAGTAAATAACACTGTACATCTAGATATATCTGAAGCTGCCGAACGTCATGGTCTGTGAAACCTGAAAAACGAAACAAGGACATTAGCGAAACATTGAAAGGAAAGCTGTAGAATTGATCAGAGTTAGAGTTGATAAGTGAATAAAATTTGATTTATGGTTCTCCAAAATCAGTCTTTGGACAACAGAATGGAGGATCAAATTGAATGAGACCCAGTCGGTGCACGTTGATTTTACCAACCTGATGATTAACTACATCTCTACTTTTTTAAACAACGTGGAAATTCCCTACGCAAATGAAGTCAAATACCTGGGCATGACGCTAGACGCCAAGCTCAGGTGGAAGGAACATGTCAAAAAGAAGAGGACTGAGCTCGCATTGAAACTTGAAAGGATGTATTGGCTAATCGGCTGACGATCCACCATGACCATTGGTAACAAGCTGCTTCTTTACAATCAAGTACTCAAGCCAGTTTGGATGTATGGAGCGCAGCTGTGGGGCTGCACAGCTCCAACCAACAGACAGATCATTCAACGTTTCCAGAATTCTGTACTACGATGTATGACTGATGCGCCGTGGTACTTCCGAAATGAAGCACTCCACCGTGAACTTCAAGTTGACAGTGTGGATGAGGTGATCAAAAAGCGAGCTTCGGCTCATCTTACCAGACTAAAAGATCATGTGATTGAGGAAGCTATAAAGCTCCTGGATGTGCAAGATCTAACTCGACGCCTTAAGCGTTTGAAACGGCATAAGCTTGTGTAGGAAGTGAATGTGATATGTTCGCGAGACAAGGGACAAAGTTATGCATCTTAGGTCCTGAATATTGTAGTAATATATATATTATAGTAATAGTAATATATAGTATTATACTATATTTATATTGTTAATGAGATTACTCGGTGCGATAAAAGCTTTAAAAAAAAGCAAAATCTTTCTGTTTCAACTTAATTTTTATTTATTCAAGTTGTATTAAAACATAATGTGGTTGGATAAATCGAGAGCTTTCGAACGAATGGTCAACGAATTTTGTGGGATGAAAAACGACGAAGTACCATTTCCCTAGCAACCTGTCGGTCGTAAGCGGAAATCATCAGAAAAGAAAATTTTCCAAGTTTCTAGAAACTTGGTATTAGAACCTCTTGAAACTCATACGGTGGATACAGCTTTCGTACAAGTACGCAACCACGAGAGACATTTTATGTCTTTGTACCCCCTTTCCCCTTCCTATAAAACCCAGTATTGTATTCTAGAGCCACTCAGCTGATCTGGGATCGGTCAGTTGTCTTCAGAAGTCCCTCAAGGGCCCACATACCAAATCTCAGAATCGTGGGATCATTAGGGAAAAAACTGGATTCTAGAGCCACTCAGCTGATCTGGAATCGGTCAGTTGTGTTCAGAAGTCCCTGAAGGGCCCACATACCAAATCTCAGAATCGTGGGATCATTAGGGAAAAAACTGGATTCTAGAGCCACTCAGCTGATCTGGGATCGGTCAGTTGTGTTCAGAAGTCCCTCAAGGGCCCACATACCAAATCTCAGAATCGTGGGATCATTAGGGAAAAAACTGGATTCTAGAGCCACTCAGCTGATCTGGGATCGGTCAGTTGTGTTCAGAAGTCCCTCAAGGGCCCACATACCAAATCTCAGAATCGTGGGATCATTAGGGAAAAAACTGGATTCTAGAGCCACTCAGCTGATCTGGGATCGGTCAGTTGTGTTCAGAAGTCCCTCAAGGGCCCACATACCAAATCTCAGAATCGTGGGATCATTAGGGAAAAAACTGGATTCTAGAGCCACTCAGCTGATCTGGGATCGGTCAGTTGTGTTCAGAAGTCCCTCAAGGGCCCACATACCAAATCTCAGAATCGTGGGATCATTAGGGAATCTCCGCGTAACGCTCTCCGCGTGACGCTCCCCCGCGTGACGCTTTTTCATTTATGTGCCATAGTAAAGACATAAAATGTCAAAAAAATTATGATAACCTTCAAAAGTCATGGGTGGTTTTCTGGAGCCGTTTCTGCTACAAGTTCTTCAACTCTTTTCTAATTAAATACCAAATTTTAAGTTGTCATTTACCTACCTTTCGGAGGAGACCGTTGTCTCTATCAAGTCAAGTACAGGGGCGAGGGCTTTCAATGTAAAGACATCATCATCATCAGGCCGTCTTAACAGAACTGTATTGATGGCCAGATGATGACGTCCTTACAACGAAAGGGCTCGCCCCTGCACTCGACTTGCTAGTGACAACGGACTCCTGTTACGGCCCAAAAATATTTGTTACTTTGGGCAAAGTTTTCTCGTATACCTTCTTACTAAGGATACATTTCTCTTTAGTTGCAACACTCCAACCGGTTGAGCTATGAGGCCGATTTAATTAAACCTCTTCGACTGTGAGAGTTTTCTTTGAACATAACATTTCCCCGGAAGCAAATGCCAGCTGTCTCGGCTGTGTTGGGGTCGGATAAATGACGAAGTGAAAACTGTAGGCTGCTGGTTCATTGTCACTGCTGGTCAGTGTGTTTTGACTCAAGTGAGTGACGATGTGAAGATGCAATGGAATGTGATGTTTCCAATCTTTTGGCTCGAGAGGGATTTTATTATTTAATAGCTGTGTTCCAAGCACCGCAAGTTCATGAACTTTTCGGAACTGGTTTGGCGCCGAACCTTATGCGCACGTGAATCGTGTTCCAAGCGTTTTGAGTTCAAGAACTCAACACTCGCTAAGGTGTTCCCACCACGTCGGGTTCATGAACTGAGTTCAGTGAGTTCATAAACTTTTCAGACCAGCTCGGGGATAGGGTTGAGAACTCGAACTGAAGGAAACCTTTCTGAACCTTCCAAAAATTCATTTCACCACAAACCTTCACGCTAAATGCCTTGTCAGGAGCCTGCTTGATGCTTGTTGTGTTATCCTTTTTCACATCTCTTTTTCAATCTGCGTCATCTAATAATTATTACAACCGTCAGTTTTCTTTTATCAGCTGTCTACACATAGATAGAAAACATTTGTTTAAGGGCAGTTGGTAATTGGCAGGCAAAGTCAAACTAATGTTTTTCTCGTACGCACTTTTCCCACCCTACCTTAACGAGATGTTCGCGAACAATCAATTTGAGACACGAGACTCTAGACCCTGACCAACTAATCTAAATTCTTACTAAGGGATTGACTACTTGATGCTATGTATTTTTGAGATGCGAGCGTAGTGAGCATCCAGACCACTAATCTAAGCAGAAAACTGAACTGTGTAAAATCTCATGGCAACTGGAACGCTGGGAATGCCGAACTAAAGAGCAAGTCAGGGTCTAGAGTTTCGTGTCTCAACTTGATTGTTCGCGAACGTCTCGTCCCTACCTTACTTGAAAAAACGTCGTTTAGCACTTTTTTTGCTGCCTTTTCTATAATGGCTCGAGGGATTTTGATAAAATTTTCAACAGTTACTCTTCTTCTGGGTAGGAATGATATCCTATACCCTTCATACCTGGGAAAATACTCTGAAAGTGGCAATCAGCAAATAATCTTCAAAAATAGTTGAAAATGCCGTTTTTTGCACCTTTTTGGCCTTTTCTTCAAAATGCTCACTGAATTTCAATGTAAAGGTTTTCACATTACTAAAGACGATGCTAGCGCAGGTTGGTGAATTGAGTGTCAGGTGAACTATAGTGTTCCCACCGACGGGTTCTTGAACCTAAAAGTTTTGTGGATTTGTGGAACTCAGACGGGTGCTTGGGACACACCTATTGTTTCGTATTCAATTCAATTCAATTCTGGGAGCCCAATTCAGTAGGAAGGACCAATGACTTACGTCTTTGCCCAATAAGGCCCATATCCAATCTCCCTCAAATGTCAAATCGTTACGTATTATTTCAGGTTTGTACTGCCGTGCGCCAACTGTTGAGGCCCATAAATATTTGATACCTCGGGCAAAGTTCCAACCCGTATTACCTTCTTACTAAGGATAAATTTCTCTTCAGTTCTAGCACTCCAAATCAAACCTCTTCGATTGTGAGAGTTTTTCTAGAACGTAACACTCTTTAAAAGTACGCAAATGATAATTTTACTCTTACTACTAACTGAAATAACCGTTTAGATTTCATAAATTGTAAAGGATTAAAATTTCTGTGGGACACCCTGCATACTACTTAGATTTCAAATACCTAAATTCATTAGAAAGCCGAAGGTCGCCAGCTCATTATTAAACTCGGTGGGTAACTTCCAAATACTCTGTACCAAAAAATGGAATGGATGGACATTCTCATTAGAATCTTTGAAAACTAGTTAATCAGGATGCCTACCACCTTTGTGACTCATGTTTCTGTTTCATTGTGAATGATTATTCATTGCTTTACGCAGTGTCCTACGTGGATTTGCCGCACGCGTCAATGCGTTCAGGCGTTTACGCGATTAAATGGCGGACCAATGAAATTTGCGAAATTTGTCATGTGACCCTGCCCGCGCGGCGACGCGACGGCGCACAGTGGATGGAAACAGCAGTTTTTGTGCAAAAACCTCTTAGATGAGCCAAGTGGTTGAACTTGATATGGATTTTCATGTTTTTTGGAGTGCTGAGTCGATTGAAACCATTCCCAACTCCCTAACTATAATGGCTAATCGGATAGCAACGTTTTAACGATTTTCTTAGAAAATGAAGCTATTGCAATAGCTCCAAAATTTTTAAAATAAAAATTTAAAAAAATTTTCATCATGGAAATCCGTTTTGAAGTATTCTGAAACGATTCCTGGATTTTAACGCTTTTTTATATGTATATATATTTGTATATATAAGAATGCCCTGCTTTCTACGGAAAAGCCGAAACCAGTCATATCCCTTATTACTGCACCAAGTATCTACTACCAAAATGATAACTAGTTAAAAAAAAGGTGTGGCGATGAATGGCAAATGAGAACCTTTTTTCATTTTTCATAGCGCGAAAGCTGAATCAATAGTAAATGAAGCTGAATAATTATTTTGAAGGAACGTAAGTATAACCGAAATGGGTTACTTATTTTTTATTCACCTGATGTAAAACCGTTTCTTCCAAATTTGGGTATCGTTCGCGTAGATCTTTCTCAAAATCACTTCCACTCTTAAGTAAATTCTCGCAAAGCACTGAATATGGAATTTCAAGAGACTTTTTTTTTTACCACGATGTTACGATTTTCTTTTTCCACAATGTGTGTTTAAATGTTAGGTACCACGCTTCCGCTGACGTTGAATGATTTGATAGTGATAGAAGACTACTCTCAAATAACTATTTTTCTAGACGAAGAATGAATCGTAACATTCATTCTCGGGACAAGGTTCGCACCTAGTGGTTTATTTACATTGACTCGTCAAAGCAGGAGTTGATAGGCGGTTGGCGTCACATACCTTCCTCAACGTTTTCGTTCATGGTGATCACCGACGGCGGAGAACGGCGATCAAATTAATACACAAGGCACTTGAATGAGTGCGTAGTCAGATTATTCCAGTCCCACGACGACCGGAGATGACCTGCACTTTTGGCACTCTATCAAAGTTAAATAATCACATGATTATTCCAAAAACCCTCATTATCACGGCTTACTCTTGTTGATGCACCAAAAAAAATTTGAAAAAATGATCAGGTACACCTAAACATGTATAGAATACATGGTATATTTCGTCTTGGCGAATTTCCCCAGTTTTGGAGGCGTAATAAATCATCAATACCTGCTACACCAAAACCTTAATTTCAAGCATACGACCAATTATCACACTCAATGCCTTCTCAAAAATTTCTACACGCCCAAATGGGGAAACTAAGGGCTAAGTTTGTGTCTGAAGGTATCTAGGAACAATATAAAAATGGAAAAACATTTTCACTAATGCTTTCATTTTTTGCACGCTTCCATCCACTGTGCGGCGTTGAACGCTTCGGTTTGATTTTCAAACAAGTTTGATTTTTATCGCGATTCAAACGCGATTATATGATGTTTTTCTAACCTCTTTCGACATTTTGAACTTCTTTTCGTACTTTTTCCGCACGTTTCCTTCAGTATTATACACCTTTATCAGGAGATGCCCAGTTTCAAAGAAAATTACAATATACTGTCTAGTGTTCCAAGACAATCGTAAAAAGGTTTAAGTCATGCTCATGTGAGTAAATTTTATTAATTATTCAGAGTATATTCACCTATTGCAATTTTTCTGGAAATCTTTCTTGTAGGTAGTTCCTATTATTTTCTACCAAATATTTGTTGTTATCCTTTTTTAAAATCATTGTACTTAACGAATTAAAATTCTTGTTGAATATAAATGGTAAAATTCTTGCTTAATTTTGTTCACGATGTAATCGAAGGTTTTTACTGTCATTCTTGCATATATGATTTAAAGTGTTATTCACTTTCCCACAATTTGGATTATAAGTAGGTTTTAGCATACAAAAAAGACCTTTAAATTATCACTGATCTAAATTCACTGAAATTAGTGGTAATTGAAAGGTCTTTTTTATATGTATGATAAAACCTCATTATCTAAGATTATCACACAAAATCTTCAGAAACTCTTCTAAGATTATTATTGGAGTATAAGCGATGAAATTCACCGAACTCGCTCCGGCTTTCATGTATTTCCTCGGCCGGTCTCCTTTTTTTCTATTATTTACAGCTGAATAATAGGAAAGAGCCGTTGAGCTGGTCAGCAGCTCAAACTTGTTGATCGACGGCATGAATGCAAAATCAAATTGAAAAAATGAATGAAAACAAGTGATGAGAACAGAACAGGTTAACTTGCTAAACTACGAAGCGTTTTTGCGTTTCCACGTAGGACACCTTTTTTTTCCGCCGCGCGGCATGACGCGGCAACGCACTGACGCTCGTCTTTAACGCGCGGCTTGACGCTCGCGGCGGATCCACGTAGGACACTGCCTTAGGATTCATATTACACACTTAGTTCCTTTTGGATAAGAATCAAATAGGATTTTTTACCTAGTAAGTTTACCAGTAAGTTTACTAGTTTACCTATTAAGTTTTTACCTAGAATCTTTGAAATGTAGTTAATCAGGTATACCTACCACCTTTATGACTCATGTTTCTGTTTCATTGTGAATGATTATTCATTGCTTTAGGATTCATATTACACACTTAGTTCTTTTTGGATAGGAATCAAATAGGATTTTTTACCTAGTAAGTTTACCAGTAAGTTTACTAGTTTACCTATTAAGTTTTTACCTAGAATCTTTGAAATGTAGTTAATCAGGTATACCTACCACCTTTATGACTCATGTTTCTGTTTCATTGTGAATGATTATTCATTGCTTTAGGATTCATATTACACACTTAGTTCTTTTTGGATAGGAATCAAATAGGATTTTTTACCTAGTAAGATGTCGGCTCTCTTGGTGTACCTCCATTTCAGAACTTTTAAATTCGTTAAGCTCCTTTCGAATGGCCGCTTTGTCCTTGGGGGTGAGCCGCGTCCACGGTTTGTCAGCCCTCCTGTCGTAGTCGTGCGCTTGAGTCACCTCGATGTAGTCGTTGAAACGAATGATCTAAAAATGGGATGAAAGAGGTGAAATTAAGACTAGGGTGAAATCGCGTTTTGCAAGAATCAAATAACGATCGTCAAAACCCCAAAATACACATCCGAAAATAGAGAAGTCGATAAACATTAAACCAAAAAGCTCATGTGTCAGTCCCCTAAAAACTATACTCATGGCCTATAAACAATATACTGCAATTGAAACATCACGAAAGATTAAGTATTACCAGTTGTATATGCGATCTCAGCGCACTTTGAACCTCCAATATGCGATGTTACGCTCCAGGAAAATAACTCTCACAGTCGAAGAGGTTTGGTCACCCTGGCCTCTTAGCTCTGGTCGTTAGAGCGTTGCAACTCCGGGAAATTAATAATAATTTCTCGTAGTTGTGACGACGCGAGTTCGAACTCCTGTCGAGGTATCAAATATTTTTAGCCCGTTACAGTGGCGCAGTCGGTAGGACCCGAAAATCATACGAAACAATAATTAATTAAATCCCTCTCGAGCCAAAAGACTGTACACATCACATTTCCTGTTGTTATGCCTTTCATTTCCTCACTCACTTGAGTCAAAACAAACCGTGACAATGACCTCGCTCGACTGCTGACTTGTTCCAGCGAGCATCTGCTGAGCCAGCAGCCTGCAGTTACACTTCGTCATTCGTCCGACCCCAAACCAGCCGAGACGGCTGGCATTTGACTCCGGGGAAATGTTACGCTCCAGGAAAACAACTCTCACAGTCGAAGAGGTTTGGTCACCCTGGCCTCTTAGCTCTGGTCGTTAGAGCGTTGCAACTCCGGGAAATTAATAATAATTTCTCGTAGTTGTGACGACGCGAGTTCGAACTCCTGTCGAGGTATCAAATATTTTTAGCCCGTTACAGTGGCGCAGTCGGTAGGACCCGAAAATCATACGAAACAATAATTAATTAAATCCCTCTCGAGCCAAAAGACTGTACACATCACATTTCCTGTTGTTATGCCTTTCATTTCCTCACTCGCTTGAGTCAAAACACACCGTGACAATGACCTCGCTCGACTGCTGACTTGTTCCAGCGAGCATCTGCTGAGCCAGCGGCCTGCAGTTACACTTCGTCATTCGTCCGACCCCAAACCAGCCGAGACGGCTGGTATTTGACTCCGGGGAAATGTTACGCTCCAGGAAAACAACTCTCACAGTCGAAGAGGTTTGGTCACCCTGGCCTCTTAGCTCTGGTCGTTAGAGCGTTGCAACTCCGGGAAATTAATAATAATTTCTCAAAGTTGTGACGACGCAAGTTCAAACTCCTGTCGAGGTATCAAGTATTTTTAGCCTGTTACAGTGGCGCAGTCGGTAGGACCCGAAAATCATACGAAACAATAATTAATTAAATCCCTCTCGAGCCAAAAGACTGTACACATCACATTTCCTGTTGTTATGCCTTTCATTTCCTCACTCACTTGAGTCAAAACACACCGTGACAATGACCTCGCTCGACTGCTGACTTGTTCCAGCGAGCATCTGCTGAGCCAGCGGCCTGCAGTTACACTTCGTCATTCGTCCGACCCCAAACCAGCCGAGACGGCTGGTATTTGACTCCGGGGAAATGTTACGCTCCAGGAAAATAACTCTCACAGTCGAAGAGGTTTGGTCACCCTGGCCTCTTAGCTCTGGTCGTTAGAGCGTTGCAACTCTGGGAAATTAATAATAATTTCTCGTAGTTGTGACGACGCGAGTTCGAACTCCTGTCGAGGTATCAAATATTTTTAGCCCGTTACAGCGATCTCAAAGATCTGGATGCGATCTCAGCACAAAACGCCAAACTAAGGCCTTTCACCTTCCTTATCTCTCGGTTACTCCTCTTTTCATATGGGTAGTAAGTGTCTAGTCAGTATCCAGTGACAGGTCATTCAATGAAATGCTCCTCCACGAATTATACACGAAGAAGCATGACACATCCGATTCAGACAAACCCCATGACGATGATGTGTATGATACTAAACGGAATTATGGCACAAGAGTGCAAGGGCCATGTTGGACAGTTGATCGAAGAGTGGTGGCTCTCGCTGCACCCGTCATGATCTTCACTAATCCCTACGACGATCTTCATTTTAGGAGAGAGGGGTAAGATTGCCTCTTTTCCCCCATTTCGTTAAGCAAGTTATCGATTTTCCAAGTGAGATCGCACACTGAGTCCAGACAACATGTCGCGTCGATCGCAGGTCGAACAGAGATCGCATATGCAACTGGTACCGATTCAGAAGAAGTGTTATTAAGCGAATTTTCGTAAAAAATGAAGCTATTCTCGTTTTTGATCAACGGTAGTTGCGCCACCGTCGCATCGATAACGGTGGGATAGATCCTGACTCGACTCAACTCGCATAAGGCAAATTACCATTCCTCCACTGAATATTTACTAATAAATCACGAAGAACAACAATGAAAACATTTATGACGGCCATATCCATACACTAGACAAAAAAAACTAAGCACGTTGAATAAGAAGTTCAAAAGTTTATTTGTTCATTTACAAGAAGTAGCAAGTAGGTGTGCGTACATAGCTCGGTGTGTAGGTACCTAAAACCAGTAGTGGGTTTTACGTCGCTATTAAAAGTACTCAAGTAGTATTTTATTTTGGATTTTCACAGAAATGGTTAAACTAAATTTGATTGTACATAAATTACGGAAAATTTACAACCGATTCTTTTAATTTCACCGAAGGAAAACAGCTTAAAATGCTCAGCCCACCAAAACCCCAAATGAGTGAGATCTTAAAAATCTTTCAAGTTAAACTAATCGTAATATATTCACCTTATCACACTTATTGTCGCATTACCCATTAGGTCTAGAAGAACAAACAAACGATTTTATAGGCAGAGAACAATTGAGATAATGGAGCCAATTGAGGAGCTGACATGGAAAACCAGTTAAGTCCAAAAATCGAAAGAACATTTTTTTTTCGTCGAAGTGCAAGTAAACAGTCACGCCAACGGCCTTAGGTCCTCCCGTCCTTGCTAGATCGCATCCTGAATAAATGTGTGACCTTTGAATGGAGAAGAGATTATGTCCAAAAAAATCTGATGAGTTCAGAGGGAGTTCCTATGATATTTGATTTTTGGACTTAACTGATTTTCCATGTCAGCTCCTCAATTGTCATTGAAATCACAAAACGGAAAAGGAACCCAATATTCCAAGAAACGCAATTTCTGTAATCAACTGGGGGGGGGGGGGGGGGGGGGGCATTGTTTTGTTAATAAGTGAGAAAAATCGATTTTTACGTGAAAAATGCCCATAATTGACCACATTTTCGAGTTCGGCTGCGTGTTCTAAAATTATCTTATAGATCTCATCACGCGGCTGCCCCCCCAAGTTCAATTCAGGACATTTTTGGCCTCAGTGATCAGAATTTAAGTGCCTAATTTAATGTTGTCCACAACTTTTCTTTGACAATTCGATCTATCAGTTATGCTGCACGACTGAGCACTTTTTTTTGTAAACGATACTAAATAAATAAATGTAGTAATAAATAAGGGTGGGTCCTATGCAATTTTGTTCATAAGTAGTAGGTACTAACCTTCTTTTCTTTAAGCTCTTCTACTGTAGGCCTAAAACTGAGTTTCCTAAGTAACATCCTCTTCTTTTCTTCTTTCAATTTTTTCTCTTCTGCCGCCGTTTGTTCTGCAGAAAACAAGTAATATTAGGTAAGGAAGACAAATACAAAAAAAAAACAAGCTGTTTATTATTTATATACCTATGTTAAAGGTACAAAATTAATAAGTTGTGAGCCTTACAACAGGAAATACCTCAAAGCAATATACCGAAACTCACTTTTTAAAATATTCCTGTCTTCTAATTCTTCCTGCGTAGGTCTCATACTGAGTCTCCTGCAAATAGTGGAAGCTTACGTGAGAAAACATTGATTACTATAAGTCATTAAGGTAGGTTATATATTTATTAACACACAGGTAACGATTTAACGTAACTTTGAAGTTTAATACCTAATAACGTAGCGAGTTAAAAAACCCATACTAGGCTGATCAGCAGCACGTAGGAAATATTCGAAATCTCGATGGATGCTATGAAAACTGATCATTCCACTTCGGGCACCGAAATGAAAATATTAGGCTACCTACAGCAGCAGCAGAAGCAAATACTACTAATTTTTGGAGAAATACGTAACTTTCAGTGTAATTTATAGTACCTACTTACATATTTTATAAGGAATGAAATGTTACTCATAGAAAGAAATAAACTAGGAAGGAAGGCAAATTGGTTCAAGTACACTTGAAGGTTGGAGGAATGACAAGAAAATATGTAGGCATGTAGGCAGGTAAGTAAGTATTAGGTAAGTAAGATGTAAGGTAAGATAATAAGTTTTTATTATCTTGCTGTGGTTGTTTAACCATCAGTTTCCGATAGAAACCGAATGGTGATATAATAATGCTGTAGGAGTTATTCGTACCAACATGAAGATGCAATGAGTAGGCTAATTACGTAACAAAATGATGAGTGCACGACTAACTATCCAATTTTTAGAGTGTTACTCTATTGTAGTGCCACGTGACTTGCAAGCAGGCTAGACAAAAATAGTGAGGGGGGAAAGTCTCATGAAATTCCCAACTGAACCAAAAGTTTCCCTAACTCAAAAACAGGGAAATAAAAACAAGAAAATGTGCTTATAAATGGAACCTGCTACCTTCAGTTGATATCTATTGCCTAAAAGTACCTACCTATTTGATACACGTAACACCTCTGTAAAATTACCATTTTCATGTGAATTGTTATGTATACGGGAATTTGATAACTTAGTAAACCGCAATATTATAGATCATAGTTATAGATTAAAACAATAATTATTTCATTGTTCAAAACTTAAAGAATGGGTAAATGACCTGGATAAATCTTCTGGATATTATTAAAAGCATATAGAGATTTGCTGATTAGTAAATTATATATATATATATATATATATATATATATATATATATATATATATATATATATATATATATATATATATTTAAAGTTTGCTTCCGAGTCTACCTAAAGGTAGCGGAAGCATTGTTTTCACTTTCGGAAGAAAAAAATTTTTTCGTCTCCAAAATCAAAATTTTCCACTCGCTTTTTACGTTTTAGACTATTCTGAACAACTTTGGTTCCGTGTCTGTCTGTCCCAGTAACAAGCTTATTTTCCACAATTTTCATCCGACTTGGATGCAATTTTCAGGAGATGTGTTATCTGTTTCATAGATTCACTATCAGTTTCATAGTTCTTGACTCAATACCTCACTCGCGCATGCGCAAACAAAATTCTACCAAGTATCATTTTTTCACGCCCTAGTCGTCCGATCTCACTCAAATTTGGATGATAGTTGGGGATGATTTGGTTGATGTTTGATCACCTTATATTAAATTCAACATGCTTGTATCATCAAGTAAGTAAAGACAGACATTTTTGAATTGAAACAATAATTAAAATTAGGAAATAATAATAATAGTAAATACAATTATTAAAGTTTTTGTCTCCACACGATTACTGAATTTTGCCGAAAAGTTGAATTTTTATTGGAAGCGGATATGCCGATTTTTTGATTGAGCCCATAGTACCTCTTCAATGTCAAGAATCTCAATAAGATCTTTTTCGCATTGTAATTGGAGCAATGTGCATAGGCACAACTGTTTTTCACATGTTTCTAACTACTGAACGGAATGTCAAAACAACAGAGGGGATTCGGGTGAGTGTGAAAGATGTTTTTGGGTGAGTAGATGGAAAATATTGTAAAACGCCTTAAAGCGAAATTTTCTATCTGAATCCGTTTTTGAGATATAATAAGATTGGGAAATGCAGAGGAAGTTTGGGGAGGAAATTCGAACGAAAAATGTCAGTTTCATGCACAGAATGAAAATAACACCAGTCTTTCATAAATACCAGGCACCTAAAGTTGAGAAAATTGGGATTTCATTAGGATTGACTTTAATAGTCTCTTCGAATTAAGGGTTTTATTGCCACCTCCCAAATTTTCCCAACTTCTCCCAAGTCGGTGAAAATTGAGTGGAGATCCCCCTCCCCCCTATAGCGACGCCCCTGCTTGCAAGTCAACATGACTAACGAAACCATAGATGTGTAAGAACCTTATGAACTTACCTTTATGAATTACTGGCTAGTTAAGTTTGAATAGTTTATGGTTTAATCAACTGTTTGAAGATATAAGTTAGATAGATTGGCCTGCTTTGGTGGATTGGCTGTGCTTGAAGAAGGAAATTATGATAATTGCTTTTCAATCCTTCCAGACACAACGAGACAAGTCTCGCTTCCTCTGTAGTTCCAATGAAAGTAGGTATTTGCCCGCCGCTCAAACTCTGACATGCGTTGGCCAAGTTGAAGGTGCGTAGGTATCACGTTTATAATTGAGGTACCTCTAATTACTAGAGGGAACTAAACTATATACCTACAGAAATAAGTTTACATTGTTAAATAGATGAAATCAGTGCCATATCTAAGATTTGTCTCGGGGGGGGGCAACTAAATTAGTGCGTAGGGTGTCCGAGGACCCTCCCTCAGAAGAACTTTGATTTCTAACAGGTAAAACAACATTTTAACGAAGTTTCGACGAACTAAGCAGTACTTTTACACATATAGAATAACCCTTAAAATGCTGAATTTCAAATTCAATTTGCTTCGGCTTAGTTTGCATTGTTGAGGAACTACTACACTAAAAACACTTATTTAAGAAATTTAAAATCATTTTGTTTCACTATCAATTTTTATTACTGATTTTTTTTTTTTTTTTTTTTTTTTTTTTACTCAAAAGTCGAGTACGGCGTTTTACGTTGTTTATCCATTTTGTACAAATATCTCAACAAACATAACCTATACTGTGCAACTGGAAACTTGTACAACTTTACAAACAATGTAAACAGAACACGAGCAATGGAGTCACAGGCTTGCAACTAAGCAGTGTTCCGAAAACCTGCTTCGAAGCGAGATACGCCACGGCATTTTTTAAAATCGATTTTTTTATACCGCCAGGGCCGGCCTAAGGCGAAAATTACAAGTGTGCAAGACTCACATTTTATGCCCCTACTGGAGGGTATGGAGTACCCACAGGTAAAAAGGGGGTCTGGGGTCCTCCCCCGGAAATTTTTTAAATTTAAGGTTTAAAAACACTTGTCAGTTTTTGGATGGTGTCACTTGTAATTTTGTGAAATTCCATTTTTGTAGATAGAGAGAATGACTTCTATTCCACAATTTAATTGCAACTACAATATATATTTCACCTGTTTACAGGCATCATCAGGTAGATATCTACGAGACCCTCTCGAACGATCAAGTTTGTCCCCCACCCCGGCAACTACTTGGAACCGTTCCCTACAAGAAGAACTGTGAGTTCTTCAATTCCGTTCAACTCGGAGCAGCTCATGAGTCACAAATGAAAAGTCACATTTACGTTTCTAAACTGTTATGAGATCGTGTAAACTATACACTTCATTCTGATCTACATATCCAACTAATCTGCATTTTTACTTAGGGATTGACTACTTGATGTTATGTATTTTTGAGATGCGAGCTTGCGAGCATCCAGACCACCAAACTATACACTTCATTCTAACCTACTTGTCCACCAAACCGGTTGAACGGAATTGAAGAACTCACAGTTCTTCTTGTAGGGAACAGTTCCAAGTAGTTGCCAGGGTGGGGACAAACTTGATCGTTCGAGAGGGTCTCGTGTAGATATCTTAATTGTTATAACATTGCACAAGAAATTTTCAAGAAATCAAGAACAAGAAATCTATTTTGTTTTCTGTTCGTCAGTTAGTTTTCCAGTTACATTCCCCTGGAAGAAATACCAAAAGAATATACCTTTTTAAAACAGCGTGTTTACTAGATCTGTAAAATAAAAATCAGGGACTTTTTGGGTTCTAAATTTTAAAAATCGGTGACCTTTTACAGGCTTTAATTTCTTCAGGAATAGCGTACCGAAATACTAACCAGTAGACCTACTGTAATCATGAGTAGCCTATATAAAATCAGATCTTCATAACTTTTCTTTATTGATTCTAGCCTGCTTATAAAGTACAGAAGTCTAAGACTACTTACGGAATATTAGTAAAATACAATGTACAAATTATTTCATATTATAGATTCAAAAATCTCAATTGATTCTTTCGTATGTTTTGTGAATCCTGGTACTGGCATTATATTATGATTATTTGGTTACCGACGCTATAAAAATCGGTTACTTCTATACTAAAATCCGTGACTTTCGGAAATATCCGTGACCTGTAGACACCCAGTAAAACCAATAGGTTACAAGAGATCTAGATTTCTAGAAATCACGAATCGATCTAACGAAAATATACTATTATGGAGATCGTTATCCACACCAGGGTGATACTTAAGTCTTCGATTATATTATTCGTGGGGTTAACTAGCGGTACTAACCTGATCAGTCTGGCGCCAACTGCTGCCTTGTTCTCCAGCCTCTCCTTCTCGGATTCCACTTGCAAAATGTTCCTGTCGATCAACTCTTGTCGGTCTGGACGCAGAGCCAATTTCAGAGCCAAGCTGTCCTTCCGGGCGATTTTCGCCGCCAACCGACCTGAAATATTAGCAAACAGGATGCGTTTTTAGATTAGATGAATATAAATCTAGTAGTAAGTAGGTAGGTATCTACACTAGATACTTGAGAAATTACGCGACAATGAAAAGGGTCTATTTCGCGACAAACTCGTTTCAAAATTTGCAAAATTCGGAGATACCTGAAATCGAAATCACTAATATTTTAATATAAGTTCATATGTAGTTCGTTGTTTCCTCCTCAATTTACATAGCTAATTTCGATGCAAATTCTAGACACTCAGCACCAATATGTGGATCTTGTTTTCCAAGAACATTTTATAGGTATGGTGTATAGGATTGTGGTTCGTTCATAAAGTTTTAGTATGTTTTGTACATTAAATTTTTCGAATAAAGTTTCAGTAAGAAATCGTTTAAGTTATAAGAGCTTTTTATAAGAGCTTTTTGAGTGATTACAAGCGGACAAATTCTTGTAAGTCATGCCCTGGTATATTAGCAGGCAAAGTCTATGGGGAATGGCGCTCTGAATATGAGAAGCTCGAGATAGAGCGCAGCACGTAAACAATGACCTTACCGATTCGCTACTCTTTTGTTGCTTAAAAGGTTAGTCGTGACGGGCACAAGTTTTTGTTGTTTTTTCGGTTTTTTGTTTGTTGGTGTAATTATTTATTATAATTATTTATTTATTAATAATATAATTTTCATTTTTGAAAAGGATTGATGAGGATGGTGGTGCGAGGGGAGAATTGTAGAGCGAAAAGGGGCGACGCTAGGAACAGACAAGGGGAAAATCATGTCGACCATTTTCTTTAGGGCATTGCCCCCTAGCGCTCCTAGCGGTGAACCTTGTAAGTTCGGAGCCCCATTCACACACTTTTTGAGAGAGCCAAGGGCTGAATTTCCGGACTTTTTGAAGGTATAAAATTGGTAACTTGGAGGAAAAAAGTGGTTCAACCGGGAGTTCTAGGCACTGACTTCGCATGTTTATGTGTCTGCTGTCAGCAACATCAGTGGCATGTTACGCTGAATCAACATCATATTCAGCAAATTTATCTGACTTTGTATGGAGTACCGAGATGATATACATAGTTATGTAACATGAAAATGAGTATCATGATTATGAAATTAGCCACTGGACGAAATTCTGCCCCAATGGTAGAGCGGAATCCCTAGGTAACTGTACCTAAGTGCGTGCATGATTTTTTTGTCCATTTACAATTTGGACAGTGGATTTTCTTATTGCTTCGCTTTTGATCCATAAATTTTGCTCTAGATTATTACTATGATTCATGAAAATTTTACAGTGATACTACTCAGTCCCCGATATGGCTATACGCATGCTCTCTGTGGGGACTTGCAAGCAACACCCAAATCAAAAGGATTCAGGTCCAGCAGAACAGAGCCCTACGTCTGATCGCTAATGCACCATGGTACGTGAGCAACGCCACCCTCCACCGCGACCTAGCTATCCCAGAAGTCAAAGAAGTCGTCAAAGAAACATCCATACAACTCCATTCCAACATACATCCCCACCCCAACCCCGCCCTCGCCGCTTATTGGACCTCCATGGACCGTGCATGGAAGTGCAGTTTTTGTTATTTGCATTAGCATAATAAGGAGTACCATTGTACTAAAAGTTTACTGAAAAAAAAAAAAAAAAAAAAAAAAAAAACTACTCAGTCCCTAACAACATCGGGCATCATTGTCATACAACTGGGACTACTTGGTCCCAGCCTGTCGAAGAAATATACACCAGGGGCCAATTTCATGAAACAACAAGTTATAAGTGTTTCACCAAAACAAAGAGTACAAGTGTAGAAAGGTTACACTCGAAGAAGCTAAGTTTCCAAGTGTAGCAGGAAAGAAAAATGGCGTGTGGGGACAAACGAAATGAACAACGTCAAACGAGATGCCGAAATTGAAGTTTTGTCTGCAAATCATAATGCAAAAACGGTGCTAAGTACACGATAGGGTGTTTATCGTACATGTCTAGGTGTAATAATTGGAAGACAGAAAAATTATAAACTGAAAAGTGGAGAAAGTGTGTACTTGATTTCAACTTATTATGATGGCTGGCATTATCGGATTTTTCTCCTTCATTCAGCGGAAATGATTAGTCAGTTCATCCTTAATGCTGCTGGGTTAGGAATGTCATCTGTAACTTCGAGATGATCTTCACACTTCACTTTGTTCTTCAATGATGGGGAGATTCTCAATACCCGATCAGGAAAAATTGCACAGAGTCACGCACCATTTGAATCTTTCAAGGGTTTCGGAAGACATCCTAAATCTCTCGTTAAACTCTAAAATACCCACGAAATGAGCGTTTATTCGTGACCGAAAAAATCGTTGGCATCTTCTATGCTGAATGCTTCTTTCTTGTCTGTATTCTTCAGCAGAAGATAATTCCCACATATTAAACTCCGAAAAATTTTCAACTCACAATGCTGGAAAACAACAAGTTTACAGGTGAATGGACGTAGCTTAAAAATCGGCCATTTTTTACAATTGCAAAACAGTGACTTGTTCAAAATGATGGGGAAACACTTGTAACTTGTCCAAATTCGCCTGTACACTTGTCAATTTTCACAGTGCATCACAAGTCTACACTTGTAACTTTATGAAACGCTTGCACACTAATTTTTTCAACTTGTACATAAAATCAGCTTGTAACTTGTCACTTGTTGCTTTATGAGATAGGCCCCTGGAATACGTGGGAGAAAGCATTGACATACCGTTGGGACAAATTGGGTCATTATTGGCATACGAGCGGCACATGATTTGGGACCATACACTAAAACTTATGCAAATGAATCCAATCATAGTTTGACAGATCAGAGCTCCCTTCTATTATTCATAAACTGGTAGTGAAAGGGCCAAGGTAATAAATACCATAACGTACAACTATAAGGAGTCCAAAATTCTAATCTCAGGAAGAATGACAACCTTGCCATTCACTACTACATGAAATCAATAAATAGTTCACAACAATCGGTAGAGAACATTAACAAGATGCAGTCCTCACTTTCAGGGTCGTGGTCATCATCATCATCTCTATAGAGGACCGGTCCATCGCCTGAAGAATCGCTGCTGTTGTCGTTGTCATCTGATGGCCTGGTGTTTTCTTTGTTTTCGATCGTGCTCGTCAGCGAAAGCCCAAATCTCACCGGTCTTTTGCTGGAAAAAAATCGAATTTGAAACCAATCAATTACAAATTTTAACCGCTGATATGCTGAATTCTGTTGGTAGAGATCATCAACAGACATTCACCAACAATTTTGAGGTTATTCTACAGACTTTAAAAGTACAAAAGTCAAAATGCTGGTGTGGGGTTGTGGTAAATTCAACCAGCAGTACTAGGTACATACTGTTTTGCTGTAAAAGACACAAGAACTGCAGAAACCACTCGAAACGCCACAAGACTTACTTACATTTCCAACACTGGTGAATCCCTTTAATCCTCATCAACATAATTATTTTATTGCCCTTGAACTAAGTACTTCAAGAATTAACCAAGTAGGTACTACTTTTCGCATATATTAACTATAATAAATAATTTTATACGCACCTACGTGACTTAGTTTACAAATCAGAATCTTTAATAAAGTTTAAATACAAATACAAGAGTGAAAAAGCTTTATTTATTGTGAGAAGCAAAGTGGAAAGACGACATGGGGTGATTTAGTGGAGCACATACATTAAAAAAACACTTATGACAGCTACACAATGACAGCTAACTATTCACGTATGGGACTTAACAATATTCCAATACCTAGAGATTTTATCATGAAATGGGATTTCAGGAAAAACGTTATAACTTTCGATTCTGCAAAAAATAGATACCGGCTCGACATTTCACGAACATTTTCATGGATGCTCATCAAGTGTGACCGTTTATAATAACAGAAACCTTGCCTGGTGTGACAACATGGATAATTTATGAATGATGATTTTTTGAAGAACTTTTGGTGGATTTGTGAAACCATAATTTTACCAAACATAACGTTTCAACGATTCATAATATCATTCAAATATAAAGCATACTATCTAGCTATATCAAAAAATCTTAGGGAACATTAAAAACTATCTACAATTTATCGTCAAAACTGAATTTTAGTTTGACTTTGATTCAAAAATCTTTCCACAACGTTGATGTGTGTAAATGTATGGGTAACGAACTGTGCAAAGATTTTACATACAGTTTCTATCTAGGTTCCAACGATAAGTCAAGATCCAGAATAACAGGAAAACTTTATGGCGATTCTTGGAAAGATTGCACAAAAATTAACTAGCTACAATTAACAAATTAATTAATTAACTAACAAATCGGAATACTTGGAAATGCAACAGCTCAATAAACAGAGCACCGTGTATATCTATATTTTGAGTGGTTTATGCAATTAAAATTATTAATTTGCTAAGAACCGTACAAAATTAGTGAGATGAGAGTTCGAATGGCGGGTGTGACATATTGAGGCTAAAATTCATTTTGAAAAATTATACTAAATCAGTACTGCGCAATCAATAAATAAATTACTGAATAAGTTAGATTAGAAATACCATAAAACCTTCACAAAACTGCAAAGGCACATACCAAATACCTACCATGAGTTGTCAAATAACTGTCATATAGGTTTAATAACGCCTACCTATGTATATTTCAGCTTACCAGCATGCCTACTCTGAATATATTGGAAATGAAGTGCGTGTTTTCATTGATGATTGATGAACATTGAAATATTGCACGTTAATAAGCTGGGGAAGTGCGATCTAAAATACTTCGTGTAGGTATGAAAGTACAGTGGAATGCGTTAGCATGATGAGAAATGAATGTTGTGGGTTATGAGCATGAATGACAATGCGAACGAGGCAAAATTGACGTTATGTTAAAATTACCAAAGTAAAATCCTAGGTCGAAGTGGCGGCCGCCTGCAGCATCAAAACAGAGACAAGATTTTTGTTGGTTCAACGTTTTTCCTTTGTAACTAAATTGAACGATATAGCGTGAAATTTATTAAGAATTGCATCAAAAACGCCGGAGCAATGAATAGGCGAACGGCTCGATGTGTACTGAGCAGCTGGTGGGCGAGTGCGCGATAATCTCAAACCGATGTTACACAATAAACCAAATTTTCATGTAAATGAGGGGGAATAACTCGAACTAAACCAACATCGCGGGCGCAACTGAGGGGGAGACGAGCGTTACATGACGCGGGGGCGTTGATGGTCGATCCTGATAATTACAACTCTTTAAAAATTCATTTTGATTAAAAGAGCTCTCTTGTTGTGTAACACTGAGCAACATTATCGATTAAACGACCGTACCTGGATTAACGACGGAGTTGAAATTTAAAGTTTGGGAAGGTGAGGGAAGCCCAGAGCGGGTTCACATCTGTGAATTTCTGGGCTCAGACATGAAGTTTAAATTACGTTATCTAGTAAAATCTTGAAGCTTGAGGTTACGATACTCAAAAAATTCAGATCAGAACCCACCGTAGTTAAGCGCATATTCTATCAAGTAGATTAGTGTTTCGCAAGGAATGAGGAAATAAGAATTTCAGGGGGACGTTTAACGCTTGAACGGAGGAATTAGCGTTAAGAGCTCAATCAGCTGATTGGTGTGGTTCAGCACGTTACAATTTTATTCTAACCGTCTCACAGAGATTCCGTTATACGTTTCAGCGTAGTTGGATAAATTGCATAGAAATTAGCGTTACGAACTCAATCAGCTGATTGGAGTGGTTAGACATATGAAAATCATATTCCTGTCTCACCCAGGTTCGTTGCAAATTTCAGCTTTGTAGGATAAATAGCATAGAAATTGGGGTTAGCAGCTCACTCAGCTGATTGGGGTGGTTCTGTACGTTAAAATGCTGTTCTACCTGTCTCACAAAGGTTCGTTGCAAATTTCAGCGTTGTAGGATAAATAGCATAGAAATTGGGGTTAGCAGGTCACTCAGGTGATTGGGGAGGTTCGGTACGTTAAAATTCTATTCTACATGTCACGCAGGTTCCGTTGCAAATTTCAGCTTTGTAGGATAAATAGCATAGAAATGAGCGTTAAGAGTTCACTCAGCTGACTGGGGTGGTTCTGTACCAGGAAATCAGGTGATGTTTAAAAGCCTGTTTTGTGTATTATCTCTTTATTACCTCATTCCCGTCGTTTCGCGATGATGGGACATTGCATCATCAGGGGATCTAAGGAAAACAAACAGGTAATCAATATCTGAACTCTCACCACAAAGTCGAAAAATCTCAGTACCTGCCAAATTTTAAACTAATTTTACTCACAGACATTCAGAAAGTCAAACAATCTACGTCAACTGGTTCACGGAGCAGTCATCAACAGGTAAAATGGGGATTTGACAAATAATTACTTCTGGCATTACTACACACTGTCGCGATGTGAATCATATAGATAATGGTCAAATTTTAGCAACTGAACCAGTAATAAAAAAAAGAAAAAATAATGGAAAATATGAAAATCGTTAAAGGAGGTGAAAAGGGTTTTTAATATTAGGAAAAATGACTTGAAGGTATTAAATAATAATTTTTTTTTTCTATTTGAAAAATGAAACAAATTCAAAAAGTTGAAACATATACCATTCGTGCCAATAATTTTGTTGAGGGAGTTGTGACAACGCTGTTAGGATGATCACTGGAAAGTTGAGGCAACACTGGTTGTTACCAAGGTTGGTTAGGTGGTATGGTTGGTGCTACTCAACTGCCATGTGAGCTTGTACCAATCAAAAATTTATTTTAAAGTGTTTCAAGTATATTGGTGCAATTATAGAGATTTTAGTCAGAATAGTGCTTTATAACATTTCAGTTTTGTTAGAGTTGTAGCAGTTCCTCTTGAAAAATGTTCTATCAGCTCCTAATTTTGTTGTTAAGGCTGATGATTTTTAGATTGATTGGTTTTGATTTTGGCTGATGATTTTTAAGGCTGATGAGTTTTGATAATGAATGAAATGTTGTTGTTGCTGTTATATACAAAGTAAGGTAAAATTCATATATTTTATAGTATTAAAAGGATAATTTTGCAAAAAAATATTTGGCACGGATAGTTTGTTGAAAAATTAGGAGAATCCCCAAACCCCCCTTTTACTTGTTGATGACTGCAGTGGTGAATGGTACTCACCTTCCTGAACCAGTTGACATAGATTGTTTGTCTTTCTGAATGTCTGTGAGTATATTAGTTTAGAATTTAGCAGATACTGAGATTTTTTGACTTTGTGGTGAGAGTTCAGATATTGATTACCTGTTTGTTGTCCTCAGATCCTCCGACGATACAATGCCCCATCATTGCGAAACGTCGGGAATGAGTTAATAAAGAGATAGTACACACAAGCAGCCTTCTTAAACATCACCTGATTTCCTGGTGGATACACTTGAAGTTATATTTAAGGCTAAAATTGTAGATAATGGAGATTCTCAGTTGCAGACCATATGGATTGGAACGTAGTCGCCAAAGTCCACACATCCTTTCTTTGCAAGTTGGCCAGTGATTGTATAGTCGTCGAACAGCGCATTAACTAAGCAGAACCTAGTACCTACTAAGAGTGCAAGGTGGTCGTTAGAGTCCGCCGAATTTGAAGTTTCTAAGTTTAGCAGACACTAACCGCCGTTCGCTTAAGGGGAAAGAGATCAGACGATTAGAGAAGCTCGATTGACGAACCATACAAGAGTTTGAGTATGGAATGAATGGATGTGTGGATCGGTTGGAGATCTGGGACCATAGGGATGATAAGGGACGTCTACTTGGCTCCTTTACACATATCCTTCTTCCTGGGCTCCTGGACCTACCGTATGGGTGGGGAAGGAATCTTAGTCAGATTTGTCTCCCCACTGCTTATTGAGTGAACTACAAAAGGTAGTTAGGGTTTGTTGCCTTATCCTTAAATAGATTGGGTTGATTGAGGGCGAGATATTTCAGGCATCTCTTAGTAAGTAGTTTATTGTAGTTTTGCTTAGCGCTTTCGCCATGAATGGCCTCATCAGAGCATAATTTGTAAGAGGTGGCTTGCTAAGTATTTATGAATGGGGGGAGTCCTCCTTCATCTTGCTATGACCCATGTAGACTAGCTGATTGTTGAAGATGGTGTGGTACGGGGTTGATGTACCCCTCGTCCTGCTTCCCTCGATGCAGTAATTCATAATAGTTCAGCAAGTCTACATTGGTCATAGCAAGATGGAGAAGGAGGACTACCCCCATTCATAACTACTTAGCAAGCCACTTCTTACAACTTATGCTCTGATGAGGATATTCATGGCGAAAGTGCTCAGTAAAACTACAATAAACTACTCACTAAGAGATGACTGAAATATCTCGCCCCCAACCAACCCAACTCTACAAAAAGTATGCTACAAGAAATTACAACATGTACCAAACTGATTTTCCCATCCAAGACTATAAAAAGAGAGAACTCACTTGTACTGGGGTTGAGGTGACTCCTGAGTGGGGGTGGGAGGTTTCTTGAGGGCGGACTTGAGAGGCACAGCGTGGAACTTGGGCTCCTTGGCGGGGATTTCCTCGACGCGGCTCGTGTCGATCGACGGGTTTGGCTGCCCCAGTCGGAGCGAAGATGTCTCATCGCAGTCCGAGCCCTCGCCATCCGAGTAGTCATCCCCATCGTGGCACTCTGTAACCAAGCGATTCAATTATTAATAAACGTTCAAATTATTAAAATTATTAAACAACTATTAATTATTGACAGTTATTACAACATACACTTGTGAAATAATGGGCACAGCATAGCTTTATATCACCGAAGCGCTCTTGAAGAGCCTCCCTCCTCTGCACACCCATATTGTTTGGGCTGAGTTTGGGGAAGAATATACACACTCAGGCGGAGGTAGAGCGGTTAGAGGGCAGGTACGAATTCTCAGCCCTAGGGCCTGCTACCCGGTCAGGCATCTGGAGACAGCGGAGAGTCCAGTAACATGGTAATCTCCCATCCCAAAACCAGTACCCTGGGTTGGGCGGAGTCCCAGGCAACTGGCACACTGCCACTATGCCAAAGTGTCACACCTGATGAGGTAGGATTCGTGGTGGCAGTGGTTGAGCACACCCCAGTCTTGGGACATAAGGCCCAGGGTGCTTAGGGGTAGATATCGCATTACTAGGGATTTGTACCCTGGTAGTGTGTCTCGGCATGGTTTTGCTATAAATTTAGATACCAGCTCCCTTAGCTGGGAGAACCAGCTAGAAGGTTCACCTACACCTGCAGTGCCTTGTCTTGTAGGTACCTTGCAAGGAAAGCTCCGAGCAAGGGCTCCTGAAGGGTGAGTCATACCGGCTTGCTGGCAGGGGGAGAAGCGCATTCCACGAGGGATAGGCTCTCCTAAGCAAATGTCAACCTTCTGTAAGAACGGGGATCTCTCTTATAGCTTTATACACTTAGTATGCATAAATTTCCGATATCCACTAGAACATTAGCAGTGAATTGGTTTTAAATTAAGAGCCGGCGGCGGTTTAGGGTAGGCTCTGAACTGAACATGAGACCCGTGGATCCTATTGGACTTGATTTGTTAATTTTAGTAAAATAAACAAATAAGTACCACAATTTCTATCACATACCTTCCGAAAGAACTGAATTTTCATACTGGCTTCAGTTATTGTTTGTTACTGATGATGGCCTAACCGTCGAAATCGATTTAACATTGTAACTCTTTATTTTTCGTGGAAATAGACAACGTTTTTCACTAACTTCCGTTTAGAAATGGGTTTCCACAACTTCGTCGCGAGTGATTTAGTTCGTATGAATTTTCATAATCAAACATTTTGTTAGATTCAAATAACATATGGGTGAAATAATGAACTTTAACTCAATAACCGAGGACTCTACTGAGAACAGTCGCAATCGGCTCCAAGGGACTTGAAAAATTGCAGTAATGCAGCATGATCGTATGAGGGTATTTTCGAGGGTATTTTCGGGGGGACTTCTAATAGGCCGAAAAATCAAACTTCCCAAACGAAAGAATGTGTTCGTTGGCCAGCGTTTCTTGAGCCTATTAAATTTGTCAAATTTCAAAAACAAAATCACTATAACTGCCTAAAAACGGCTAAAAAATCGTTAAATTTCGATTGTCTAGCAAAATTTTAGTCGGAAGAAGTTTATTAACGATGAACTAGAACATTAGAAAATTTATGCAGAAATTCATGTTGAACAATGTACTTGAATTTCGTTAATATTTGCGGGAAAAGTGACAAAAACTGCATAAAAGCTAAAACCCGCTAGTGAGTTGTAGATTTTCATTTAGAAAGAGTTGTTCACCATCAAATCGGTAGTTGACAATTTATTTTTACTCAGTCCTGAATTTTGGGAAGTTTGATTTTTTGGCGCAAGTACAGAATTTTTATCTCAATCCTAAGAAGAGATATCGTCTGGAAGAATATGTATGTATGTATGTATGTGTGTTTTACGTCACGATGCGGTTGCCAAGCAGATAGCAGGTGCTTTGTCATCTAGCGGTTGGGATGTCGAAAGGGAGAGACTATACCACATGCCGAGTGACCGGGGCAAGAAGCCAGATATCGTTGCGATCAAGCCCGATAGGTCTGCCATTATCCTGGATGTCCAGGTTGTCAGTGGCAGCGTGGACATGGAGCAGACCTGGCGGGCTAAGAAAAGCAAATATGATAGAAATGATCTGCGCCAAGCGATATCTGAGCTAAAAGGAGTGGCACCTAATAACATCAAGGTCATTGCCGCGACCGTGTCATGGCGCGGGGTGTGGTGCGGGAAAAGCGCCACGGAGTTACTCGAGATGGGCATCTCGGCAGGAGTACTCCGTGGTATCACCACCCGCGTCCTGAGGGGTTCTTACTTGAACTGGTGGTCATTTTATAGGGGCACATCCTTTCATCCCATTCTTCCTCCTCGTCCTACAACTTCCCTTATCCCTAGAGCCGGCGTCGGGTAAACCTGGGCGTCCTCCCCACTTTTTTATCTTATTTGTTTATTTTTCAATTTAATGGCGTGCCCCCCTCCTTCTTTGAGGGGAGGTTTTTTATTAAAAAAAAAAAAAAAAAAAATATATATATATATATATATATATATATATATATATAAGTAGTATCCGAATATTCATCCTGGGCCACCGACTTCAATCTCTGTTGAAAATGCTTTTCTGTTAAATCTCTGATAAAAATGATTCCGACTTCAATCTCTGTTAAAACTGATTTTGTGCTAAATTCTGTTAAAAATGCTTTTCTGTTAAATCCTGTTGAAAATGCTTTTCTGTTAGACCCTTGATAAAATTTTTCAACACAAAACATCAGAACACATTTTTTATCACAAAACATCAGAACCAGTGACTTTTGGGGGGGTATGTTAAAAGAATAACTTTTATAATAAAAATGGCATCGATCGAAATTTATAAAAAAGCAGCCAAAAAAACTAACTACTCGTCGTTTAAAGATTTGGATAAGGGGGCTTACGATCTCTTATCAAATTGTATACAAAATACGGAATATGGTGAAACTGTTGTTGTTACTATTAATACTGAAAATGGTGAATTAAATTTATTTTTACCCAAGACAATTTCTGGTCGACTTCTTGAACATGTTAGAAACGACCCGGAAAATCACCCCAAAAAAATTATTTATAAAGGAATTGATAAAAAGACAAAGGCTTTTCTTATTGACTTTGAGTAAATATTATAATTTCTTTATCGTTTATATAAAGAAAATCTTTATATAAATAACCCTTTCCCTCCAATCACCACAAATTCATAAAAAAATCATTTTTCTATCCTAAAAAATGTCATAAAAAATCATTTTTCTATCCTAAAAAATGTCATAAAAAATCATTTTTCTATCCTAAAAAAATGCCATAAAAAAATACTATGTAAACATAGTATTTTTTCAGAAAGAGAATTGTAAAGTTTCCTTAAGAACTTTTTAATGAACACAGCTCATTAAAAATAAAATCTCCTTTATACCCCCAAGCATTCTGAGCTTTAGCAAGCGTAAAAATTATCCTCAAACTGCTTCTTCAGTATAGCTTTATACACAATATAAGCCACTTTTCTAAGTTGATGTTCAGTGGCATTTTTAGGAACCTTAATATTTTTTTTATTAAGGTCTGCTTCAACTTTTTCTTTTGTATGGAGTGGTGGTTTACCATTGATACCCAATAAACGTTCTTTCAACAACAATTTACTAAGTCTATACTCCTCCAATTCATGTAAAATATTCTCTAGTGCGTCAAGGTTTTTTTCATAAAATTGAAATTTAGGTGTCTTTACAAACTTCCAGAAACCTCCATGTTCTTTACATAAATCTAATGCTTTGTCGTCTAAACCCATATCTCTTTATTTATTATAGAAAATATTTTTTTTCCGGGACCCGTCGATCTTCATTAAAACATATTGAACAAGGTTGTTCTGAGATAATGGGCTGATCTCTTTGAAATAGTGCCTGCATGCGCCATCTATCGTTTGAGGGGTTAATTAATATGAGAGGGAGAGAGAGTGTCCGGGGAGGCGACGAAATCTTATCTGGAACCGGTTTCATCGCCCCGAGCCTGGTCCCCCCTCACTGACCTCATTCGTCCTCGGAATTTATTATTCAAGATAGCGGAGCGTGTTTATCATCTCAACTGGTCGCTTTTGGTGTGGTGGGTAACAATACCGCTTCATAATACAGAGGTTGTGAGATCGATGCTCGCCTCAAACCGAGAAATTTTTTTTCCTTAATAGTGAGGATAACACTTCCTTCGATGTTTTAGAAGCGTTATTAGCTGATGGGCCCTTAAGCTAATAATTAATCTAATCCCACCTCGAAGGAAGTGAGAGTCGACCTTTATCGTCAAAATCTCCTTCCTTAACTGTTCTGCTCTTAATTTCTACTTAAAAACAGCAAAAACCGAAACTCCAACGTAACTGAAAAAGCCAAGTTGGAATGACTCATGGACTTGAAACTCCATCGAAGTCGTGCAAGGTTGCGCCATTCAAAGATCCACCTCTTATAAACAGAGGTAGAGAGATCGTTCAGGAATGGATGCTGTGTAGAAATTAAGAAGCCAGAGAATGTGCGGTTAAGTTGGGACATTTTGCTGAAATTTCCTTTGATTTTTTTATGGGAATTCATTTAATATCACTTAGGCAAAATATTTTTAAAATCATCTGCTCTGAAGCTCCTTCTGTGATTGATTCCAGTTTCATGTGTAATGTAGATGAAAACTAGAGTCATTAAAAATATTATAATTACGAATATCTTATCGATAAACAATGAAAGATTCAAACAGTCCATATTTATCATAAAAAAAATTTAAAATTTCGTGAGTTGTAATTCCTCAGAATAAAAACTTCCTTGAATTTCCTCTCCATTTAAATCTCTTATTCTATAAGTAACAGGGTTCGTTCCTAAAATCTCAGCTATTTCAAAAATTTCTTTTGTCCAATTTGCTTCATATTTATTTGCAAAAGTTTTCTTCGATTTCGTAATTCTTACACGATTTCCAATTTTAAATTTCTTTTTTCCATTTTTTCCACTCTTTTTAAATAAATATCTCAGGATTTCATTTTCATTTTTCGCGTCAACTTGAGCAGGTGTCATCCCAATAGAACGATGAACATCCTGTTTGTTATACTCATTAACTAATTCCTGTAGAATATCGATCCAATTTTTATTTCCATTCACCTCGAAACGAATTTTCATTTTCTGATTCAAAGTTCTGTTAAATCTTTCTATAATTGCGGATTTTTCTAAACTTTCCGTGTGATACATTTTTATGTTATACTCGTCTAAAAGTTCTTTGAAAAGTCTATTTTCAAATTCTAAACCTTTGTCCGTGTGAAGGAGTTTAGGGGTAGAATGGTTATGAAATTTCACATTTTCCAAAACGTCTTTGAAAGCTTTTGAAACTGCTATTCCGTTTTTCTTTTTCAATGGAATTGACCAAACGTACTTTGAAAAAGTATCAATGATATTCAACATGTAACCGAACCTCTTGTTTTCATTCTCGTATTGTTTCATTATAATCAAGTCCGCAGCCCAAAGATCATCTTTTCCATGAGTAACAATTTTTCTTTTCTGAAATCTTTTTCTAACGGGTTTATGTAACTCTTTCGCAAATTCTAACTTTTCGTTTTCAGGTAAATTTATAACTTCAGTTTCAGGAATTACGTTAGTTTCCTCATTCGGATTTTTTATAAATTTACTTTTGTTAGTCTCACATTTATCACATTTTGCTGAAATTCTCCACCTTCCGTTCACAGTTTGTACAATTTCCGCGTTTATATTTTTTGTTCTTTTCTTACACTTATGGCAATAAATTTCATCCTCCATGTTTTATTTAAGTCTAATACGATTTTTTTAATGTGTCCGGTACCTTGCCTTCTATAGCCCAATCAAAAATGGCACGAATTGGTGCTTTTTCTCCGTTAGGATCTTGAATGAATTTGCTCTTATGAGTTCTGCATTTAACACATTTAGCTGAAATTCTCCACCTTCCGTTCACAGTTTGTACAATTTTCACGTTTATATTTTTCGTTCTTTTCTTACACTTACAGCAATAAATTTCATCCTCCATGTTTTATTTAAGTCTAATACGATTTTTTTTTAATGGAGATCACTCCATTAAAAATATATAGCTTATAAAATAATTATAAAATTTCCTTTTTAATCATATTTTTAGCCGGGTCGTACACAAAATTCGATCCACTTACAATAATAGCGTAACACGTAGTACCTACTGCGCTACTTCTTGCTGCTTCTACAAATGTATTGAAATCAACATTGAGAATCAAATTATTGCTTTTACCACTAGATAGACTCTGAGGTTGATCAGACAAATCGATGCTAAAAATTGGATATTCTTTTTTGAAAAAATGAGGCATGATGTATGGAATAGATTGTTTAGAACTTATAGTCTTTTTGAACTCTAAAAATGCATCGTAAGCCAAACCATATCTATTTTTATTGAAATCTAAATCCTGCGTTTCCTCAGGATACCTTCTACCTCCTAATTCAAGCCAATAATTTTTCACATCTTTATGATGGAATTCAGAATTGTTTTTTGTCTGATCGTTCAAAACATCAGTTTGAAATACCACGAAGCACCATAATGGGTTATTAACGTTTCTGTAAACGCTAGATAAATCGAACTGTAACGAGTTTCCAGTAACGTTCCTAACTATGCATTGCCAACTTTTAAATTGGAGTTGATACGGAGTGCTTCTCAAATCTGCGATCAAATTAACTTTTGCTTCATCCACGTATTCAATCACCGGAACTCTCAAAACGAAAGAGGTAATTTCTACAACACCTTCATTAGGAATAATATTATCTTTTTTCCATCTAAAAATAATATTATTGTCGCTGTTTCTCACAAAAGTTATTTCAAAACCTCCCTTGAAAATTGGAACTGTTAAATCTTTGAAAAAACCCAAACCTAAGTCACCAAGGTAACCAACAGCATTGAAATTCCCTCCTCCGATAACTATTGAGTTGAATCCTGAATTCATACCTTGTCCGTTATAATCTTTTGGACATTCTTGAGTAGCAAAACCTTCCACCAAGCCACAAATGCCCGGATTTTCAATTTCATCTACTATCACATTGTGTTTTTTCACTTCTATACTCGAAAACATATGACCTACGAAATTATCTACCAACTTAACAGTATCTAAACCTGAATACTCCTTGGTTGGATCTTTTGACTTTAGAACTCCCTCCACGTTATATTGTATATCTTTAGACAGAAAATCGTCGCTTAAATCTATTTTGAAAATTGTTCTTTTATTCTCTGCATTTAAATTCTGAGTTGAAGTTGGATTAAAGGTACGAAATTGCTTTCGCACAATAAAGTCTTGATATTTATCAAATACCTTTTTAGTTTGATGCATACTTTATTATAGTAAATATAATTTTTTTTTAGACCCGGTAATTTACCGGGTCTAAAAGTTTTAAAAATTTCTTTTAACGTGAACAGTATAATTTTTATTTACTATGAAAAAATTAATTACTTTTCAGCAACAAGTAAGCTTTAATATCGTTGAATCGAATGGGTTCGTTATTTCCCGTGGTCGTTGACAATTTTATCATATTTATTTCTTTCAGTCCTTTTCTTAGTGGAATGAAAACTACTTTCTTTGGTTTTTCCGTGTAAATAGTATTAGGTGACAGTGGTTTCTCTATGAAAGAAACGTGTAATAACTCATGTTCATCGTGCGAAAGTGGGTGTTTCTCGTGATTAGTAAAGCTGTTTTCCGTAATGTTGCAATGCCATTCGATTATTTTGCTCGAAAATACGAGTTGAGTAGCATTGTTATTTGACACGTAGTTGGTGTTCTTTTTGAATGAATTATCGGAACAAGTTCTCAATTGGAATATGTCACAAAAGTTACCTTCATTTATAATTTTCATATCCATGGGGAAGTTAGCAGCAATTCTGTAACTATCGTCAGTTAGGTGTTCGAGATTGAATTTCAAATTATTCGGATTAACTTTCTGTATATCTTTCTGTATATCTTTTTGTGTATCTTTTTGTGTATCTTTTTGTGTATCTTTTTGTGTATCTTTTTGTGTATCTTTTTGTGTATCTTTTTGTGTATCTTTTTGTTTATCTTTTTGTTTATCTTTTTGTTTATCTTTTGGTATTTCTACCGTCTGGTTTTCGAGCTTTTTCAAAGTATCTATTTTCGCTAACAAAATACTTTGAAAACTAGTCAAATGACTAATCAACTCGGATTTGAACGAACTCATTGTGTATTCACCATTAAGTTCATGCACATCATCGTAAGTTTCATCGGGGAAAGGAAATGTGAATGAAAACTTGAAGTTTTTTATCTCAAACGTTTTCCTAGTTGTAAACATCAATGCTGACATGCCCAACTGATACTCTTTATTCGGATCGAGTGGAATCGGTTCCTCAAACCATATTGTATCTCCTGAAATTTTTATAAACATTATTTATTTATTATATATTATATAATAAATAAAATGAGTCATGAATACAATATCGATCCTCATCCATTTGAATCAAACAAAGTTCATAATGGATTACTACCGCTTCCTCTTCGATGTTTAATAGTTGGAACAAGCGGATGTGGAAAAACCACTCTATTGTACAACCTGATTACTAAACCATGGGGAATTCCTCATGAAAATCTCTACATATGTTCCACAACTTTAGAACAAGAATTTTATAAAGGCTTGAGAAAAAATAGTGAAAAAATAGAGGCTAAAGTTGAAATGAAAATAGTGCATTTTTACGATAGTTGCGACGAACTAATTGTACTAGATGAATGCCTACCAAACAGTCTTGTAGTTTTCGATGATTGTGTTAATGTTGAACATCAACGAGTTATAAAAGATTATTACGCGAAAGGGCGTCACAGGAATATTTCTTGCATTTATCTAACTCAATCATTCACTAAAGTTGATAGACAGTTGATTAGAGGCAATCTGAATTTCCTGTGTATTTTCAAGCAAGATCCAGATTACATGAAAGTGATTTATGATAAGTATGCTGGAACAGATTTTACTTTCAAACGATTCAAAGAAATATATAACGAATGTTGGGACGATGATTTTGGATTTCTAACGATAAACCTAACAAAACAATTAAAAGACGGTCGATACATGAAAAAGTTTGAGAAAACGTTTCTCGAGTCGGTGAATAAACGGTCAAAAACACCGTTAAACGATCAAAATAACCGTTAAAATAACCGTTAAAATAACCGTTAAAATAACCGTTAAAATAACCGTTAAATATTGGATTTAAATATTCGACAAAAAAATTTTTTTTTTACTATAATAAATGTCTACTGAAAAACATTTACAAAAACTTTTGTTGAAAAAATGTAAGGAAATTAAAAAAAAGATTGAAACTCGTGATGATTCAGAAACTAGTAATCAATCTGATGATTCAGAACCAGAAAATAGAATTTTCCTGAAAAAACCTAAAAAAGAAATGACTGTCAAGGAAGCTAACGAAATTCAAAAAAAAAACAAGAGTTGAGACGTGTTTTCCGAGAAGCTAGAGTAGATAAGTTTAACGAAAGAGAAACTCGTAATCAACCTGATGATTCAGAACCAGAAAATAGAATTTTCCTGAAAAAACCTAAAAAAGAAATGACTGTCAAGGAAGCTAACGAAATTCAAGAAAAAAAACAAGAGTTGAGACGTGCTTTCCGAGAAGCTAGAGTAGATAAGTTTAACGAAAGAGAAACTCAAGAAAAGATGTTTGCACCCATCACTGAAAAAGTAGTTGAAGTAATAAATGCTGTGAAACAAGTTGATGAAGACATCATAAAGAAACAAGAAATTGTTCCCTACAAGCCAACTAGTTCTCCTGTCAAGAAAAGAAAAATGGTGACTTTTGGACCAACTAATACTTTTGACATTAATCCAAACGAAGGAGCTTCTGCACTAGTTGATACTGCGTCAGATGATACCGTAGTAAACACGAGAAGTAGCTTATCAAGCATCATGGATATGGTAGATCGGAATGAAACCCCATCGAATAGCGTTGGTCCGAAAGGAATTGGTCCTATTGCGAGACTTTACATCAGACAGGATGATAAACAATTTGGTATATGGGGAAATGAGGACAAAATTTATATAGGAGATAAACAAATTCAAGTAAATGGAGATACAATCATCATTCAAAATGAAACTTACAAAGGAACTCACGGATTATGGCGTTTGTTAACTGATCCTCTAGGACCTGATCCTGATAAATACACTAAAGAGGATTTGAAAGTTTACAAGAAAATTCTCATTCAAACGAACTCTCTATACCAAAAGAACGATCCAACTACCAATAAAGTAAAGTCTAGTACGGGGAAAAAATGGAAAGATTTGATCGCACCTATTTGGAAAGAAATCAAAGCAAGTAAAGTTGGTTCGGGTTTGATAGAATATTCTGAACATCCAGTGGAATTTAAATACATTGACAACCTCCAACAGCTGCTACAGCGTTTGTTCTATTTGCACGCACAAGAACGAGCTGGTAATAACAATTTTCACAATGAAAAATTAGGAATTGTAAAGTTTATAAGCGATCAGTTGGAAAAAAACATAGATAATCCCAAAGGAATAGAATATCTGATGAAAGTTGTAAACAGTTTGCCGAAAGGAATTATTAAAAGTGGATCCGGAGTTTTAAATACTTTGCTGAATAAACTAGATGGTTTCGTACCTGAAATGCATTTACCCGGATACAACTATTGTGGCCCATTTACAAAACTAGATGAACGATTGAAAAGAGGAGATCCTGGAATTAATAAATTGGACGAAGGTTGTAAGCTACATGATATATATTACAGAGATCACACAGGCACGAAAGAAAGACACATAGCGGATAAAGCACTGGAAAAAATGGCAAAAGAAAGAATGTACGCTAGTGATGCAAGTTGGAAAGAAAAAACAGCTGCAGCTGTAGTGAGAGGTGCAATGAAAGGTAAACAGGCTTTTGGTATGGGAGTTGAAGGTATGGGAGTTGAAATGAGTAAACAATCCTTTGGTGAGGAAGTTACAATGAGTAAACGATCCTTTGGTATGAGAGTTCGTTATTAAAAAAATTTACTATAATAAATAACTATGATTACGAAAAAAATAGATTTAACCGAAAATCAACTAACCAAAATGCGAGCCGCTTACAAGAAGCGCAGAAGTGTTACAGTTCGTTTGGCAGCGAAACAAATTTCAGGAAATGGAAAACATAAAATCAGTCTGTGGGAAACTCAATCAAAAGCATTTGAAAAAGCAAGAGGAGAAAAGAAAGGAATTACGTTAACTTTGAATTATGAACAACTACAATTGAATCACACGGGTGGATTCTTACCATTGGTGTTTGCAGGAATGGGAGCACTTGGAGCGTTATTAGGTGGAGGTGCTGCAGTAGCATCTTCAGTAATAGATTCGAAACATAAAGCTGCTGAAGAAGCGGAAATAAAACGTCATAATCTCGAGATGGAAAAACTAGCTCAAAAAGCAAAAAGTTTAAGTAT
The DNA here is from genome assembly GCA_030762985.1 of Adelphocoris suturalis. Classification (NCBI taxonomy): domain Eukaryota; kingdom Metazoa; phylum Arthropoda; class Insecta; order Hemiptera; family Miridae; genus Adelphocoris; species Adelphocoris suturalis. The sequence goes on from CM061044.1 coordinate 1,489,684, forward strand.
TGGATCCGGTTTAAAAAAACGAAAAAAACGGAAAACTACCAACCTTTGAGTAATTTAGATTTACATCGTTTCGCGAAAAATTTTAAAATAAAACATTTCCGAGGTATTTTCATGAAAGATGAACTTCCTGATCGACCTAAATCCGTTGAATGTGGAATTATTAATTTGGAAAATTCTTATCAAAATGGTAGTCACTGGACTTGTTATTTTAAAAAATCCGAAAAAGAAAAATATTATTTCGATTCCTATGGAAACGCACCACCTCCTAAAGAGTTGGTAAAATACTTGGAAAATAAACATATTTTTTACAATTCCGAACAAATTCAAAAGTATAATGATCCTCCAATTTGTGGACATCTGTCTTTGATAGTGTTAAAAGAACTTTCAAACGGAAAAGATTATGAAACTGTTTTAAAAACATGCAGAGGGAAATTGAATTCTGAAAAAATCTTAGTATAATATTGTTGTTTTAATGGAAATTTTCCATTAAAACGTTTTTATTAAACAAACTTGATGTTATACATGTCTCTCCCATTTATTGATTTGGTGATTCCATGGTACACTAAGCAAACACCGTACTCAACTAGAGCTTGGAGTTCATTTTTATCAAATTTTTGAATACATCTTTCTGGTATGAACACTCTAAATTCTCCTAGATTGGCTATAACAGCCTCCCACGAGTATTTCGTTGACACAAATTCAAAGTTTATAATTTTGTAAGGTTTTCCGATTTCTAGTTCAGAAAGCTTGTTTGTGTTGTTTTCAAAATTAATTTTTTTCAATAGCTGCTCCCTATTCATTTCTATTTATTATAGAATATATTCTTTTAAAACACAATTCCTTAAAGTGGGGGGGTCCGATTTGGACCCACCCTCTTTAACGTTAAAGTAGAATACGAGTCAATTTGATTTTTAACAGTAAATACCTCGTACCCGTCTGGTAGACGGGTACGATGAAAGGTAAATACGAGTCAATTTGATTTTTAACAGTAAATACCTCGTACCCGTCGATTCGACGGGGGGGTCCTATGTAAAGTCGAGAACATTTAAAGAATAGTTTTTAAAACTCTTAAAGAGGGGAGGCGAATCGCCTCCCCTCTTTAACTTTAAAGTCGAATACAAGTCGAGAACATTTAAAAAAAGATTTTAAAATTCTTAAAGAGGGGGAGCAAATCGCTCCCCCTTTTTAACGTTAAAGTCGAATACAAGTCGAGAACATTTAAAAAAGATTTTTGAAAACTCTTAAAGTGGGGTGGCCAAATTGGTCACCCCACTTTAACGTTAAAGTCGAATACAAGTCGAGAACATTTAAAAAAAGATTTTAAAATTCTTAAAGAGGGGGAGCAAATCGCTCCCCCTTTTTAACGTTAAAGTCGAATACAAGTCGAGAACATTTAAAAAAGAGTTTTTAAAACTCTTAAAGAGGGGAGGCGATTCGCCTCCCCACTTTAACGTTAAAGTCGAATACAAGTCAGTTGACTAAAAAAGCCGCGGCTCACATGTGAGCCGCGGCTTTTTCATTTCATACGAAAAAGCCGCGGCTGGAATTCAAGCCGCGGCTTTTTCATTTCATACGAAATTTTATGGCTCACATGTGAGCTGCAAAATTTGATCTCGGTTAACAATAACGAAACTACCACAAACTTGATGTTATGCATGTATTTTTTTCATTTTTTGATTTGGTGATTCCATGGTAAACTAAACAACCACCGTGCTAGTTAAAAGGATCTCTACTATAATAGACAAAAGAAAAAGGTGAGGGCGATTCGCCCTCACCTTTAAGAATTCAAAAAAAAATGAGGGGCTAGTTAAAAGAATATATTCTATAATAAAATGTATGATGCGAGAAGACATTGTGAAAAGTGCGATGTTAGCACTACTTATAAAAATTGGGCTAGACACCTAAAGTCTAAGCGCCATGAAAAAAACGACCCGGACCGGACAATGACTATCAGAAAACCTAGGAAAGCGAAACCTGTATTTGTAAATCCGAGGAAATTACACAAAGTATTTAATTTTAGTGAAAAAATATTTGAAAAAAGCAAAGAATCTAGGAAAGCGAAACCTGTATTTGTAAATCCGAGGAAATTGCACAAAGTATTTAATTTTAGTGAAAAAATATTTGAAAAAAGCAAAGAACCGAGAACTGAAGTTGGAGAAAAGGAAACTGCATTTAAATCTAGATTAGTAACTTACGATATTAAAAATACGAAAGGATTTAAAGATGCTTCCAAATTTCTTGACAGTATTAAAAAAATCGTAACTGGTTTAATCAACATGAAACTTAGAGAAATGAAACTAAAAGTTAATGTAGTTTTAATCGCAGAATTTAAAAAAGGGACTAACGAAAATAATATGGAGTATCATGAACTCAATTTCAAAACTAAAAACGTAATAATATTGCAGTCAGCAGAAGTACCAAATTGTTACGAGGAAATGAAACAGAAAATTCTAAATGAAATGGAAACGTTCGAAATAAAAGGATCTCAATGGCAACTTCACAAAATCAAACATTTAGAACTGAACGTTAACAAGTACACTCCTTTGAGAGGATCGTCTTACATCCCACTCCCTAATTTTCTACAATATAGGAAAGCAATTATAAATGTGAAAAATGACGATAATAAATGTTTCCTTTGGTCTGTTCTGTCTGCACTTCATCCAGCTGACCAACATTCGTATAGAATAGGAAATTACATAACATGGGAACATGAGTTTGATGAAGCGTTGAAAGATATCAGTTTTCCTATGAAACTTACGAGTATAAAATTGTTTGAGAAAAGAACTGGGATTTCCATAAATGTTTACTGTCTGGATGAAAAAAATATTATAATACCCTTGGAAATAACGAAAGAGGAAAAGGAAAGGCACATTGACTTGTTTTACTTGAAAAACGAGGAAACTGAACATTATTGTTGGATCAAGGACTTATGGAAACTTGTTGGTCATAGTCAGCTAACAAAAGATCACAAACGAAGGTACTTGTGTAAAATGTGCTTGAATAGCTTTGGAACTCAGTTCAAATTAAACGAACATAAAGAATATTGTGGAGCTCATAAAGCTGTTAAAGTAGAACTACCAGAACCTTACGATAATGTTTTACAATTTGAAAATTATAAACGCTCCATGAAAGTACCATTCGTTATCTACTCGGACTTTGAAAGTTTTCTAAGCAAACTTCAAACTTGTCAACCTGATGAAACTAATGCGTTCACTAATAAAATTCAAAAACACGAAGCTAGCAGTTTTTCATATTACATAAAGTATTCCAACGGATATTATAAACCTCCAGTCGAATATTCTGGTCCAGATTCTCCAAAAGTATTTTATCAGAAACTGAAAGAGGAAGTTTTACACATTGCTAAGGAATATTACGATAAAATTGTACCCATGAAACCATTGACAAACGAACAGGAACAGGAATTCAAAAATGCTAAATCTTGTCACATTTGTGAGAGAGGTTTTAACGAATTGCCTCCAATGTTAGAAAAGAAACTTGATGTAATGAGAAAAACAATTCAACACTTTATTGATAAAAAGAATGACAATCAAGCAGATATATATATTGAAGAATTAGAAGTTTTTAAGTCAAATATACCTGATAATTGTATAAAAGTAAAAGATCATGACCATTTGTCAGGAGAATTTAGAGGTACCGCCCATTCTCTGTGTAATTTGGAGTATCAATGTCCGAGATTCGTACCTGTATTTTTCCACAACCTGGCTGGGTACGATGCCCACTTATTTATAAAACAACTCGGAGAGGATGAAGGGGAAATACGATTGATTCCAAATACTGAGGAAAAGTACATTTCGTTTTCAAAGATTCTTAGGTACGACTCTGGAAAATTTAATGAGAAAGGAAACAAAGTAATGAATAAAATTGAAATAAGGTTCGTGGATTCGTACAAATTTCTAGCAAGCTCTTTGGAAAAACTAGTGGGAAATTTAACGAAAGATCAATTTAAGGAACTGGTAAAACATTTTGGAACAGAGAACTTGGAGTTGATGACAAGGAAACTAGCTTACCCATATGAGTACATGGATAGTTCGGAAAGGTACGATGAAACCTGTTTGCCACCTATAGAGAAATTTTACAGCCATCTAAATAAACAAAATGTAAAAGAAAACGAATATAAAAATGCACAAGAAGTTTGGGAAAAATTCGGTATTAAAAACATGTGGGAATTCACCGCGCTTTACAACAAAAGTGACATCTTACTGCTTGCAGATGTAATGGAAAATTTCAGAGATATTTCCCTGAAAACGTACAAACTAGATCCTGCATGGTACTACACAACACCTGGATTCTCATGGGATTGTATGTTGAAAATGACAAAAGTTAAATTGGAACTGTTGACCGATTATAATAAAATTTTAATGATAGAAAAAGGAATTCGCGGTGGAATATCTCAATGTAGTAACAGGTACGCGAAAGCAAACAATAAGTACATGGGTGAACAATATGACCCATCTAAACCTTCGAGTTACATAGCGTACGTAGACGCTAACAACCTTTATGGATGGGCAATGTCCAAATACTTACCATCTGGTGGTTTTAAATGGGTAGAGAACTTGTACAATTTAGATATGGATAATTTGGATGTTGAAAATATAAGTGATGAGTCTCCCAAAGGTTATTTTCTGGAAGTTGACTTGGAATATCCTAAAGAACTACACGATTTACACTCGGATCTACCACTTGCACCGGAAAACAGGATTGGAAATACAAAATTACCTAAACTGATGACAACTTTGTACAACAAAGATAGATACGTTTTGCACTACAGGAATTTGAAACAGTGTCTGAGCATGGGGATGAAACTAAAGAAAATACACAAAGTTCTGGAGTTTGATCAATCGGATTGGTTGAAAGTGTACATTGACTTCAACACGGAACTGAGAACGAAAGCGAAAAATGATTTTGAAAAGGAATTTTTCAAATTGATGAACAACAGTGTATTCGGAAAAACGATGGAAAATATCAGGCAAAGAATCGATATCAAATTATGCTCAAACGGAAAGAAACTGGAATTATTGATAGCAAAACCTACTTTTGATCGTAGAACGATATTCACTGAAAATTTAGCAGCAGTTCACATGAAAAAGACCAAAATTCTTTTCAATAAACCAATCTACATTGGAATGAGTATTTTGGACATTTCAAAAACTCTAATGTACGATTTTTATTACAACACGATAAAGAAACAATACGGAGAAAATGTCAAATTGATGTACTGTGACACGGACAGTCTGATCATGGATATAAAGACTGAAGACTTTTACTCGAATATTAAAAACAACATGATTGATCAGTTTGATACATCCGATTATCCGAAAGAAAATGTCTACGGTATACCTCAAGTGAACAAGAAAGTACTTGGAAAATTCAAAGATGAAATGAGCGGAAAAGTAATGGAGGAATTTGTCGGACTAAGATCGAAACTTTACGCACACAAAACGTTCGAGAATCAAAAAGAAACAAAGAAAGCGAAAGGGATCAAGAAAAACGTTATTGAACAGGACATTAAATTCAATGATTTCAAAGAATGTCTGTTGACCAAGAAACCGATCTACAAAACGCAAATGATGTTCAGAACAAACAAGCACGATATTTATACCATTAAACAGAACAAGAAAGCGCTCAGTGCCTACGATGATAAAAGGCATATTCTGGAAAATGGTATGGATACTCTTGCTTGGGGACATCATAAAATTGGAATAGGAAAAGAAAATTTCGTAGATCATCTGAAGGAGCTTATGAAAACACAAAACGAGAAAGAAAATGGAATTATAGGTAGGATTAAAGTAAATACTAAATTATAATTTTTATAAGGGATTCTTATAAAAACCTAATATTTTTCCATCTCCTTTTCCATCTCCTTTTCCATCTCTGCTCTTACTACAGATTCTCTTACAAATGTAAATATACTGTGCACACTTTTTAGCATATTTTGATTATCCTCTTCGATGCATTCAAAACAAATATCACCATTTAGTACTCTAACACCACAATTTTTGCAAACGTTAATATTTTTGAAAGGAGTAAAATTTAGAATGTTTTTAGTTAGTTTATTTTTTCCATTGAGAAAGTTACGTTTCACAGTTGCTAAATCCAAAAACTTATGATACTTCCTCACGAAATAATCAGTCAGTTCTCCAGATTTAGATACTGCCTGCCACTCGCTCTTGGAAAGACAATTTCCATCTTCGAGTTCTCTTAACGCTTTAAAGTATTCCATTTTATTTTATAGTAGAGATCCTTTTAACATACCCCCCCAAAAGTCACTGGTTCTGATGTTTTGTGATAAAAAATGTGTTCTGATGTTTTGTGTTGAAAAATTTTATCAAGGGTCTAACAGAAAAGCATTTTCAACAGGATTTAACAGAAAAGCATTTTTAACAGGGTTTAGCACAAAATCAGTTTTAACAGAGATTGAAGTCGGAATCATTTTTATCAGAGATTTAACAGAAAAGCATTTTCAACAGAGATTGAAGTCGGTGGCCCAGGATGAATATTCGGATACTACTTATATATATATATATATATAAGTATAATTAAACTCTAGGATTTGTCCCAGAATGACTCAAAACGGATTTCAATGAAGAAAACATTCGAAAATGTTGATTTTAAAATTTATGGAGCCATTGCAATAGCTTCATTTTCTACGAAAATTCGCTAGAAACGGGGCTTTGAGAGCGATCCTGGACTACACGTGCCCACTTTATGGTTTGGGTAGCACCACTCGTTAGAAAAAGCCGGAGATAATTTTTAAAAAGTTCCAGTCATGCAATCGTATGAGCGAATTTCGGTAGATTACAGTATTATATTAAGTTACATTGTTTTGAAATTTGAGCGCTTTACAAAACATTGTTAACCACCGGACCATATAGCAAATAAGAATAAGAATCGCAGAACATTACTTAGAACGAGTTTTTACCGTAAAATTGTTAGTTAACTATTTATTTTCACTCAAAGTCCACTCAAGGTCCAATTTCCAAAACAATTTAAACTTAATATAGTACCTACGATAATTTTCGAAAATTAAATCATACGATAATCAGGGTAGCCCTCAAATAGAAATTTTAAATTTCCCTGAAAAAAATCGAATGAGCGAATTTTTTAAAATTATCCATTGTATTATACTATGTTAAATTGTATCGAAATTTGAGTAATTCGAGTACAAAGAAATTGATAAAAATCAATTTTATGGCAAAAAACTCATACCTACTAAATAAAATACGGCAATTCAACAAAGATTTTGGATTTCTTGATTTTACCAAACTTTTCGTAGGAAAGGAGGATTACAGTTGTCGGCACTTGGGGATGGGGATCCTTTTTCTTTGCGTTTCAAAGGGAGTAGAACACGTTTACAATAGTCATTCATTTTTAGATTTCTTTATATATATATATTTGTGGACAAACTGTTTTGCTTACTACTCCTCCGAAACCGCTGGTCTGATTTGGACCAAATTTTGATATGATGTATTACCATGGACTTTGGTGAGGATCAGTTGACCACGAGCCGTAATATCAATCATAATGATGACAAAATCTTGCTCAAATCTCTCCTATTCATATAGGCTCTCTGATAGGGAGCCTCTCTGGGACAGCAAGAGAGCAGCAAAGTGAGGAGTGCCATCCTGATCAGCTGAGTGAGCTAACATCTCCCCTGTTCACCGTACGACGTTGAAAATTGATTGTGAGCCTCTCTGGGATAACAAGAGACTAATGACCTTACATGCTCCATTCTGATAAGCTGAGTTGCTAAAAGTTATGTCGGCTTGATTACAATGAAATTTGATAAGGAGCCTCTAGGACATCAAAGGACGGGCTACACCCTGAGCTCCAGCTGACCAATTCACGTGTCGTTGTTTGCTACATGCTCCGCTAACCAACGGCACGTAAAAGAATAGCAGACTATTATTTAGAATAAGTTTTTCACCATACAATTTATATTTAACAATTCATTGCCCTCAAAGTTATCCAATTTCTATACAACTTAACCTAAACGTAATACGATAATTGACGAAAATTCGCCCGCACAATTATGCTGCATGACTTTTTATATAATATTTAATGGTCACTAAATTCGTAATCTGAAGCGATTTGTTGATGTTCAAATTTAAATCAAAGTTTTAATAATTTGAGTTGAAACAAAAAACACGCATTACTTCATCTACAACCTATCATTGCAACAGAGATTATTTCCTGATTTTTCCATCCCCAAAAAATCCTTCGTTGAAAAGCTGTGAATTTATTACACATTAATAAACTTTTCAATGAGCCAATTCCCTTATCTATAATTCCTGGGCTCCTGAGAAGTTCTAGCTTATGTATACAAACTAGTCGTGCTAGTCGATGGGACTCTCACAGGATCAAACCACTACTCGGCTGGGTTTGCTCTCTATTTCAATACTCTTGTAGATTTTTATCACATTTATGTGATACAGGTACTCGTAGTCACCTGCCAAAGACATATAGGTACATGTCACATTTTATCTTCGTGTAGCGTTGATACTCTTTGAACAGTTTAACCACCGCTCTTGATAATTATTTTTGTCAGTCTATACGACTGACAAAATACGACATATATTTCATAGGTGAGTTATACACCCACCTATGAAACACATAAGTAGTATGATAAAGTACGCTGTAGAAGTTTTGACTGTTTAGGAGTTATAATATACCTAAAAACGCTGCAAATTATTACACAAAATTTTCATTTTTGATGAATTTCCGACGTTAGGTGGTTTTTGAAAAATTCCCTGACATTTCCCGACGCGAAGAATTTCCAGACAATGCTGCATGACTACTATAACTTTTTTTTTTAAATGAAGTTGAGGGATTTCTTGAAAAATGACTCTCTGTGAAAACAAGAGTTTGGGAGTACCCGTTCCTGCTTATGTTTTCATGCTGAATCGAATGTAAACACTTGTATATCTCTCTAACTCCGTATAACCCAGCTTTACTCAAAATCTAGAATTTTTACATTTTTTATTTTACTCTCATTTTTACGCATTAAGTCAGCACAAAAAATATCGGTTTGACATCAATAAGTTTGGAAATATAACGCTCTTTCCAAAGGTATCCTTATACAGGGTGACCCACGGGAACCTTTCCATTGAAAAAACAGTATAACTTACTTAATTTTTATTTATAAACAAATTTAATTATATGAACATGTTCAGGAAGATATGCCATTATCGCTGGAAGCGAAAATAATGTCTGGCAGGTGCCGCCCACTTTCTCTGATGCGATAAGGGCGTTAGGTTCATCGTCGAGAATAACTGATATTCGTGTTGCAAAATCTTCCCGCTGACCGTAATCTCTTTCTTGCAGTTGCTGCCCACTAACAATCTTATACGGATGAAACTTGAGGTCACTTTTCAAAATTCTTCTCACGGACTCACGTGACAATTGTAAGGAACTTGCGTGGCGCCGCGCAGAACGTCCAGGACTGATTAAAATTGCCTCTTGCACCCTCTGAACATTTTCCTCTGTCCTCGCTGTTCGTGAAGGACCTGGTGACTTCTTTTTCTTTATACCCCCTGTTGTTCGTAATTTCCGGACCCACTGAAGAATGGTAGGTCGGCTGGGAACAGCTCCATGTCGACCAACATTGGGACGACCGCGAAATGCTCGTTGAGCTGCAATCACTGAATCGCCTTTTCTGATGTACATACTTGTCATAAATGAACATCTTATTCTCGGTCGACCACCGCTCCATTGCAACTGAATAGGGGTCAATGGCAGTCCTTTGGAAGGGTAAGGGCCGGTCCCCCACCATTCAGACACCACCCCTTTCTTTGCACCATCCTAACGAAAATGGCAAGACGCCCGTGGGTCACCCTGTATAAGATTTTACAGTGATCCTAGGGGAAGGTATGGCCGTTTTCATGTCGTAAGGTGGAAAACACGAAATAAATGTTAAAAATTGAATTACTCGAAAACCAAGTGTTAAAAAATCTCTTCATCTATTCTCTTCTTCTCTTCTCTCAGAGTTACTAATCGCTGAGATCGACTATAACTCCGAAAATGGATAAATAACACGAAAAGGAATTCTGTAATTTGCTGGCCTGCAGTGAATTGTTCTTCACAAATTTGAATTTTAATATCTACTTACACTTCATCTCGCTAATACACTAGGATTTCTTACCGAAATATACCCATGCACTTCAATGACTGATGAGCATGGCCTTGTAACAACCGAAACGCTGCTGGCTAAAAGGAACACAATGTTTATATGGTTTATGCACATGTATACTAATTTAGAAGGTTATCCGATGTGAAATGAAAAGTATGTGATCTAGTGAAAAACTAGTTTAAAAAAGGCATAAGCAGTAGAAATGTAAAAAAGCAAGCAACTAAAGTACAGTGAACAAACTCCTAAATAAAATTTAGTTCAGAACAATACAAAATTTCATGAGAGCTAAATTATACATATTAAGGAAAGAAGCAAACGAAAAGCTGTGAATGGGAACAAGAGGGGAGCGTCAAAAATTCCATATCCTAAATACAAAGTATAATTCACTATTATGGCTTTTCTAGCTTGTTTATGGCATTCTTGACACTTCAATAAACAATAAAAACTAACAAGAACTTTTTTCTGCCAGACAGAACTATAGAGAAAGACAAACCAGAGGTTGGCAAAACTTGACGTGTTGTTACGCATGAATGGTATTATAATATATGTATGTCGATCACATAATTCCGAAAGCTTGAATCTCTAAGCATTATACAACTTTGTAAAGGGTTTTAATAAATCAATCAGGTGACGGGTCTGGTGAACGTTCAAATGATTATATCCCTCAATATATTTCAACATTGATAGGCCCATTTCAGTAAAGCTTTGGGATTACATTGTTAAAAATTGTTTGAGTAACACTGTCCCTTCCCTTCACTTCATCTGATTAGCTATAATCACCTATCAATTTGTTTGTACTTAAACGGTATTAAATTGAAGAGATATTGAATCCCATTGGTCGGGAGAAATGAAAGGGGGCTGGAGGTACAACCAATTAAGTGCAAACAAATGAAGGGGGATTGTAGCTAATCAGATGAAGTGAACGGATCTGTCAAATCAAAATTGTAAGTACGATTGGATTCCTTAAGATGTTTTGCAAATGTAGACCTACCCTTATTTTCCCTGAAATCCTCCTGATGCTCTTTCAATCTTTCCCTGAATCTCCTACCAGTTTGACCGTAATATTTGTAGCCGCAAGAACATTATAGTTTATAAACCCCACTTTTATCCTGAAAAATTTGTCTTTAACGGATCCTAGAGATGCTCTAAGACTATTTCTAGTTTTAAAACCCACTTTGTAACCCCTCTATGATAGAATTTTGCCGATTTTATCAGAAATTGTCCCATAATAAGATATACTTATCCATTGTTTTTCTTCTAAAGTTATATCTTCCCTAGCCAGATTGGAAACTTTATCTCTACTGTTTTTCCTAAGAACCTTATCCCATATGCTATCAACGAGATCTCCTCCGTAGCCATTACTAGCCGCTATGCTTTTGATAAAGGATTTTTCTTTTGATAAATTTCATTCACTCTCAATTATCAAAAGTGACAGATTTGGTAAATGTTTAAGGGTAGTTTGCATATTTTTCGACCAAAAAATCGAAAATGTAAAAAAAATTGTTTCTACTAATTCATTATATTTGGAATTTAATGCAAAAAGAATTTTTTAATTTGAACAACGAGAAGTTATTTAAAAATAGTGGCAAAGATGGGTCGGAGCGCCGTGCTGCTCTAGTGGAGGCCCGCCCGCACCATAGGCTGGGTCGTCTGCCTCCTCTTCCGCGAAACGACCTTCGAGTCTCCGGGCTGCCAAACTCTTCTTCGTCCTTCCTTCTTTGGTGTTGGCTTGATTAGAAACGAAAGCTCTTTTCAGTCTCTCTTCATCAAGCTGTTTGAGCGACATTGTGCAAAATTTTCCTGGCTCAATACCAAGAGTTTTCAACACACTGCACAGTGCAAGATTGCCAGAATTGAAAGAAAGCACCGCTGAATAGCTTCCCAATTCGAGGACACGTCGTCCAACAAAGCTCCTTTTCGGTATCAAAGACCATATCACATTGTTTACACTTTCATTGTAATTCTGCGTCTTCCCGTGGAGGCAATTTGTTAGTAAGTTGGGATCTGCCAAGCTGATGTATATGGGTTTGATGGCCAGCATTACCGCCACTGGAAGGTGAAAGTGGTCACTGTGGCGATAACTTTTCCCTTCTTTTTGTGCCTTCTTGTATTTACACCAATCATCAGAGCAGAATTCGTGGCAAGGATTTTTGTCCGTCGACATGACATGTAGGTACGAACCCCACACAGCTTTCTTCATTTCAGCCAAACTTTTATTGGTGTTTCTGCGAATGACAAGGCCGTAGAACAGTTGAAGTTTATTTATTGCCTCGTCAGTTAGGCGACCTCTACCACCCAACGATTTGCCATCAGAGAGCTTTTGATCTCCCGATTTTTTCTTCAGATTTCGCAAACGAGCTCCCATTCTCTTTTGGACATGTCCAACGCACTCAATTTTTGTGAAACCCACGTCTGGTCCATAGGGTTGTTCAGCACAAACTGATTGAAATCCTTTGGAGTCGCCATCCCCCAAATACTGAGTGTACTTCACATCATGTAGCTGTTGAGAACGTCTGTGTGAGGATATCCCTCAATATATTCCACCACTGATAAGTCCATTTCTATAAAGCTTGGAATTATCCCTACAAACTGATGAAACCAGTAATTCTTCCCCTCCTTTCACTTCATCTGATTAGCTATAATCCCCCTTCACTTTGCTTGCATTTAACTGGTTGTACCTCCAGCCCCCTTTCCTTTCCGCCGACTAGTGGGATTCCAACACTCTTTCACCTGTGACTATATAAGCTGCGTTCTTTCTAATGTAAGTTCAGTATGATTGTTACTGACGATGACCTAACCGTCGAAATCGATCTCACATTGTAACTGCTTATTTTCATGGAAACATATAACTTCCATCATCAACTTCTATTTTATTAATTTAATCCCATTGTATTGGTATTGGCCCACAAAATATACGAGTCTGTTCTCGGCAACATCCTCAGTCGTCACAATCCAACGATTCTAACTCGTTTACTGGGTGACATACAAAGAAATTTCCACAACGTAATTTATTGTTCTCGTTCGAAATAATCTACTCACTTTACGGAATTAGCCCGTGCTTTATGGGTCAACATTTACATTATCTTTAGATATAATTCCGAACGGTCTTTGAAATTGTGAAGAACTTCGCGGTCCGATTTTAGTGTTAGACTGCTCATTCGAATCAGCATGGCCCCAAGTTTGTTGCAAAAGTGTCGCCGTTCGTCTCTATACCCGCCTTGATCGTGTTCTAGGCGGTCCTTATCAACGAGAGTTGTTTATTAGGCTGTGGCGGTAACAACAGTTGCCATCAATTCACGTAGTGTAGTTACTAACATCTAGGAGAGTTATTTCTGAACGAAGAAATTGAAACTGAAGAACTTAGCGGACTTTATAAATAGGTAATTCCGAACGGTCTTTATGTATAATTCCGAATCAGCACGGCCCCAAGTTTGTTACTTAAGTGTCGGTAAGTAAGAAACGTTGTGATGGAATCTTTTCTGATCAGCTGAGTGAGCTAAATTCATTCCTGTTCACTGTAGGAAGTTGAAATTTGATAGGTAGACTCTCAGGGACATTAACAGACGAGTGAAGTGATGGGGTATTTTCTGATCACCTGAGTGAGCTAAATTCTTTCCTGTTCACTGTAGGAAGTTGAAATTCGATAGGTAGACTCTCTGGGACATTAAAAGACGAGTGAAGTGATGGGGTCTTTTCTGATCAGCTGAGTGAGCTAAATTCTTTCCTGTTCACTGTATGAAGTTGAAATTTGATAGGTAGGACTTATATCGTTACTATAATGTGCTGAGTTCGTGTTAGGTACTGCTGTTATACGGACTAGATTAGGGCTTTCCAAGCCCTAACAGGCCTCTAGTTTATTATAAACGTACATTAGGGACGAACTTGCAAGATCAAGCCACATATTAATTGAATCATCGGGCGGGAAGTGCCGAGCTGGGAATCTCAGAGAGCTAGAACAGCTAACGGGGCTAATTGAACTGGGTTATCATGTGCAAGACAATAATGACCCCATAATTACCCATCAGAGGGTTAATAGACGTGTACCTGCTTCAGAGTTAACTTAGTCGGCAGGATAGTGTTGGTATTAAAATCAAACTTCTCATTGCCGCAAGTCCATTAATATTTAGGGAACGCCATCATCCAATATTGATTTTGTATGTGTAGATGAAACTAATCAAGTGCTCTTTCTTTGTATAATTGTACTCCGGGGGATCAGTTCGACACTACAGAATACGAAAAGAACTCAGGATTGTTCCTAATAACTGAACTCCACGTTTCAAGACGGGGTCACGGGCCTGTACTATGAATTTATTTATTTATTATATGCTATTCTCCATAATTTTTATTGATGTGTTACCGGCAAAGTTTAAAATAAGGCATTGTATAGAATACCTGAATGGAGCAGGTAATGAGTAAAATGAATCTCGATTTTATACTTTATCTAAGCATTGTATAGAATGCCTGATCGTGCACTCGGCAGAGTGTCCTTCTGATCATTCCTTATCTGAATTGGGCACCTAAGTAGTTGGACATATAGGTCAGAATAATGTGTACAGTTTGGTGGTCTGGATGCTCGCAAGCTCGCATCTCAAAGATACAAAACATCAAGTAATCTATCCCTCAGTAAAACTTCAGATTAGTGGACACTTAGGTCAGAATGATGTGTATAGTTTGGTGTTCTGGACGCTTGCAAGCTCGCATCGCATCTCAAAAATACATAACGTCAAGTAGTTAATCCCACAGTAAAAATTCAGGTTATTTGGGCATAGAGGTCAGAATGATCAGTATTTATACTTTGCCTAAATCAATGGTAGGCATTATATAGTATTTCAAGACCAAATTCAACCTTTTCCAGACCAAATTAAACTTTATCCAAACCATATGAAACCTTTTCCAAACCAAATTAAACTTTTTTTCCCAATCACTAAAAACTCTCGAAATGACCAGCATGAATATAAACTGACTTAAATGTTGTGTTATGGAAAATGATGTGTATGGTGACTTGAAATTTTGTGTTATGGACGTATGTAGACTTAAAAAAAAAAAAAAAATAATAATAATAATAATAAATAAAATAAAATAAATAAAAATAACCTTGAATGACAAGCTTGCATAATAAAGTGACTTTTTTCTAACAGTGAATTAAGGGTGAACCGTTTTCGGGATAATTCAACTTTGATTTTCCCATATCGAACCGAGATAATTCGACAAATTTTCCGGTTTTCCATGAAACAACATTTGGAGTCAGTTTGTATTCATGCTGGTCATCTTGAGAGTTTTTAGTGACCGAAGAAAAGAAGGTTTAATTTGGTTTGGAAAACGTTTAATTTGGTTTAGATAAAGTTTAGTTTGGTCTGGAAAAGGTTGTATTTGGTCTGAAAATGCTATTGTGTACACTGCCTTGCCATTATGTCTAACGAGGGTTAAACATGAAGGAATTTCATACTTTGCCTAAAAAGTGCAGGCATTGTATACAACGACTATGGTCATAGTATACAATGCCTGCATTTCGTACTTTGCCGGTTACAGATTCACTCTGCGATACATATTGAAAAAAATAATGTTTAATTTGGTTTGGATAAAGTTTAGTTTGGTCTGGAAAATTTAGTTTGGTCTTGAAAAGGTTGTATTTGGTCTGAAAATGCTATTGTCTACACTGCCCAGGCAATGTGAACACTGCCTAGAGATTATGTCGAAAGAGAGTTAAACATGAAGGAATTTCATACTTTGCTTAAAAAGTGCAGGCATTGTATACAACGACTATGGTCATAGTATACAATTCCTACATTTCAAACTTTGCGTAAAAAGTGCAGGCATTGTAAACGACTATGGTCATAGTACACGATACGTGCCGGTAACAGATTCACTCTGCAATACATTTGAAAAAAAAAAAAAAAAAAAAAAAAGGGGGGGGGGGGGGAATTACACCTTGTAATTAAAGGTGTACTTTTTCTTTAGATTTATGAGTGTAGAATACGTTTTCCATCTCCATTTCAAACTGAAGCTTCATAGGTTAAATTGCAAAGAAATAAGCTACGGAGATCACAAGCGAACTGTAACGCTAGCCTTTTTGCCAGCCTTTTTACGTGTCATTTATTCGGTTGGGTTGGTTAAGGGTAGAGGAATTTACAGGCTTCTCTGATAATGTGGTTTAATGAGGTATGCTGAGCGCTTTCGCCAAATATGTGGCCTCTTCAGAGCTTATTATTTGATCGATGATCTGTGTAACGTTTAAGTAAAAATTGGGATGCCTCCTTGAACATCTTGGTCTTGACCAGTTATGTTAGGTGATGTTACAAGGGTCAATTTTGTGTTTAAATCGAAGAAAATGCAATTTTTATGAGGAGAGACACATATAGTCTGAAACTTGAACATCTTGGTCTTGACCAGTTATGTTTGCTGATGTTGCTAGGGTAAATTTTGTGCTTAAATTGAGGAAAATGCAATTTTTATGTGGAGAGACACACATAGTCTGAAACTTGAACCTCTTGGTCTTGACCAGTTAGGTATGTTTGGTTTTGTTACTAGGGTCAATTTGGTTTAAAAAATTTAAAAGTTTATCAGTTCAGACAATGTGTATCTTTCTCAATAAATTGCATTTTTCTCAATTTAAGCACAAAATCGACCCTACTAACATCACCAAACATAACTCATGACTAAGATGTTCAATGAGGCCTCCCAACCTTTACTTAAACATTACACAGATCATCGATCAAATAACAAGCTCTGAAGAGGCCATATATTTGGCGAAAGCGCTCAGCATACCTCATTAAATCACATTATCAGAGGAGCCTGTAAATTTCTTTACCCTCAACCAACCCAACCTACTAAGGACAAGGCAATAATCCATAACTAATACGTCATTTATTCGTGACGCGGTTATGAGCGTCGTTGAGAGATGACAACTTTCGGCAAGAAAAAGTCCGTAAAAACGTATTCAACGTTGAAATCGTTGAATATGAGTGGACGGCGGCGGTGAAGTCCAGACAGAAGGTGGAAGGGGACGGGGGAGGCAATATGACGTCTTTCTTGACACAGCTGTTTCGGCAACTTTCAACAATCCAATACCCTCTTTATATTGCCACATTTCGGAAATCTTACTTGGGTTGTTCTTGATTCGCAATTGAACTTTTCAGAACATATTGATTCAATCACGCCTAGGGATCTCCGTGCGTTGGGGTTTCTCAAGCGTAATACCCGAGATTTTTCTAACCACAAAGCTATAGTTCTATTATAAAAAGCCCTCGTTTTACCCATCCTCGAGTATGGCTCAGTTGTGTGGTCTCCTTGCTATAGTGTGCACAAAACGCTATTGGAAAGGGTCCATCGTCACTTCCTGAGGTATCTGAGGTACAAGCTGTGTATACCTCCCGAAAACCTCGATTTTTCCAGGTTAGGCTTGGAATACCGTGTTTCTCCTCTGGAGGACAGACGAGTTGTGGCTGACATCGTATTCCTCCACAAGCTTCTAATCAACAGCTTGGATTGCTCTTATTTATTAGCCCTTGTTAATGTTATTGTGCCTCAATATGCCGCATGCTCCAATTCTTTGTTTTCTGTCCTATTTCCTCCGTAAATCTCTATTATTTATAAGAATGAAACTCCGTTTGTCTGTCTGTTTGTCTGTCTGTTTGTCTGTCTGTTTGTCTGTCTGTCTGTCGTGTCTATGCACGGCCAAACGGCTGAGTGGGCCGGATCTACGAGTGGGGGGATCTTCTTGGGATTTTCCGAAAGGTGGAACGAGCGAATTTAAAATTTTCTAACCCCACCCGAACCATGGGCCGTAGGGCGGGAGGGGGGTCGAAGTAAGAATTAATGTGCGCTTTTTCGACTTCCCCGCTTCCTCTACCCCTCTAAACGGCCGTCGAAAATTCCGGAAAAATACCGGTTTCGTAGGTTTTCCTACGAGGAAGACGACGGCGCGATCGGATCGCGAAAAAAGTATCGGGAAATGCGTCAAAAAAATGCGAGAGTACGGACCGTGTTTTCTCGAAAAGTCCGACGAAAAACTACGTTTTTTCCCATTAAAATATACCCCGTAAAGGTACGTTTTTCGGAACGGTTTTCGCGGGCGAAATACAGCTTTGATCCCGCCGAATCTGAATCCGAAATCGGATATCGAAAAAAGTGACGAGAACTCGGTCAAATTGCGAGCGGAAGCGAGGGAAGCGTTTAATATGAGAAATTAATTAGGCCCCGGACGCGAGAAGGCTCTAGGAAGACGTGTTTGGGGTTCTATGACTCAGGTATCGAAAAAAGTGACGAGAACTCGGTCAAAATGCGAGCGTTTCACAATGTTGCGAGGCGAGCAGGTACACATAGGTACCTTGCGAGCGAAGCGAGAGCCATTTCAACAGAATAAATACGGATTTTTTCCTACACATATACAGCAATACCTTGCGAGCGAAGCGAGCAACATACCCTAATAAACATTTCGTGGTTCCACGTAGTTTTATAAGATTTAATTTGTTTGTAAGAATTTCCAACAGAAAAAAACGTCTGCCAAGTTGGGTGGGCAGTATAACTTCCTCAAGCGAGCGAAGCGAGCAGCATCCCCCACAGAAGTTAAACCTACCCTTAGAGATCTACCGTTTGCGAGCGAAGTGAGCAACATCCCCTACACACGTTAAACCTACCCTTAGGGACCTACCGTTTGCGAGCAAAGCGAGCAACATTCCCTACATGCCACACTTTGCGAGCGAAGCGAGCAAAATTCCCTACATGCCACATTTAGCGAGCGAAGCGAGCAATTTAACGGGGGGTCCGGGGGGCTTGCCCCCCGGCTGGACGTGGAGGCGAGCGTAGCGAGCCGGAGCGGCTAGTTATTTATACAATCGTCCCCTCTGTCGCCTACCTCGTGAAACCAATGTTTTTCTAGGCCCTCGTCACGAAGTCGACTTTTTCAACGTCTCCCTGTCTTCTATGAAATACCATTTATCATCCTTTTTGCTCTAAACCTAAACTCATGTGACACCCAACAATTTACTTTCTTAAATCTATTGTCAAATATTCCAATTTCCGTCATTTATAATATTGTATTTATACTAGTTCATGTACCATCTTATTTTTGTTAATCTTTTATCGTAAATTATGTCTTATTTTGAATAACTTAATCTGTATTATGTAATACGTTACTGAATTTTTCGTAACTGGCTCTAGCTGTGAATAAATAAATAGATAAATCTCTCGGAATTAACTTTCAGCTAATCGACTTAAAATAAATTGCCCATCACTTACTTAATGATATAAACTTGGAAGGGTGGATTACAGCTATTAGGAAAATTTTAGTTTTTCCCTAGTTTTACGTCGGTTATTTTAAGTTATTAAGACGGGTTGTACCCACTTCAAGGTTTTGTTATGAATGTTAATCAAATTTAACTGTCACAATTAAATTGTCAAGGTTTTCTCAGCTCCCCCGGTGTTGGGGGTCTTACGTACCTCCGTAGGGGTAATCTGGAAGGTCCGACGGAGGGTGAGCTAAGTTGGAGAACATGGGCGGGGGCGGGATGGGTCCGATCTCGGAGAGGGGGATCGGAGGCTCCGGCAGCTCCGACAGCGTGAGCCCCAGCTCTCCAGGCGGCGGCGGCGGGCTCTCCAGACGGGGCGATCCTTCGTTGCATCCTGGAGGTCGGCGATAGAAGCAACAAACAGAACAAAAATTCCACGGGTTAGAATCGGAAAAAAGGAGCGAGTCGTGATTAATATATAGCTTTTCCAAACAAATTCAACATTTTCCCAATCAAAGTCAACATTTTCCCAATCAAAGTCAACATTTTACCGACCAAATTCAACATTTCCCCAATCAAAGTCAACATTTTCCCAATCAAAGTCAACATTTTCCTAATCAAAGTCAAAATTTTACCAACCAAATTCAACATTTTCCCAATCAAAGTCAACATTTTCCCAATCAAATTCAACATTTCCCCAATTAAATTCAATATTTTACCAACCAGATTCAACATTTTCCCAATCAAATTCAAAATTTTTTCACATTTAATTCAACATTTTCCAACCATATTCAACATTTCTCCAATCAAATCAACATTTTCCCAATCAAATTCAACATTTTCCCAATCAATTTCAACATTTTTCTAATCTAATTCAACATTTTCTAACCATATTCAACATTTCTCCAATCAAATTCTACATTTCTCCAATCAAAGTCAACATTTTCCCAATCAAAGTCAACATTTTCCTAATCAAAGTCAACATTTTACCAACCAAATTCAACATTTCCCCAATCAAAGTCAACATTTTCCCAATCAAAGTCAACATTTTCCCAATCAAAGTCAACATTTTACCAATCAAATTCAACATTTCCCCAATTAAATTCAATATTTTACCAACCAGATTCAACATTTTCCCAATCAAATTCAAAATTTTTTCACATTTAATTCAACATTTTCCAACCATATTCAACATTTCTCCAATCAAATCAACATTTTCCCAATCAATTTCAACATTTTTCTAATCTAATTCAACATTTTCTAACCATATTCAACATTTCTCCAATCAAATTCTACATTTCTCTAATCAAATTCAACATTTTACCAATAAAATTAAACATTATTTCCTAGATCCACAAAAAAAAAGCATGGGAAAGAATGAATAGTTGAAAGAATATCATAAATAGCGAGGTCATGAAACCGAATTGTTGTTAAAGACGAAATGCACTTGAAGGTCATTCAATTGACATACACTCGACCCCCTTGTCATTTTTGCCCGCTTTACTGAAGTGAGAGGGCTCGCGACGCCTGGCTAACGACGTGTCCTATGTGGACGACCAAAGAGCGAGAGCGAGCGACCGGCGCACATTGGTCCAGAACGCCAATGTAGCAAGTCAAAATTCTTAGCGCCCGAGTTTTTTAGTTTTGGCACACTTTGAATACGTCTCTAGCTAGGTTTTTTCTCGCTGAATTCGATAGTGAAATCTAATTTGGGATTATATTGAGCCGTTCAGGAAATATAAGTACCGAAAAATGGGGGTACCAAGCCAAATGAAGAAAACAATATTTTTGAACGATAATATATTTTATACGTAGGTACTTAATATGAGAAAATTTTAGTATAAAATAAAGTGATTTAATCCTTCTATTGCATATTAGGAACTAAAGAAAAAGTTGTGTTTGTTGAAGTTGTGTAAAATAAAAAATGTCTTCCGTCCAACCATTTCGCGTGTTTAGTAAAAAAAAAAAAAAAAGTTTGCGATCGGTGACATTGATTCCAATATCTTTTGAAAATTTTTTAAAAATTGTTAATTTTTATGTTCAGTGTATTGTCATGAGATAGATTTGGATGTACACTTAACACGTAGGTAATTATTGAGTGTCGGCCCTCTTCAAAATCAAAGTTTGCCTTTTTTAATATTCTGAATAATTCTCTTTGCTCAATAGAGACTTTCAGACCTGGAAAACAAGAAAAATCATATTTCCTAGAGTTGCAAATAATTGCAGCTAAAATTAACGAAACTATGTTCTATGATACTTGCAGTTCTCCAGTGTGTAGGAGTTTCCAAGTTCTACGAAGTTCCGTAGAATTCCGAGCATTTTAAAATCTATAGTAGTGCTTTTTTCTAGTTTTAAAATGCAAAAATTAATAAGATGGTCATCAAAATTAGCTAAATAATTAATATAGTTTATTTTTTACCTTCCGTTGACCCTTCCATATTCACAGAAAACTGGGAGAAAAAATTAGAATTCACCAGAAACGTTTACTTGAAAGACTGAGCTCAGGTGAGAAAAACATTAATTAGCTTGCGTCCGGGGTCCCCCCTTAACTAATACGGTACGATATCTCCCTCAACTATCTTTTCAGGTTCTCTCCGGTACTTTTGAGTCATCTGGGGCTCCTTCCCTTGTGTTATGACTACCTCCCAGTTAAAATGGAGGACTTGGGATTTTCGACTTTTGACTTGCTAGATTAGCGTTCTGGACCAATGTGCGGCGCGTTCGAGCGACCTCAAGTCGCGCGCGTTCCCCGCAATAGTGTCCACAGCAGGCGTCTAGAATCCTTGCGAGGTTACCTTTGCTTCGTGCTAAGTGTACAATCTAAGTGTACAATCTATTCTATTTTTGCGTTTCCTATTTTTACGAGATTATGAACAACTTATTTCTTTCAAATGATTCAGCAATGCTTCATTACTTGGCGAAAAATAATTCATCGAGACGGAAGCCAGTTTCGACTATTTATTCAATGAGAGAACAATACGGTGAGTTCCACCATTTGTTCCCGCAACTCAGGAAGGATGGGGCGGCATTTTTTTGCTTACTCCAGGATGAAAATATCCACCTTCGATTATATTGTTGAACATATTGAAGGAGAATTCAATCAACAAGTTACCAATTTTCAAAGGCCCGTAGGAGCTGAGGAAAGATTGATGTTGACAATCAGAGTACGCACGTAATAAATTATAAAACATTCTATTTGTTATTTAGGAAGTTTATTAATCGTCAAGGGAGTACTCATTTCGAGAAAGCTCCCTCATCAAAATACGTTGGAACTCATTCCGAACTTTTAATATTTCAATGTCCCCCAGCTTTTTGACGTATGGGAGATGGGAATAAAAAAAAAACGTGTGTCTTCGCCTTCTTGTCTCGCTGTCCCAGTCATTTCCAGGGGGAAAAATGAGAGGAATACGGGAACACACATAAAAACTTAAACACAAAAAGTCCAGTCATGCAGCATGACCCCATGAGCGAATTTTTGAAGAAATCTCCGACATTTCAGTAGCTATTGATCGTGTTGGGAAATTTTAGTTTATGATTTTGATAGACAAACATGGAATCAAATTATTAACACATGCACAGAGTAAACTCATCAGTTGAGATTACTTTTTTTTTCTTTTTTTTTTTTCTAAAGCACCTACTACCTACGTTTTAAACAGCATGGTTCTAGGATTAGTTATACAGGGATACTTCCATAAGAGTAGTTCAATCTGAATTTGGACAATGTTTCATGCAAATATTACCGATTTTTACAACTAGCGAACGGCATTATTTCGATTTTTGACTGATTTTTCAACTTAAACAGGCTATTTTGAAATTTTTGACTACATTTTTGAAAATTTCAACCCGAAGATGTAATCCGATCATGCTGGCCAACGAACTTGAACTTTCGTTTTGTGTCCTTAACATTTTAAAATTTGTTTGAAGTTTCTAGCACAATTCTACGAACAGTTATCGTCTGGAATGACACATACATACATACATACATATATACATACATACATACATACATAAAAAAATGCGTTAAACTTCAGAATATGATTCAGAATAGCCTGAAACGGATTTCTGCATAAATTTTTTTCAAAAATTCACATTCTACAAATTTTGAGGCGAGAGCAATAGCTTAATTTTCTTCAAAAATTCGCTAAAATGTAACCTCCCGGCAGAGCGACTAGGCGAAAATCAGACCCTAGCGACCTCAGCCCGAATTGCGGCGTCGGGCGGTGGCACGTAGGACACTTCGTTCGGTATACCTTGCTTGAAATCAGCAGGTCGCTCGCTCGTGCTCTTTGGTCGTCCACGTAGGACAAGGTCTAAAGGAAGAGATGTTTACCAACTCACTGGTCTGATTCAATGAGAGGTTTCCTCAGCTTATTTTGCTGTTTTTTCCCCCTCTTAACTATTCTTTATTTGCCTTACTTTTTTAATGGATCTAGAAAATAATGTTGAATTTGGATGGTTAAATGTTGAATTTGGTTGGTAAAATGTTAATCTGACTGGGAAAATGTTGAATTAGATTGAGAAAAGCTATAGTACTATAGCATGGATTAATTATAGTCGTGATTTCTACGAGCGTATGCGTTAAGGGGAGTCAAGACTTTACGAAAAAGGCTTTTTGCCCTTGAATTAGTTTTTAATTATCACAAATTAAAAAATGATTTTTTATCTCACAACAAAAAGTATTTATTTTAAGAAATTTTTGAATTTTATATTCTAAATTTCGTCTCCCTGAAGAAGCACCAGTTCCTGGGAAGAAACGTTGGAGATTAATAGAAAACCAATTCACGGATAGAAAAGCCTTTTTTGTAAAGTTATACATTTAACTGTCCAAATAAAGAAACGTTGTTAAGGGGAGTCAGTCCGAAAAACAGTGTTTTTAACAAACAACTCTGTGTGGTTTAAAATACTGTAGAAAATATAGAAAATAAAAATGGTTGTTAGTTCGACAGTTCAAATGTTGATGAACGAAAATACGGGAAATAAATCAACATTGATCATTTACGTACTTCGCTACAAGTACCTAAAGTTAGGTAGGTACTTTTTTTCATTTTCCGTGCACTATCCAATGTCTTTTGTTTGTCTCCTTAGTGAGACAAACTCAACCACAAACCACAAACTCTTGAAGGCAAAATTATGCCAACCCCCCCCCCCCCCCCCCCACCCAACAAATCATTGGCAAAGTACAAAAAAAAAAAAAAAAAAAAAAAAAAATTAGTAGTCGAATAGGTACTGCACAAAGTGCACCTAGGCATAAGAAAATGTTGTTTTGAGAAAATGGCGATTTTCTGAAGAACATTTTTTGAGCTTGACAGCTTGCTACCAACCCACGTTCTATCTTGGCTGTCTAAAAACAATGAGAAGAGGAATAAGGGAAGGTTTTGTTGGGGTTGTAGGTACTTTGTGCGGGAAGGTTTTGTTCGGTTTATAGATCGTTTATTTGTTGTTGGTTCCGAATCCTAAAATATTCCGGTTTTTAGAGCAGGTGGAAGGTGGGGTCTTTCTAGTCTAGAGCGGAACTCCGCCCACGAGATCGTGACCTTCGAATTCGGTTTTCTTGGGTTTCATTATTCGGAACAATAAATTTTCATACATCAAACTGCTCAAAATTGAGTAGAGAATAATATAAAATTTAAAAAACACTCGTAAAAAAACACATTTTTTTCGACTTATATATGGGAACCTGGGTTGAGTGAGTGCATTGAAAGCAGTTACCTATCGAATTCAAATGGGATAATTTCATTGGTCAGATTTCATACTTTATGGAAGGAAAAGTACCAGTCATGCAGCATGATCAAAGGAGCGAATTTTCGTAAGTTATATTTTCGTATTATATTGTGTTGAATTGTTTTGGAATTTGAGCTTTTTGAGTGCAAAGAAAATGTTGACCATCAATTTTATGGCAAAAAACGTATTCTAAATAGTAATCTGCTATTCAAAAAGAGATTTAGGATTTTCGGCTTTTTGGCCCATAGTTTCTATCGATTTTTTAGCCCATTTTAACAAAATCTGAGTACTATACATTTTTCAACATAATTTTGCACACACATTTTTGAATGTTCTATTTTGTAGTCAATCAACTTTATTTGAGCAATTTTCCATCCTTCACAAAAACAGTCAGGTTTCTTAATTGTTAACGGCTTTCTTCGTGGCTATTAGGGAGGGTGAGTAACAGCTTCCTCCTTACAAAGCACACACTTTCTCTGAGTTTTTGAAAACCTTAATGCTCCAGTCAGGGTACTACTGGATTGCACCTCATAACGGAAGTTAGTGAAAAAACGTTGTCTATTTCCACAAAAAATCGTTGTCTATTTCCACGAAAAAATTTTTCGTGGAAATAGACAACGTTATTTTCACTAACTTCCGTTTTGAAATGGGTTTCCACAACATTATCGCGAGTGATTTAGTTCGTTGCAGCTCATTTCGAATTTACTATCTATTTAACATATCGCACCCTGGGAGTGATACTGGTATAAGTCCAAAAATGGCAGTTTTGAGTTAAATATACTACTGTGTACATTTTGAAGAGCTCTACATGCGGCTAGTATCGGTTTAATCATAGGACAAAAAGTGACCGGTAGAGAGCAGGATAAACCTGTATGATTCTGGTCAAAGTCTTCATCTAGCGTCGGGGAAAGGTCGGTCTATGTCTGTCATGTTCCAGCTGTCAACGAAAGAAGATGGAAAATTCTGTGTTAATAGTGGTTCATCCCGACATAAATCACTATCGATGCGACAAACCAGGTATTTATCCTTTATTTTTACAGTAATACTGATATATTTCAAGAAGTACCGCTATTGAACCAAGGAATATCAAGTTTCTTCGTGTTTTTCACTGTTGTACCGGTACATATTTTGCAATGCACCACTATTCGCCCAAAAGATTAGTAGTCGTACTGAGGCAACCTGGTGATTATCTCGCGATGTACCAATATTGTACGAAGGAAAAAATCAAGGTTTGTTGTGTTTTACCGTGTTAGTGGTACATCATAAGATTTTTATAATTATAATTATGTTAATCAAGACCAGAAAGGTGGAGAAGCTAATTAGAAGTAGGGCAGTATAGGTAGATGGTATGTGCATGACACAGACCAAAAAGAACCGAGAAAATATGAATGGTGTGTCTGCAGTACGCCAACAAAGTCATAAAAAATCTTTAAATGCGATTTCCCAGAATTTATGTTTTTGGACTTATACCAGTATCACTCCCAAGGTGCGATATATCGGCTTATATGTACTGAACATGTTTTCATCTGCTTTCCTTTTCATTCCGCGTTTCCATCCTAACTGGCTCCAATTTATTTGCTTGAGAACTGAGATAACTCGCCCTTCCGTTCCTCAGGGTTTAGGTATTTTCCATTCAATCAATTTTAAATAAACGCATTGTGCACCTTGTACCCAATCGCAGCACTTCACGGGGGACGTGTCCGATTTACCTAAACGCATTCTCCTCTTCACAAACAAGTAATTAGATCGTCTGCTGGGAGCATTAAGCCCATGATATGCACCGCCGAGG
Source organism: Adelphocoris suturalis (assembly GCA_030762985.1). Lineage (NCBI taxonomy): Eukaryota > Metazoa > Arthropoda > Insecta > Hemiptera > Miridae > Adelphocoris > Adelphocoris suturalis. The sequence continues at coordinate 1,516,568 of CM061044.1, forward strand.
TACGTTGTAGTACTCAAACTAAAGTGGGTACGTAATTAGAGCTCTCGGTGACAGCCATTAGCACTTAAAACCCGTAATAACGGCTGTAGTGTTTGAGGGACTCGACACGCCCTCGTACACCTTTTGAAAAACGTCGTTCGTAGATCTCCCTCGTCAAGCTTAACCTGTCGAGTCACTGGATTACATTTTAACTCGACGTCAACGCTAATTGGACTTAAGCCGGCGGCGGACCAATTACACGAGCTTTTGATATTAGTTTCCCCGTAACACGGGGGTCAAATTGACCATGTTCGCGCTCGTACGAGGGTTATCCAGAAAATAAGGTTACAACTGCTGTTAAAAATCGAAAAATGCGTATATTTTATTCAAATTTACAGGTCATCTTCCAAAATAAGTGCCTTTGTTTCTACGTTAACTCCTGGTTCAAGACACTTCTTCATCCTGGGCACCAGCTTTTAACGAATTTTCGCAGAAAATGAAACTATTGCAATGGCTCAGAAATTTTCAAAATCAAAATTTTCGAAAAATTTCTCCATTGACATCTTTTTTGAGGCATTCTGAAACGAAGTGCAGGAACAATCCAACTCGATTGAACTAAGTTCGTGTTGAGTGGGAGGTTCCAAGGAAACTCATCGAGATGCCCAACTAGTCATTCACAATTACAAGGTTTAACGATTTGTATTGTTTGTATTTATAACATTTAATTAGGGTGATAAGTCTACATACAAGGATATTGTTAACTTTTATAAATACTTCTGAAAAGTCTCTGAATGCAAATAGGCCCATGCATTGAGGACCTTTGCACGACTCACCAATGTTCACCTTTCTATGTGTGGCCAATGTAGGTATTCGCTTGGCAAGATTTTCCCCTACAAACAGTAAATACGAAAAAAAAAAGAAAGTTAATACGATTTCCAATTTTTGCGGTAGCGATTTTGGGGTCAAGTTATTGTTCGTTAGCTTCGGCAGTAGCAAGTTGAATCAAAGGATTTTTTCGTGGCTTCAATAAAAAACATTTATTTATAATTCCCCAGGATTTTTTCGCGTTGCCGCTCGCTTCCTCAAATTTCGATTTGTAGTAAGTTTCTTTCTGCTCTTTACGCGCTCTAGATTAAGTTTCTTGATACCACTGATGATATTGCTTCAAGCCAAGGTTGAATGGCTGTTTCATGTTTTTTCCTCAATTTATCTCTGGTGAGAATAGATTTGGCCATGCCTGAGGTAATCCAAGGTGTAAGTTTAATTTTTGACGATGGCATTCGAGTTATGCGTGTTGCTCTGGCGATACATTCATGGAACCCTTCAATAAGTAGTCTGGCAGCAGCCCCAACGTCTTGCTCCTCACAAACAGAAGAATCCAATATCTCCTTCCAAAGAATGGAAGTCGTGTTTAAGGCGTCCTTAGGCAGTCATGCCTTGTGGTCTCCCCCCAGACAAGCCGGGAAGATCCTCCTGAGAGGAGACTGCACACCCAGTCAATGTCCTTGACAGCTGCCAAGTACCCGTATTGACCTACGGGTCGAGGCATGTGTTCTAGCACACATTACCAACGAAGCAGGTTGGTACCTGAGTTTATGGAAATCCACATAACTCCAAATGCCGAGATTCGTGGAAGGAGACTCACCCCCGCGAGTCAACTCCCACGAACCTCTACCCCACATCTGCAGAATTGACTGCATGTTAGGGGTGATAAAACCACTGCCCCCGCGAAGCCACCTCAACTGGGGGGCAGGCAGGTGGTGCTTCGACAAAAACTCCTCACAAACAACTGACCAATCGTAATTCACGATAGCCTGGCGGAGTGTTTCAGAGTCTACCATTATTTACTGCTTCCTTTGAGCATTTCGTCCCGCCGGTGAAGATCTCAGTCCAAGTTTTAAGGAGGCCCTACACTATCAAGCGGCTTGATCAAATGGTGGGCGCTTCAAGCGTACTTCAATCAACCCTTGAATCATTTGATCAAAACCCTCATCAGTCGAAGCTGAGAAGTGGAGGAGTGTGGAGCGTAATGGTGTCAAATGTAGATTTGGGCTTCCTGGCCTTAACATTGGTTGCAGTGAAGCGGAGAAACCACAAAAAGAATAAAATACGGTGGTCTAAGGACTGGTATAAAATGAGGAACCGCTTCACTCATCAAAGTATCCTTAACTTTCTGAGTGGTTCAGAACCAGAGGATTATAGGAACTTTCTACGCATGGACCAAGAAAGTTTCGATAATCTACTCGATTTAGTCCTCCAAGACGTCGAGAAAAAGGTCACGAAAATGCGTGAGGCGATTCCTGCAAGTTAGAAATTGTCTGTCACGTTGAGGTACCGAGCATCTTGCATGGATCTAGAAGACCTGAAATTCCATGGAATGCCTTCCACCACTTGAGTGACGCAATGCTTGGTGAAAATTGCCCTAGACTGTCAAGCGGCTTGACCATCCGCTTGAGTCATTCAAACTTTTTATCAATCGCCGTCAATGCTTGCTTCAACCGTCCAACGTGATTCTAAACTATCTATCGCTTGATACAATCAACTTCCATCAAGCAGCTTCATAGTCTAGGGCAGGGGTGCTCAAACTTGAACTGCTGGCGATCTACCTCAATATTTTTAGACTACTTACGATCGACTCTGAGAGGCTGCAAGTAAGTGTGATGCAGGGTTGTCGTACATACACGATACACCCTTCCTACCTAGGTAGGGTGTACCGTAGCATATATAGATATTAGCTTTCCGCACAATTTACATTATTTTAGTCAAGGTTTGGGTTAGGTTTACTTAAGTTCTTCTCTACAATATCAATGAAAAAACTCCTAGTTATTCAAAATTGCGAGTTTATTCGTTGTTACAAAACAAAAGAGTTACATATGGTGTTAAACTCAACTAAGGAGTGACTTTGGATGTTGAAGCGCGGCACTGCATGTCCTCAGCATACTTTTCATAAGATGGTGCGTAACCACTGAGTGCCAATCGCAAGCATGATGACATATGATCGTCAGTTAGTCGATTGCGATATTTTGACTTAATTATCTTCATTTCAGAAAATGCAGACTCGCACAAGTAAGTTGACCCAAACATTGCCGTCAGTTGAAGGGCGATTTGCCTTAGATTCGGATATTTATCTTCAGATATAAAACACCAGAAATTAAGATTTAAGATTATGCCCGAAATGGTCTAGTACAGTCTAGTCTAGAAACAACGCGGCTTTTCTTTGACAAGTACCGCGCGTTCCTTTGATAAAGCCGCCTTTTGCCGCAAGCAGTGTTATTACGTAATAAATTTTTGTAGTTTAGTTACCTACTTATTAAAAAAAATTTTCTTCTCGAGACCTACTCAAAAAGCACTCGCGATCGACTGGTCGATCGCGATCGACCGTTTGAGCACCCCTGGTCTAGGGCCTACTTTAGAGCTACAACATAGTGATCCGTTCAGTTACAGGACGTTCATGACCACTGTGTTATGTATCACAGTCTCGTTTGAATGACTGATTATTGTCAAATAAATGTTGCTAAAAAGTTGAATTACTAGGTGCATTAAAAGAAAGAAAAAAGTGGAAGACCAAGGAATGTTTTTTTAGCGAATTTTTGAAGAAAATTAAGCTATTGCTCTCGCCTCAAAATTTGTAGAATGTGTATTTTTGAAAAATTTTTATGCAGAAATCCGTTTCAGGCTATTCTGAATCATATTCTGAAGTTTAACGCATTTTTTTATGTATGTATGTATATATGTATGTATGTATATATGTATGTATGTATATATGTATGTATGTATGTATGTATGTATGTATGTATGTATGTATGTATGTGTCATTCCAGACGATAACTGTCCGTAGAATTGTGCTAGAAACTTCAAACAAATTTTAAAATGCTAAGGACACAAAACGAAAGTTCAAGTTCGTTGGCCAGCATGATCGGATTACATCTTCGGGTTGAAATTTTCAAAAATGTAGTCAAAAATTTCAAAATAGCCTGTTTTTTGCGATTTGTTGTGCGAAATAATTTTTTCAGCATACTAACATGTGGTATATTCGGAATCAGCGTAAAATTTCCTATAAGAATATGTATCAAGTTTTCAAAAATTTCAAAGTTGGAAAATCAGTCAAAAATCGAAATAATGCGGTTCGCTAGTTGTAAAAATCGGTAATATTTGCATGAAACATTGTCCAAATTCAGATTGAACTACTCTTATGGAAGTATCCCTGTATAACCAAACCTAGAACCATACTGTTTAAAACGTAGGTAGCAGGTGCTTGTTAAAAAAAAAAAAAATATATATATATATATATAAAAAAAAGTAATCACAACTGATGAGTTTACTCTGTGAAATATTCCGTCCTCTGATTCTCTCGGTCGCTCTCTTTAATGTTTTACTCTCAACTGTTTTAGGACTTGATGTAGCTTAAATACTGACTGTGGCTTAGAAAATATCAGCCATGAAATTATGAAGAAGTTCTATTTATGTACGTACTAGCACGCAGACCCAAGGCCTCGCTCCGCTCGGCCGTCAGTAACGTAAATTCCTAAGCCTCGCTCTGCTTGGCCAAATTCAACGTAGCGCACGTTTGCGCATGAGCAGATCAAAAGTGGCGGGTGTTCTGGACGCAAAATTGAACGCAGAATCCGATTCCGGAATAAAAATTGGGGGTCATCGGTCAAAAAAAAAAAAACTTGCCCTTCGCGCATGCGCACGGAATTTTGATTTAGCCTAAAATGTGCACTATAGTGTACTGATTATTTGGGAAAAGGAATCGTGAAAATCCGTTCAGCCGTTTGGACGCGTATAGGGCATGCCACACAGACAGACAGAAACCTTCCTTTATAGAAGTAATGCCGTTCGCTAGTTGTAAAAATCGGTAATATTTGTTCGAAACAGAACTACAGTTTGTCAATTTCTTGCTGTGGGATACTAGATTCGAATGCAACTGACTTTATATCACTCGTAATATAAAGCCTCATCATCGATTGGCTGTGGAAATACGTTTCTTTCGTATGACGTCGGTATGTTATTTTATTTTATGTCAAGATTTGATGATGTTATGATAGTATACTGTTTATGATTTGCATGTTTATTCGTAGAATATGATTTGGAACGAGTTTCTAAGCAGAAGACGTGCGGCTCGACGAGATATTATCGGGGAAGGGTGGGTGAGCAATGTTTTCCTACATTGGCCACAGCTTGGAGAGTGGTGTCAACTGATGGAGGACTTATCTTCAGAGACATTTTTTAACTATTTTCGGATGAAAAATAGCACCTTTGAATATATTCTTCAAAGGTAGAGGGCTGGTCATCTCGGACCTCCAATTGCAAGGAAACCTGGCGTCTTCATTTCCGCTCCAATTTCATCCCACAATTTAACTTGAACTTTTCTCAAGTAGTACTGCGGTTACTTTTGATTCCACAGGGGTGGTCGCTCCTGCACTAAAACAATCAATTTTTCGGCATCCATTTCGCTTGTTGACGCGTTGAAAAACAAACTGGTTTGATTCTCGTCGCGTTCGCCCCTTTTCGCCCCCCTTCGCTCAACCGCAGCGCTTGCAGAGGACGGGCTCTTACTTAAAACAGTGTGTTTGAAGTGAGGCGAACCGTTCACGCAAATTCGCCTCTTTTCGCCTGTTCGCGCGAAATCGCGTCCACTGGTCGGACAGCCTTTAACAGATGCGTGTATGCAGGGGTTAAAATCAAACCAGTTCACCTGGCACCAGACGGAATGTAGAACGAGATCGGCGGAGTTCGCATCACTTGGGAAATCAAAAAACTGACGACGGCAGGACCTTCGTGACGAGGCGTCCTGCAATATTAACGAAACCGTTGGGGAGTCGCCATAGTCACATCAAAGACCGGGAGAGGGAAAAGCACCTGAGGGAGGCGGAGATGGAATAAGTTCCACTTTGCGAGCCCATGAATCCAGAAGTAGTTGAGGGGTAAAACGGTTAGTTGCCCTTTGAATTATTTGCAGGCCCAGAGTTGTAGTTGAGATTATGCTGATGCGGCGAAGTATAATTTTGCGTTGGAATAATATTCGCATTTCCATATGGAAAAAGGGATTGGTGATGATTCCTCACAAAACAAGCAATAAATGGCAAAAATCAGCTAACATCACTTGTCATGCTACTTTACTAGAATATTTTGCTGAATAATTGTCATCGCACCTTAAATAATAATTGGTGCTTTTAAACATAGTTCATCAGTCAGGTCACTCTTCTCAGTATACCAGTTAACAAGTACAGGTACTTGTAATGCACGGTAAACTAGAAAAAATGTTTTACCTAAACAAAGAGAACATGTGTAGAAAAGTTACACGTGTAGAAGCTAAGTTTACAAGTGTAGCAGAAAAGAAAAATGGCGTGTGGGGACAAACGAAATGAACAACGTCAAGCGGAATACCGAAATTGAAGATTGTCAGCGAATCATAATATAAAGTTCCATTCATGCAGCATGATCGTATGAGCGAATTTTCGTAAATTGTCGTATTGTATAATGTTGAATTGTTTTGAAATTTGGGCTTTTTGAGTGCAAGGAAATCGTTAACCATTAATTTTATGGCAAAAAACGTATTCTAAATAATAACCTGCTATTCAAATAGAGGTTATAAATTTTTAGCTCATTTTGCAGTTTTTATCGATTTTTTGGCAAATTTTGATGAATTTTAAGAACATTTTTCAGCATAATTTTGTACATACATTTTTAAATGTTCTATTTTATAGTTGATTAACTTTATTTGAGTAATATTCTACTAAAAAATATAAATTGAACGATTTTTAGCCATTTTTAGAGATTTTTTGAGTACGTTTTTTGAAATTTGACCAATTTAATGTGCTCAAAAAGTGTTGCCCAACGAACTCATCCTTTCTTTTGAAATGCTTGATTTTTTGGCGAAAGAACGAAGTTTTTATCTCAATTCTATCGAGAGTTATCGTCTGGAATGACACATACACATATATATATATATATATATATATATATATATATATATATATATATATATATATATATATATATAAATCACTTGGTAAGAAAAGATAACAGAAAATTACAACACAAAACTATTTTTAATATTTCGGCTTCTGCCTTTTTCAAAACTACGAGAGAAAATGATTAATTTGGGCTGTTTGCAACGTTGGCAAGGATTGTTGTAACTTTGGATATCGCTTCAACGTCTAATATTCAGTCCTGGAGGATCGTAGGCACCTAACACGTTGCTATCCTCCAGGACTGAATATTAGACGTTGAAGCGATATCCAAAGTTACAACAATCCTTGCCAACGTTGCAAACAGCCCAAATTAATCATTTTCTCTCGTAGTTTTGAAAAAGGCAGAAGCCGAAATATTAAAAATAGTTTTGTGTTGTAATTTTCTGTTATCTTTTCTTACCAAGTGATTTATTGAAGCTCTTGTAGAGTCATTATTCAAGTGATATATATATATATATATATATATATATATATATATATATACATATATATGAATAAAAAGGGAGGAACAACAAAAACAAACGTTTTTATCTGAATATTGGAGGAGATGGGAATATTGTTATAAGTTTTGTTGCTTTTATTGTTTTTATCTGAATATTGGAGCCCCTTGTTATATATATATATATATATATATATATATATATATATATATATATATATATATATATATATATATATATATATATATATATATATCTATATACATTTATTTACATTTAAAAAAGCGATAAAATCCAGGAATCATTTCAGAATGCCTCAAAACAGATTTCGATGAAGAAAATTTTTGAAAATTTTTATTTTAAAATTTTTGGAGCCATTGCAATAGCTTAATTTTCTTCAAAAATTCGCTAAAACGGTGTTAAGTACTGGATACGATGTTTATCGTGCATGAAAAGGTGTAATGATTGGAAGACAGACAAATTATAATCTGAAAAGTGGAGAAAGTGTGTATTTGATTTCAACTTATTGTGATGGCTGGCATAATCGGATTTTTCTCCTTCATTCAGCGGAAATGATTAATCACTTCATCAAGTCTCAATGCTGCTGGGTTAGAAATGTCATCTGTAACTTCGAGATGATCTTCACACATCACTTTGTTCTTCAATGATCAGGAAAAATTGCAAAGGGTCACGCACCATTTGAATCTTTCAAGTGTCTCGGAAGACATCCTAAATTTCTCGTTAAACTCAAAAATACCAACGAAATGAGAGTTTATTCCTGGCCGAAAAAATCTTTGGCGCCTTCTACGCTTAATGCTTCTTGTCTGTATTCTTCAGCAGGGGATGATCCCCCTCCCCTGGTGGTGGTTTGGGATGATTTCCAAATATGGAACACTGGAAAATTGTCAACTCACAATGCTGGAAAATAACAAGTTTACAGGTGAATGGACGTAGGTTAAAAATCAGCCATTTTTTACAACTGTAAAACAGTGACTTATTCAAAATGATGGGGAAACACTTGCAACTTGTCCAAATTCGCCTGTACACTTGTTGATTTTCACAGTGGATTACAAGTCCACACGATAAGAATAAAATTAAGATTAAAACATGTTTCTCTTTGAAATTAATTTTGTAAAGGAGGGAATTGATTTCTACGATTATGGGTAGCAGAGCAGCGAAGACATTCGGTAAAAGATACTCAAGTATTGTTGATAGCCCTTTTCGTTATACCGATAGTCACATGTTGTGTGCAGAAGGGTTTTTAAACTTTAAGCGAATGGTTGGAATAGTTGGTACGGTGATGATGCCCGCTGGTTGTGCTGGAGGGTTTTGGTAGTACACAGGGCCAGCTGTGAGGGGGGAGGAGGCTGGCTAGGAGTGGAAATATATATATTAATTGCTATGCAATTCTTAGGCCGACCCCCAATAATTTTTTTAAAATGTCCACTTTTTTTGTGTAACGTTTTTTGTCCCGAGATGGGAAGCGAGAGGTCGTGGGTTCGAATCCCGGCCAGGCCTGAAAAAAAAAATTTTTTTTTCCTCGTGAGACGAAGGTTGTGGGTTCGAATCCCGGCCAGGCCTGAAAATTTTTTTTTTCTCGTGAGACGAAGGTTGTGGGTTCGAATCCCGGCCAGGCCTGAAATTTTTTTTTTTTTTTTTTTTCTCGTGAGACGAATTGCATAGCAAATTATCCTCGTTTTCTACACAGTAGAAAAGATAAAAGATCCGGCGAGGCGCGAAGCGCCGAGTATAGAGTAGGGGGGTCCAGGGGGGCGAAGCACCCCTGGCGGGGTCAAGGGGCGGAGCCCCTTGCGAGGCCCGAAGGGCCGAGTATATATATATATATATATATATATATATATATATATATATATATATATATATATATACACATATATAAATGGGGAGCCGCAAATCCTTTTTACCATCGCCGTTACTGCGGCCAGCGGAGAGATCTTTCTCCAGGTTCAAATTGATAAAGATATACCGACGAAATTCCCTGTAGCAGGGAAAACTCTCTTCGCTGGCCATCCTTTCTATCGAAAACGAAATCTCGCTTAATTTAGACATTGAGGAGTTAGTTCCCAATTTCGCAAAAGCCAAGATAATGAAGACAGCACATGTGTGTGCCAAATTTTTGTTACCTAGCCATTCTTTACTTCTAAAATATAATAACCAATGTGCAATATATTCTAAAGAAGAACTACCTTTTTTAAAAATTGTCTTCCTCTTTCCTTTCTTCCTGAGCACATTGTTTTTGCGAGTGTCCAAGCATCTGCTCATATCTAACACATACAAGCTCATGGTGCTGAGTTTACGTTCAGGAGTTCCAATATAAGTAGCATGATTTATTTATTTCTATACGGGTAGCTGCCAAAAAAAAAAAAAAAAAAAAAATATATATATATATATATATATATATATATATATATATATTTGCACACTGTGCTACTGGACTATATACTAATTAAGTTAATGAAATTTTACAGAAATAAAGAGGAAAAGATTTTTGATATTTCGAATTAGTCTTTGTAAAAATTAGAAGAAGAGTGTTTTTGAATATTCCCTGGAAGCGAGCTTGTATCCAACATTTCATGGTTGTTATATTGGATTTACTCAATCATTGAGGTTGAGTCCAGGAGGCCGATTTGAGCCCAGTACCCACCTATGGGCCCGTTCGGACTGTTGAAGTAGCCGGTCGTTCGTTTTTTCAGACATCTTCTTCAACACCTTAACACCGTAGCAATCGTCGAAGGTGACTGCTTGACCGTGTGTTCCTGCATGCAGCTTTATCTGTCGTTGCTGGGACTGACTCAAGGAAGCTCTATGGTTATTCATCCTTAGATTCTGTTGGGATGCCTTCCCCACATAGAAGCTCCTTGACTGATCATCCTCACAGTTCTTACGAATCAGCTGGTACACGCACATTCGTGACTGGCAAACTGCTGACCCTTGACACCGGTACGTATGGGTGTTATTTGGGGAGGCGAAATCCGAGTCCTCAATGACCAACTCACAGAGTTTGGATTTCGGTCTTTGGCATGGGTGGACACCTCGTTGTTACGGATTCTCAGCCTGGACAGCTGGGTATATATCATTATAATATTATGATATGGAAAACTATATCATTTTAAACCGGATAATTACAACCGAAATTCATTCATATAATCTAATGAAACTTAGGTGTGAGCTTATACGTACTAGATAAGCCTACCGAAACCGAATAGTAGGTAAGTTAACCCGAATACTAGGTCACTAAAACATCGGGAAAGTTTCCGGTGGTAATCACATTATGGGACGTCAAGATGATCGGATCAATGGTGGCGTGGAGCGACTCCAAGGGGAAATCAAGGGAATGGAGGAAGGAAATAAATGTAGCCGAGTGCGAGCTGGTGAAGCCGACTTTACGACTAACATCCGGAAGGAACAATAAAATTCGTGCCGGTAGTTCGCTGGGCAGACAGCTGCGGTGATTTCGAATCCAATTAAACTTCGACACCACGGGAGCAAACTTTCCCAGAGTGGTCGAGTGTCAGAGGAATCCTCGAACTTCTTTAATCGAATGGATGTTTGAATTGAGAGGATTTTCTTTTCCTGTTGAGGAAATAAGATGAAAAAATATAATGGAATTTTCCTAGGAAATAAATACCCTACTAGTTGAATATAACAGCTGCTGTGCGTATTCAAATTGAAGACATGATATTTATCTGGCTTTTTTTTTTTTTTTTTTAGAATTTATGCCGCGTTTCAACCGAAAGGGTCATTAGCGGCAATCGAAAAGGGGTGTCTAAAGGACACTGCAACGGGCACAATTCTAAGGGTAGCCTTGCTGACCTTCCGTCACTAAACGGATTGCCATCACGGACTCCACTGGCAGATCGGAGAGGGAGAAATAATGATAATAATAATAACCCGCAAAACGAGGCAATGCTGCACTCTGCCTCAAGGGATACAGCGATGACTGCTTTGTAACCCCTACAGCGGATAAAAATACCCCGTAATAAAAACTAAACTATGACTAGATGATCCTTACAAATACATAAATATTATCGATAAACATATAATGATAAATACTATACATCTTAGTTAAATGAAGGTATGACTAGATGCACATAAATAAATAAATATATCACAACCCCTACAGCGGATAAAAATACCCCGTAATAAAAACTAAACTATTACTAGATGATCCATACAAATACATAAATATTATCGATAAACATATAATGATAAATACTATACATCTTAGTTAAATAAAGGTATGACTAGTACCTTTATTTATAAATAAATAAATATATCACAGTTCAGAATATCAAAGTTCGTTCTAAAGCTCAGTGGCTTTCAGGTACACCAACAGGGACTTTATCAGGCTTGTTAAAAGGGGTACTCGGAAACTAATCGAATGAATACTCATCAAAAATCTGAACCCGAGACTTTTTAATGAGATTCTCGCCCGGGTTGGAAATTCGTCGAAAATCATGGACGAGAAACTCATTGAAAACCGTGTCAAATTAATTTATCCGCATAAAATTAGTGATGATTTTGCATTTATTGCTTCCGAGTCAACCTAAAGGTAGCGGAAGCATTGTTTTCTCTTTCGAGAAAAAAAAAACGGCCCTTCGGTTACTACTTTGAGCCTGACTGCTGAAATGTAAAAAACCTGGAATCATGTTTTAGCTCCTCGCTCTCACTTTATTATAGGAATGATCACGACGATTGAGCTCTTGTGAGATGATGATCTCCTAATAGAAACTCGCGAGTAAACATTCACTTTATTATAGAAACAGGCTAAAGAGGCTACATACGAAATTACAGCTTCCTATAGTGTAAAGTATAGAAATTACCTATTAAAATGATTTAACCACCGCTTCACAAATAAAACCGTTCTCGCAATATTCAGATCACCTGCTATGAATCAAATCATCGAAACACCAGCTCAATGAAATCATCAGAAATTAACAAGCGGTTGCAATCATGTTCACAATATCAATAATTGAGAATGATCACCTGTGTGTAAACAATTATTCATGCTCATAACTCAGCTTGTTGGCCACGCACTTCGCAGTAGTTAATATAGTATGGTTGTATAAATCGAGAGCTTTCGAACGAATGGTCAACGAATTTTGTGGGATGAAAGCGACGAAGTATCATATCCCTAGCAACGACTCGGTTGTAAGCGGAAATCATCACAATTATTGGCGCTACTTTCATCTCACTTTATAGTCTCACTTTTCGGCGGGGGATCCATCGCTAAAAACATGATTCCATGTTACAATGTTTTGTCTCCAAAATCTGGTAAATGGTAACTGGAAGGCACTACATACTTCAAGTACAGCCTTTCATAACTTGATTGACGGAGGTAAAGCATCATCCCAGTTGAACTTAGGTACCTGCCCAATTATCACTACCCACACATATATCTGCCTCTATCTACCTACTGCAATCTTTTATGAAGCCATCCATTACCGCGTCTCTATCTACCGCGTCTCTAACTACCACGTCGACAGACCTACCTTTTCAAAGACATTGTTTCCAAGAAACGTTTACCAATTACATCGATACACTACAGAATTATTGTACTTAGTATTATCAACCACATACTGAATTCATTTTCTGGGTGGCCACTCAATAAGTCGGTTCTTCGTTAAAGGCGCATTATTGGTTAGAAATACGATTTGTGGAAATCTTGGTGCATGGTATTTCCAAACGTACATTTTGAATCTTCTTTATGTCACCTATCTACACTTATCATTAATTTTCTCCCAAAACGGGAGTAGTACTTCGAGAAGTTTTCTATCTAACTATCCATTTGGTGCATATACGAACTTCATAATCAAATAGGCTCCAACGCAAATGCGAGTCTTGAGATTAGCTCGTATTTTTCGCTGGTCGATGTCTTGATCTGGCTGGGAAGAAATTGAATATTAGTGCGGTAGATCGTACCGCTTATAAGGAATTTAGGGGCCCCCCCCCCCCCCCCCCCAGAGGTTCAATGGGGGCCTAAATTCACATAAAAAGGTAGAGGAGGTAACAGGCAACCCGTCAGAGAGACACCACCAATAGTCATAGCTTTTAATGAGCCATGTTCGGGGAAGGTTGATATTCCTGTCACCAGAAAACCATCCGACGCCAAACCAGCTGTCTAAAATGATCGAGGACAGCGCGTGGTTCCCATTGATTCCTCAACGGGACGCCGACAACGCTATCTCTTGTGCTCTGACGGGAGCTTGATGGACCTCTCAGGAGGTAACTCTGTTACACGCTTCATTGGAATTCTTATGGGATGGCTCGCGATTCTGACCATACCAGCATAGGTAATTTTTTAAATGAGGGCTTAGTAGCGCAGGTCCCGGTACAATACCTACAGGTATTAGAGGCCATTCGAAGGGTTGGTTCGATGACTTTCCTTTCAATGACTTTTACGTTGTCAGTTTTCGATCAGTTCCCACAGGTATCAGGAAACTCATCAAAATTAATTTTTATCTTTCCAATTTATATCCTAATGCTTGATTTCATATTTTCGACGACTTTTCCCATCCATTCAGTTTCGACTACAGTCCCATTCCATAAGGAAACTAATCAAAAAGTCTCAAGTTCAGAATTTTGATGAGCTTCCTTTTGGTGAGTTTCTAGGGACCCGTTATAAGTGTCCAAATTGATAATATTCATTCAACATCTCATCTATGAATTTCAAGGTTGCCGCTTCTTCACATACCAACCTTTACATTGAACAGGAAATCAAAGCTGAGACAAATTAGAGTTGGGAGGTGATATACTTAATTTTTATGAGAGATGCTTTGGTTACAAATACTACAAATACATAATGTAGTGTTCTTGAAATCGTCAGTTTCATGAAAATTCCATTCCCACTCAAACTCTGAAAAGATGGATGTTCATTCTATTGGTTCAGGAAACATGCGATAAGGACGTACGACCAAACATAATACTTGAGGATTTCTTAACACTTCAAGACTCTCACACTTGAATTGAATTTTATGGACAATAATGAGTTTTGCAGTTATAAGCAAATACCTGAGCTAATAATCGAAGTAAGAAGAACGGTCATTGGCGAATATACATTGGCGGGAACGGATTTTTCAAAGCGAATATTTGAAGAAAAATATTTCGTAATGGTTTCAACCAAATAGTCCTACTTCCAGTGAATGAAAAAAACACTACCTAGTTTTTTATTTCTATTTCTGTGTGGAATATAATTAGTCACTCCACCGGCCCAAAAACGTACCAAAGTGTTAATGTGGATGTATAAATACTACAATGTTATAAACAGTTGAAATTCACAATACCTGAGGAGCAGGAGGAGGTTCGCGTGAATCAAGGCAGTTCCTTAAGTGATAAATAAGGGCCAGGTGAAGTTAGTGAAGGATTCCTAATCTTACCAACGAACGCTATCTGTGGCTGACACGAACGGATTTTCACGGCTTAGGGAACTCGACACACAAGTTCACTAATCCAAGGAAGTAGCACACGTGAGCATCTCCATAAATTAACCTTGAGACGGATGTACTGGGTAATGCATCCAGATACGAAGGAAAATCCACGTTTCCACCAGAAGGCCATGAATTCTCCTGGGTTGGATAGGGTTCCAAATTTCATAAAGTTTGATCTGGTAGTTTCGTAAGAAAGCTTCGGATGACGGACAGACGGAGTTTTGACATTTTATGTCTTTGCTTTGGCACATTAAAATAAAAAACTGTCACGAAAAAGTGTCGTCGAAAAGCGTTACCAACATTTTTTTATGATTTCCGCTTACATACGAGTCATTGCTAGGGAAATGCTACTTCGTCGTTTTTCATCCCACAAAATTCGTTGACCGTTAGTTCGAAAGCTCTCGATTTATCCAACCATATAATGTTAACTACTGCGAAGTGCATGGCCAACAAGCTGAGTTATGAGCATGGTTATATGAATAATTGTTTGCACACAGGTGATCATTCTCAATAATTGATACTGTGAACATGATTGCAACCGCTTGTTAATTTCTGATGATTTCATTGAGCTGGTGTTTCGATGATTTGATTCATAGCAGGTGATCTGAATATTGCGAGAACGGTTTGATTTGTGAAGCGGTGGTTAAATAATTTTAATAGGTAATTTCTATGCTTTACACTCTAGGAAGCTGAAATTACGTATATGTAGCCACTTTAGGACATTTACTTGATGATGCCCAGGGTCCGGATCAGCTGAGTGGCTCTTAGAGCTTGCATACGAGTCTGCAACTAAAGAAATAAAATGTCCCAATGTGTTGCAGACTCGTATGCAAGCGTTTCTGATGATTATCGTTTACTATATCCATTTATAACGTAAATAAATATAAAACTACGACATGAATAGAAGAACAAGTACGAAAGAAATGCGTGATAAATCGAGAGCTTTCCAACCAGTGGAGAACGATTTTTTTAAATTGATTTTTGGACTCTATGCATCTTGAGACGTAAATCAACAAATTTTGAGCTATATATGGGATAGTAGGCTTTAAGGAATACATCCCAGGGTTTGTCTGAGGGTGAGAAATAGGTTAGCTTCTCGTATTTGTTTGCCTATACTACCCCACATACGATGCGATGAGGGAAGCTGGGACGACGGGATCATCATCCCAAAAGACACCAACCAAGTACGAGTACATACACCAGTATTAAGCAGCAACAAGAGGATGGGTCCCCCTAATGATTGAAATAAATAATAAAAGACTCTTGTAAATATGTGATTTTTAGTGAATTTTACTTTAGCAGAGTTAGTTATTTTTATAAGTGAAATTAGCACAACTATCTTTGATAGATTTTAGAGGCGAAGTGATTTTATTTGTTGACAACACAACATAATAATCAACATGTGAATATAACACATTTAACTAAATAAATTTATATTGGAGTGTCAGTTTGTATAAACAACACGTCCCCTCAAACTGGCAACTCCAAGTTCACTTGTGAAAAAATGATGTTTTGCTCCAGGCAACCCTTTTGTCAACACATCAGCAATCATAGATTCCGTTGGTAGGTATCGAATGTCAATAGTATTTTCGTCAACACATTGCCTCAGGAAATGATGTCGGATGTCTATATGTTTTGTTCTAGAGTGCTGAGTTGGGTTCTTGGCAAGACAGTGAGCTCCTTGATTGTCATTGTAAATAGTTACACATGACTGAAGTTTTTCATAGTTTAGCTCAGAGAGAAATGTTTTTAAGAAAATTGCTTCTTTCGCAGATTCAGCTAGAGCCATGTACTCTGCTTCTACAGTCGACAATGCTACGGTTTTTTGTTTTTTGCTTTCCCAAGTGACTGCTGCTCCTCCCAAAAGAAATGCGAATCCAGTGTAAGATCGCCGATCATCTGGACACGCACCCCAGTCAGCATCAGCGTAACCAATGAGTCCTTTGCCAGTCTTACGAAATTTAATCGCGTAATCAGACGTGCCTTTGAGATAACGCAGGATTCTTTTTGCCGCTGCCCAATGGTCATTAGTGTATGCATTGTTGAATTGACTCAACATATTCACTGCGAATGCTATATCAGGTCGTGTGCAAACGGAAAGGTAAAGTAAGGAGCCTATGAGTTGCTGATATGGCAGTTTCTTCATCTCTTTTTCAGAAGGAATCATATCCGGTTTTTTCAGTTTCATCCCAGGTTCCAGTGGTGTCGCTACAGGTTTTGCATCCTCCAAGCCGAACCTTTTCAGAAGTTCAGCTATATACTTCTTCTGGCTCATCGAGATCGTCCCCTCGTCGATGTCTTGATGAAACTATATTCCCAGGCCGTAGTGAATGTTACCTAGGTCTTTCATTTTAAATGATTTTTTCAGTTCTCTTTTTACTTCATTTATCCATTTGATGCTACTTGATGATATCCATAGATCGTCAACATAAAATGCAACAAAGATAACGTCGTCTCCCCGCTTTGCATGGAAAAAACATGGATCCGAATTTGATGGTACCAAGAGTTTTCGTAGACATTGGTCCAACTTTTTGTACCATTGCCTCGGAGCCTGCTTGAGTCCGTACAAAGCCTTTTTTAAACGACATACTCTTTTCCCTTCTTCATAGTTTTTCAGTAACTTCTCACTTTTTTGTTTCAGATTTTTTTCTCCTGTTTTTATTATCTTGGTCAATGCTTCTTCAAACATATCAGGTAATTCCATGTGAATGGTCTCTTCCAGGTCTCCATTCAGAAAGGCTGTAACGACATCCATTTGATGAACTTCCAATCTAAGTTCTACAGACAATGCCATGAGCAATCTTACTGAGCCCATTCTGACCACAGGGGCATAAGTTTCTCTGAAATCAACTCCATACCGTTGATTGAAACCCTTAGCCACCAAACGGGCTTTTCGCCTTTCTAGAGAACCATCCGCTTTCAATTTTTCTTTAAGAATGAATCTGCTCCCAATCTTGTTAATGTTGTTTGTTTGTTCTACTAATTCAAATGTGTCGTTTTCTATTATCGAGCTATATTCTGATATTATTGCTTCTTTCCATTCACGTGCTTCTGGGCTGTTCATTGCGTCTTTCATGGATATGTCAGCAATGTTAGCTATTTCTTCAAACGTGAAAGAGTTTTCAACTACTCCCTCACCCACCAAAATACAGTTCTGTGGTTGAACTGGCCTATAAAGTTTCCGTGGCCTGCCAGGATTTCCAGACCGAATGATCCGAGGCCTTCCCCTCCCTCGGCTGGAAACTACTGGCTGCTCATCGTTGGTAGTGGAAGTTATCGGGTCAGGTTCTTCATCAGCTGTGTCATATTCATCAGCGTCTTCTAAATTTTGTTGTTGATTATCTCCTTCTTGTCCGTTTCTTGAATTTGTCTTCTTCAGTGGTATTGTAATTGATTTACTCTCAGTTGCTTCTTTCTTCAATTTCGTTTCGAATTCTTCATATTGATTTTCTTTCTGAAATTCATCCAGGAACCTTACATCTCTTGTTTCAGTTATTCTTCTTTCTTCTTCCAAAAATATTCTGTACGCTTTACATCTTTCCGAATAACCAAGAAAAATACACGATTTCCCTCGTGGCTGAAATTTTCCTTTGGTTGGTGATTTATCAAGAGCAACGCCCTTGCAACCAAATGTTCTAAAATGGGTTAGAATAGGGGGTTTACCTGTCCACATTTCAAATGGTGTTTTTCCATCCAAACTTCTTGAAGGACACCTGTTCCGAACATGATTTGCAGTAAAAATGGCTTCTGCCCAGAATGATGGTGGCAGTCCTGACTGGATCAGCATACATCTCGCAGTTTCAACAAGCGACCGGTTTTTTCGTTCTGCTATACCGTTTTGTTCTGGAGTGTGTGTCACAGTCAATCTTCTGCCTATTCCTGCTTTATCTAAAAATTCATCAAACGCTTTATTTCTATATTCACTTCCATTATCTGATTGTAAAAATTTTATACGACCCCCTTTTTGATTTTCAACTAAATTTTTATATTTTATAAATTCATTTAGAACGTCACTTTTGTTTTTCACAAATCTTACTTCACACCAACGTGTGTGGTCATCAATAAATGTTAAAAAATAATTTGAACCTTTCTTGGATGATGTTCGCATAGGTCCACAAATGTCTGTATGAATGATTTCCAGAATTTTAGAAGTTCTAAAAGATTTTGTTGGAAATGGCTTCTGTGCCATTTTCCCCATGGCACATACTTTGCAGGTAGATAGTTGTCCACTAAATTCAACTCCTAGTGCCCTACGGTGATTTACGATTTCTCTCATACTTCCTTCATTCAGGTGACCTAAACGTTGATGCCATTCTTCGATATTATTAATGTTTCTTTTTTGTGAAATTACACGGCAATTCTCGATACCTCGTTCTTCAACATAATATAAATTATTTTTACGTTTTGCGGTCAGTATTATTCTGCCTTCATCATTTTGAACTACAGCTTCGTTTTTCGTAAATACTACGGCATGCCCTTTATCAGTTATTTTACTCACTGACATGAGGTTTGTACGTAAGTCAGGTACATGTAGTGTATTATTTAGTGTCATAATTTTTACGTTTTCATCTCTAGTTATAGCTATTTTAACTGTACCTTTACCTTGAATTTTTGTCGATTCATTATTTGCGAGGTTTACTTTTCCATCAGAAATGGGTTCTCGAGACGTGAACGCTTCATCCTCGTTGCACATGTGGGAGCTGCATCCACTGTCCAAGCACCATACTCTGGAGTTGGTTTTCAAAGCGAATTCTTCAGTGAATAAGCTGTTGTCCCTTTCTTCTACTTTTCTTGCCTTTGGTCTGTAATAGCAGGAAGATGGTTTATGACCTCGCCTACTACAGTACGGGCAATTTCGGTTATCGATTTGCGGCCTATAAGCAGTCCATTCCCTATTCTGATAGTTTTGTTTTTCGTGGTTTTGTCGTTTTTCTGTATGTAATCTATTTTGATAGTTTTCTTCACCTTTAGAAGAATGTTGTCTATAATTATTATTACCCCTCGCTGTCATTGCCTCTAAATTCCAACTATTATCTATTCTAGCATCCCCTTGTTCTATTATTTTTATTTTCAATATTTCAGGATCTGGCAGTTCATCTCGCGATTCAATGGCGCATCTGAAGTTGTTATAACTATCTGGGAGGCTATAAAGAAGTATTACAGATAACATATCAGGGTGTATTGTAACTTCCATCATTTTTAATTTATCTACTGCGTCAAAAAACTTTGCAAGATGATCCCTAACGTTGCCATCCTCTTTCATTCGATATAAAATTAATTGCTTTAATAAGGTGGCTTTTCTAGCAGGACCTTTGGATTGGTAAATACTTTCTAATTTCAACCATAATTCTCTAGATGTTATACAATCTTTTACTTGTTTAATCTCCGAAGGTGATATTGCTAAAATAATGTCCGCTCGTGCCTTCAAGTCGGTGTCATCCCATTCTTCTGCTGCTTTGATGGTATCAAGATTTCCTTCAATGACGACTGGACGTTTTTTCCTTCCATTGACATATCCGAGTACATCATTCTTGACAAGCAGGGCTTCCATTTGGACTTTCCAAGTGTCAAAGTTGTCTTTATTTAGCGCTTCAATTTTTACGCTCATGGTTGGTACTTGATTTATATTTGTACCTATTTATTTTTTACTACTTTTCAGTGGAAGCTCGCTAGGAGCATAACCTCTTGTAAATATGTGATTTTTAGTGAATTTTACTTTAGCAGAGTTAGTTATTTTTATAAGTGAAATTAGCACAACTATCTTTGATAGATTTTAGAGGCGAAGTGATTTTATTTGTCGACAACACAACATAATAATCAACATGTGAATATAACACATTTAACTAAATAAATTTATATTGGAGTGTCAGTTTGTATAAACAACAAAGACCTATATTGAGACTACAATATTAGAAGATACACTCAAATTATGTGCCCAAAGGAAATTTTACCTACCATGCAACCATCCCATCTTTATATATGATTCCGAACGGTCTTTGAAATTGTGAAGAACTTCGCGGTCCGATTTTAGTGTAAGACTGCTCATTCGAATCAGCACGGCCCCAAGTTTGTTGCAAAAGTGTCGCCGTTCGTCTCTATACCCGCCTTGATCGTGTTCTAGGCGGTCCTTATCAACGAGAGTTGTTTATTAGGCTGTGGAGGTAACAACAGTTGCCATCAATTCACGGTAAGTAAGAAACGTAGTGTAGTTACTAACATCTAGGAAAGTTATTTCTGAACGAAGAAATTGAAACTGAAGAACTTAGCGGACTTTATAAATAATTCCGAACGGTCCTTATATATGATTCCGAATCAGCACGGCCCCAAGTTTGTTGCTAAAGTGTCGGTAAGTAAGAAACGTAGGGATGGGGTCTTTTCTGATCAGCTGAGTGAGCTAAATTCTTTCCTGTTCACTGTAGGAAGTTAAAATTTGATAGGTAGACACTCTGGAACATCGAGTGAAGTGATGGGGTATTTTCTGATCAGCTGTGTGAGCTAAATTCATTCCTGTTCACTGTAGGAAGTTGAAATTTGATAGGTAGGACTTTTATCGTTACTATAATGTGGTGAGTTCCTGTTAGGTACTACTGTTATACGGACTAGATTAGGCTAACAGGCATCTAGTATACAATAAGCTCTGACGAGGCCATTAAGTAAGGCGAAAATGCTAAGCAACAATAAACAAATACGAAAAGCTAAACTATTTCTCACCCTCAAACAAACCAAATTTTGAGCGGGGTTTCATTCTTTTTCTTGGTCGATTACAAAATGGATGAAACTTTTAAAGGTGCCGAAATAAGATGAACACACCACTTAAACTTTAGTTTCTTACAAAAGAAGAAATAATAGATAGGAAGGTTCCTAATTCAGGTATTTATTTTGAGAGCACGTTCACATATTTTAGCCTTTTCCGAATCAAACCCAAACCCGAACCAAACTCCATTGACCGTCGTGACCCTCTGACCCGAGCGACCCCACACTTCCCTACCTACCCAATTCTTTCCAAACACAATAGGTACTGAATCAGCAACCAAAATATTGTACAATAATCTGTATTAGGGTGCCCGCTAGTTAGAGAAAGGTGGAATTTTGATTACCTCCACCCGGTAGCTCGATTTAGGTTTTTGAAATACGCTTTTTTTGCCAATATCAGACTTTTGAATATAACTTTTACAAATTCCTTATAAAATAGTAAAACTTCGTATACTTACGTTTTTGGGGTCGCTGAACTCGAATATGCAGTCAAAACAAGTCAACAGCAACAACTTTTGACAGTTTGGAATTTCAAAATCGTCAGAAAATCATGTCAAAAAATGACAATTTTTCAAAATTCATTTTAAAATTATGAAAATTCGCATTCTTATATTTTTTGAGAAGCTGAACTCGATTTTTTGTTGAATTTAATGAAAATTCTAACAGAAATACGTAAAAATAGGAATTTCATAATTTTACAATGTATTTTGAAAAATTGTTATTTTTAGACATGATTTTGAGATTCTCAACTGTCAAAAGTTGTTGCTGTTGACTGGTTTTGACTGCATATTCGAGTTCAGCGACCCCAAAAACGTACGTACACGAAGTTTCACAATTTTACAAAGAAGTTTGTAAAAGTTATATTTAAAATTCTAATATTGGCAAAAAAAGCGTATTTCAAAAACCAAAATCGAGCTACCGGCGTAGAATTTTGTCATGCAAAAAATCTGAAAAAATTCAGGGGACATTTTAAACCAAATTTCGGGTGGAGGTCATCAAAATTCCACCTTTCTCAAAATATTGGGCACCCTACTCTGTATAGAACTTCTGGCAAAAATCATACGTCCGGGTATGTGCCAGTAACACCACTCCTAAGGGATGAAATATTAAAAAATTGAAATCACGAAAATCTAGATCAGGAGTGCACAAGGCAACTGTATGTAGAGTAGCTTTCAATATTTAAATATCAAATCCACTAAATGATTTTCCAGATAATCGTATTTATATTTTCCCACAGCTCGTCTTTATTTCGCAATAAAGATTAAGTTCATTTAACGGGAATGTGCCATGAACGATGAAACGAAATTGTTTGTTATTGTTATCATCGGATACTGGCAGCATGAATCCAATGTAAGTACATAGGTATTAAAGTTCAGTTGAAATTTTTCCTTGGGGGGGGAAAAACAATACATCATGGATATGTCCATTGTTTTTTAACGCTGTTTAACGCAGGAGTTAAATCATCAGTTGTCCATGCATATTTTGTAAAAGTACATTGCGGTGGTACCTCTTCGATTTCTACGTAGTCTTAACTTTTCGAGTTAATAATGATCTAAAGTGCCCGAGCGTTGCATTTTGTGTGGAGAATAAATAGTGTCGCGAAAAGTTCGTTGACCCGTGGAGAGAAAAAAGTGTCGCGAAAAATTCCTTGAACCCCAGCCAAAAGACATATCCATGTCAAAATAGAAAGCTTTAGTATATTATCCTCTGTAAGAAGTAATAATAAAAATGATCGCATGAATTTAGAGGCACATGGAAGCTATGTAGAATAGTGTTGGCTTCCCTAGAGTTATCTTTACTTTTTCGAGTCCCCCAATAGAGATTACCTGGGTGCGGCGTGCAGTAGGCAAATGTATCAATATTAAAAGCTTGAATCCCAGATATTAGGATAACGAGCAGCATTTATATTTGCTGATAGCTCTGATTCTTTCGTCATCAGAATCATGTCGATTTAATGGAAATATACCAAGCATAATTTAAAGAGCATTAGCTTGAGGTTAGCACTTAGTTTGAAATAAGAATCAACACTATGAAGTTGAAGGTTAGCGAGGGTTGTTGTGGAAGTTTTCTCGCTGTTGTTGTTGTTTCGCTATATTCGTATAGCACCTTCAGGGCTACATTTTGAAAAGGACAATAAAACGATGCAATCTGGCACATACTAGAACCACGAATTATAGTTAGAATATGGACTTTGGCTATAAACTACACATACATTGTAGTGTAAGTATGTGCTGCTAGATTGCATATTTTGTCGACCTTTGCCGAAATGTAGCCTTGAAGATGCTAAAAAAATATAGCGGAACGCCTTAGAAGAGAGTAGAATTATGGATCAAAACACGCTAACACTCAACTTCATTATCATACAAGTGGTCGAGAAAACTAAAATAATCCAAACTATAGCACGAATTCAGTGAGGTACATTATAGAAGAGTAATGTTGGTTTCCCTGGAGTTGCCGTTACTCTTTTGGGCCCCCAATTGAACGTCAAAATAAGGTCTGCTTACTTTTATGATTTCTAATAGATTTTTCAGCAAATATTGAAGAAATTTACCTACATTTTTCTGCATTGTTATTGCATAAATTTAATTTTGTTCTAATTCGTTGTTAATAACTATTATTGACTAAAGTTTTGTTAAAAAATATAAATTTAACGATATTAATCCATTTTTAGTGATTTTTTCAAGTACATTTTTTGAGATGTGACCAATTTAATGTGCTCAACAAGTGTTGCCAACGAACTCGTCCTTTCGTTTAGAAAGCCTGATTTTTTTTGCGTTAAACTCTAGGATTTGTTTCAGAATGCTCCAAACCAAATTTCGATTAAGAAAATTTTCGAAAATTTTAACTTTACGTCTTTTTGAGCCCACCCCTAATTAGGATCCTGTTCTTTAAATACAGAGTTATTAAAAAAGGAATTGCAATTACCATTACGTCTTCCAATTACTTCAGAAAGAAAGTAATTACAATCACCATTACCATCCATGTAATGGGAATGGTTTGAAGCAATTTCTAATTCCAATTACATGCAATGGTAATGGTTTTTTTTAATTACCATTACTTGTTATTGGGAAAGTAATGGGTCTTTCCAATTACCCATTACAGAGAAGGTAATAATGGGTAATGGGAATGGAATCACCCCCCCATTTCCATTACAGGACTGTTTGTACTCATGCACCGTGTGAGTGTGTGTGTGTTTGTGTGCGCGCGCATGTATGTAATATGTACAAATGTTATATATGTATATATATATATAAAATACGTACACTTTACATACATACGAACAGTAATGCTAGTCTTAGCACTTTGTTTGAAATATGAATAAAAACAATGGCATGAATTCAGAGGCACAGAGAAGCTATGGTAGAGTAGGGTAGGTTTTCCCTGGAGTTGTCCTTACTTTTTTGGGTCCCCCATTGATGATTACCTGGGTGCGGCGGGAGGTTGGCGGGGAGGGTGGGGGAGGAGTAGAGGTCGTTGTGGTAGCAGAGGAGCCGCCGGGTGAGCTTGGAGGGGCCGAGGGAAGATGGCCGCTCGGGTTTGACGCTCGGGGGCGGCGGAGGCGGCGCATCTTCGCCCCCGCGGCAGCTCCCGTTCGATTCTCCGGTCCCCCCTTCACTTTTCTCCTTCTTCAATTCTGCAACAGATGAAACAAAACGCAAGAAGATGAGTTTGATAGTTTGCACTGAGAATGGGAAGGCACTTGTGTGATTGTTAGTGGAATTTGTTTGGCGGAGTGATTGTCGTTTTAATCATGATCCAACTAAGGATTAAAAAATATACAGGGTGGAACTGGATATTTGTGTGTGTTAGTCTGCATTAAAAATGTAGTAAAATGCCGCCAACCGCATATTTATATCTCAATCCGTACTCGAGATATGATTTTCGATACGAATTCTCACAATTATTGACCAAAACTAGCGTTTTTGGGGGGGAAAAGGGTAGTATAAGTTGGGAGATCAACGAAGAAATAATTTGAATGCCCAAAATCCCCTTTAACCAATACACAGTGATGACGAATGAAACCTGAAATCCTGGAAACTCATGAGTGTTACCGTCCCCTCCTACCTAACATGTACGTAGAAGTTAGGTAGTTACGAAACAATGACAATCTAGAACTGGCCAGGGTTACTAGCTGCAGTAGGTTGGCTCCTCTTTATTTAGAGTAAGGATTTACATTTTAAGATTTTTCCCAACCCGTGAAAAACCAGTTTTTCACTCAGTCCCCCATATCTCTTCTCAATGGGACCACAGGAGTGTTACCATTTTTGCGATCAAGAAGACCGATGGAAAATGGTGGGAAGCAGTCAGTTGTGAAGGTTATATTGTCCAGTTGAAGATGTGAGACTGCAGTGGAGTGCTTGGAGTTGCAGCAGTTTTAACAGTGAAAGAAGCCTAAAAATATGAGGAGTATTTTTATTTTCAATCATGAGTGTTACACTAATTACGAGTGTTGTTAGTGCTTAAACAAAATAATCCGATATCAAGAACCATACTGCTTGATGACAGGTTTCAAACAATAGCCATCCCCGAGTTTTGCCACTTCACCATCCTTTGTGACGCCATTTTTACTGGAAATTCTCATGAGTGTTACCCCTCAGGAGTGTGACCAAGGATGGGTAAAAAATATATAAAATACAACATCAATGAAAAACTCACTGTTCATCTATGGAACACAAATCTGCAATGTACAATGAGTAGTATTGGCCGATCTAACCTCATTTTTGAGCACTTTCATATTTCACGTCATTAAGGTTCTCACACGACCCAAAGCGGCAAATGAAATGAGAATGACCCAAACACAAATTTCTTCACTTTGCCTCATTTAGTTCTGAATTTTGAGCTCATTTTCGAAATCAGCTTTGAATTTCCAACAAGAATAGTGTACTTGGTTTCTTACGAAGTACCATCCGAAGGCCTTCATATCACCTCAAACATCGACGATTTTGAATGAAATACGAGTACAATTTCTGAAAATCTTTAAAACTTTACTACTCGTCCAAAAAAAAAAAAAAAAAAAAAAAAAAAAAAAAAAAAAAAAAAAAAAAAAAAAAACGGAAACTGGCGAATTTTATGAAAACTGCTTCATTCAGTACTCTTTCTGACAGTAAAGTCAATTTTACTTTTACTTCGTTATTTAGAGGAGAAAATTACGTTTTAATGTTGAAGAATATGAGGTTTTCAATGAATGAAATTGTTAGTTATTGGCAGGCGGTGTGATTGTTGTTTTTAAATAAGATTTTTTGGGGTGTTGAGGTTCTTAATATATATATATACGATATGTGTCCTCCCAGACGGTAACTGTCATTAGGATGGACATTAAAATTCCATTCTTGCGCCAAAAAATCAAGCATTCCAAACGAAAGGACGAGTTCGTTGGCCATTATTTTTTGAGCACATTGAATTGGTCAAATTTCAAAAAAGTACTGAAAAAATCACTAGAAATAGCAAAAAGCGGGTAAAAATTGTCAAATTTATATTTTTTAACAGAAACAAACAACCGAGACTGACAACAATTTATTGGAACGTAGAGGAATTACTTCTAAGAACTCTTTAGTAGGCTAAATTAATTCTCTAGTTCTTTTGATCTCTTCATCTTTCATCTCTTCATCCCTCATAAGCCTAACTGAAGGGCTGCTCCGTTTTTAACAGAATATTGCTCAAATAAAGTTTATTAACTGTAAAATACAACATTCGGAAATTTATGTAGAAAATTAGGGTGGAAAATGTACTTAAATTTCGTTAAAATGTGCTAAAAATCGGTAAAACTTGCAAAAAAGTGAAAAATTCAAAACCTCTATTTGAATAGCAGATTAATATTCAGAATGAGTTTTTTGCCATAAAATTTGTAATCAACAATTTATTTACACTCAGTCCTCAACTTTCAATTCAATATAACAAAATACAGTACGATAATTTACGGAAATTCACTCATACATTCATGCTGCATGACTGGAACTTTTTGAAGTTTCAATAGATTTTTCAGCAAATATTAATGAAATTTAGGTACGTTTTGCGGCATAATTTTGCGCATAAATTTTTAATGCCCTATCTAAACGTTGGTAATTTTGTTTTGACTGAAATTCTGCTAAGAAATATAAATTTAACTTTTTTGGCCGTTTTTTGTGATTTTATGAGCACAAGTTCTGAAATTTTACCAATTAAATATGCTCATATATATATAATAAAAAGTTAAGGAAAATTTTCGTTTTATAGGGTGAACGAGTGCTTGACATATGTACATCTAACTGTAGACATTCCACCGAGAATGATCGAACCACATGAAATTAAGGTATATAATGAAACAAGTGAGTATAAGGTATAGTAATGAAACAAGACATAAGAAATTGAATTTATGGTTTGTACTGAGGGGAAGGGGGACAGCAGTTGATCGTTGGTTGAGTTGTTATGGGAGTTGGCAAGTGGTGTGAGTTTTGGTCAGGATCCAACTAACGATCTATCAGTGAGCCAATACACAAGGAAAGTTTAGTTACATAGGGTGGAGGAAGAGTGTTTGACTTAGATCAAGCAGTGGATATTTACCGAAAACAATCGAATTACAGGGATTACAGGTCCGTGATAAATTATATATAACGTTCATATATTCATGATAATGAAAAAAACGAACGAAGCTGAGTTTGATAGTTTGTGCTGTGGGGGAGGAAGACACTTGTGTGATTGTTGTGGAGTTGGCAGGCGGTGTGATTGTTGTTATTATCAGGATGCAACTAAGGATCTACAAAAATGAGCAAGTTGTTTCATACAGTAGAGGATCAGCGTTGTATACATAAAAAAATGACAATCCATTAAAAATGATCAAACTATAAGGAACATGAAATGCTGATAACTCAGCACTTATTGCAGACTTGACATGGGGTGTTGCATAGTGAACGACTAGCGTTTTTTGACAATCGCGACATCAACGCTGATGCTGTATCCTATGCCCATTTCTGTATCTAGAAAGATTCCAAGTAGCTCAAAATTAGCAGCTTCCACGCAAAATACGATACTGCAGCCAAAGATCTGAGAGCTTCCTTGTTTGTGCCTATGACGGATACTTGGGCAAAGAATTAGAAAGGCAAATGTATTCCGTGGCTTTTCACTTCAATAGGCTCAGCCTTGTTGACATTTGTCTGTCATACGTATAGCTTTCAGGAGTGAATGCTTCAGTTGACTGTACGTCACTCCAAAGTACCGCCTCTAGAAGCTGAAGTAGTTCAGTATCAGTTGACAGATCTTACATCTTTGTCCAAATGAGCAACTGAGTTTGAAATGAGCAACTACCAGAAATTTCATTCAAACTTTGAGTTATGATGGTTCTGGAGTTAATGGAGAGAGAAACTGTATAATAAGCACACCCTCTAAGCAAGTCCTCGAATTCTATTTAATATATTTACAGTTTTGCAGTAAGTACTTTACGATTGAAATGAATTTCACCGATTTACCATTTAAAACAATGTTAACTGAATGGAGTTTGAAATTCTAGCTTTGCTGTGCACATAAAAGATTTTAACACAGAATGTGTTTTAGCCATGGACTAACTAGCCGAAAATGGAACGCGGGATGGTAACGAAATGTGTGACGGATGATTTTCACGTACAACCGAGTCGTTGCTAGGGATATGGTACTTCGTCGTTTTTCATCCCACAAAATTCGTTGACCATTCGTTCGAAAGCTCTCGATTTATCCAACAATATTATGTTAACTACTGCGAAGTGCGTGTCCAACAAACTGAGTTATGAGCATGGTTATATAAATAATTGTTTACACACAGGTGATCATTCTCAATAATTGATATTGTGAACATGATTGCAACCGCTTGTTAATTTCTGATGATTTCATTGAGCTTGTGTTTCGATGATTTGATTCATAGCAGGTGATCTGAGTATTACGAAAACGGTTTGATTTGTGAAGCGAAGGTTAAATAATTTGAATAGGTAATTTCTATAAGTACTTTACACTCTAGGAAGCTGTAATTTCGTTTGTAGCCTCTTTAGGACATTTACTTGACGATGCTCAGGGTCCGGATCAGATGTGTGGCTCTTAAAGCTAATTTCTATGCTTTACACTCTAGGAAGCTGTAATTTCGTATGTAGCCTCTTTAGGACATTTACTTGACGATGCTCAGGGTCCGGGTCAGATGTGTGGCTCTTAAAGCTAATTTCTATGCTTTACATTCTAGGAAGCTGTAATTTCGTATGTAGCCTCTTTAGGACATTTACTTGACGATGTCCAGGGTCCGGATCAGATGAGTGGCTTTTAAAGCTAATTTCTATACTTTACACTCTAGGAAGCTGTAATTTCGTATGTAGCCTCTTTAGGACATTTACATGATAAATCGCTCTTGATTTATCACGAATTTATTTCGTTTTTTTTTCGTAGTTTCATACTATAACTATATAAATTGATGTTATAAATGAATAGTAAACAATGACGCTTGTTTGGTTGTCACTTGGTTGCGCGACAACGCAAACACATTCTGTGTTTCAATAATTTCGTCCGAAGTATGTAAATAGAGGTAACCGGGGGTCCAGGGGGCTTGCCCCCTGGCGAGGCGCGGAGCGCCGAGTTTTTAAAACTATTTGTTAAAAGTCCTCTTGTAGATAGCGGAAGCATTGTTTTCACTCTCGGGAGATGAAATTTCTTACACTGAAATCAAAATTCCCACTCGATGTTTACGTTTTAGACCATCCTGAACAACTTTCGTTTCATATCTGTGTGTTTGTCCTAGTGACCGTTTATCCGCGATTCCTTGCAACAAACTTCTGCTGTTTTGATTAGAATTTGATGAGATTTCTGGGAATATGCGCGTTAGGCTGAGGATACTCCCCTATCGTCCCGCTCACTCACAGACCGCTGTCTGGGTAAGAATAAACATATTGGCGAGTAATGCATGCATTATAGGGACGTCCTTATGAATGAATTTTACGTAATTTTAGTGAGAGTTAAGATAAGAGAAAGAACAAAACTTCATGACTTCTCGGAATTACTCCCCCCCCCCCTCCTAAAACCCCCTCCACCGACATAAATTCCCATAATAGAAATTCCTATAATTACCAAACAAAACGCAAAAAACAGTGTTATTTTAAAGTTTCGGAGTCAGAGGAAGGGAATGAAGAAAGGCATTTGTGTGATTGTAGACGTTTCACCAAAAAGTAAGGATTGGAAGGAAAATGTTCAAGATTTTTTCTTCGCAATTGAAAGAATGTAATTAATCTAAGAAAAGAATTGGAATTTTACAGTATAGGAAATTTCTGGAAGGGCAACATAAAACTTGTTATTCACAACATATTGGTAAGTAATGCATGCATTACAGGGAAGTCCCTATGAATGGATTATACAGGGTGATTCCCTCGCAGATGCAAAAACAAATTTGGGTAAAACTCCATCAAAAATGGAGTAAAATGCCGCCAACTGCATATTTTAATCTCAATCCGTTCTCGAGATATAATTTTTTAAAGGTTTTTTCAGGAAAACCGTGTTTTTTTCCTTTTAAACTCAACTTTCTCCACTTTACTTCATTTAATTTTAACTTTTAACGACATTTTCGGAATCAGCATTAAATTTACTATAAGAATAGTGCACTTGGGTTCTTAAAAAGTACCATCCAAAGGCCCTCACATCAGCTCAAACATTGACGCTTTTGAAAAAATAATATTTCTGAAAATCTTTAAAACTTTACTACTCTTTTAAAAAGAATCCTGGAAACTGGCAAATCTCATGAAAACTGCTTCATCTAATATGCTTTTCAACGGTATAATCAATTTTACTTTTATTTTGTTATTTAGGGGAGAAAATAACATTTTAATGTTAAAAAATGTGGGTTTTTCAATGAAATTGTTGGTTTTCTCGAAAGATGACCCTCCATGAACCAACGAGTATGGGGTCGGTTTCTATGTATTTTTTCTCGCTGGATCGAATGGAAACTGTTGCAGATCTCTCAACTACGTTATAATCGAGTTTTACACTTTAATTAACTAGTTTTACCCCATAACACACATACATTTAATCGTAACAAACAAACTAAACATTTGCGATTTTAAGTGTAAAACTCGGTTATAACGTAGTTGGAGAGATCTGCAAGAGTTTCCATTCGATCCAGCGAGAAAAAATACATAGAAACCGACCCCATACTCGTAGGTTCATGGAGGGTGATCTTTCGAGAAAACCAACAATTTCATTGAAAAACCCACATTTTTTAACATCAAAACATAATTTTCTCCCCTAAATAACAAAATAAAAGTAAACGTGATTATACCGTTGGAAAGAGTATTAGACGAAGCAGTTTTCATGAGATTTGCCAGTTTCCAGGATTCTTTTTAAAAGAGTAGTAAAGTTTTAAAGATTTTCAGAAATATTATTTTTTCAAAATCGTCAATGTTTGAGCTGATGTGAGGGCCTTTGGATGGTACTTTTTAAGAACCCAAGTACACTATTCTTATAGTAAATTTAATGCTGATTCCGAAAATGTGGTCAAAAGTTAAAATTGAATGAAGTAAAGTGGAGAAAGTTGAGTTTAAAAGGAAAAAAAAAAAAACACGGTTTTCCTGAAAAAACCTTTAAAAAATCATATCTCGAGAACGGATTGAAATAAAAATATGCAGTTGGCGGCATTTTACTCCATTTTTGATGCAGTTTCACCCAAAAAATTTTTTGCATCTGCGAGGGAATCACCCTGTATATGATTTTGGTGAGAATTAAAATAAGAAAAAAAAGTATAATGATTTCTTGGAATCACCCCCCCCCCCCCCCACCTCCCTCACAACATTTCATCCCTTTACCGACGGTAAATTTGAAATTTCCGAGGGGTTGCATTACTGGACTACAATTTGGATCAAACAAACAATAAAAACAGTCACGAAAAGTATGATAAAAATATCACGGATCATCGTTATTCATAACGAAATTTAAAACTCCTGTTACATATTCCAAAACTAGACCAAATTCAAAGTCGAACAAAAAAAGAATCATGAAAATCGGACGAGAATAGTTAAAACATCATAGCTTCTCTCCCGTGTTTTAGTTTGTTGTGTATACCTGAAGATGGCTAAAATTTAGCCGAAAAGCTTGTATTTTTAATAAATATGTGATAATCTAAAGGTTTTTCATTACAATTACCTAAATTAAAACATCATGATATCAGCATTACCCCCTCCATTCACCCCCTTCCCACATGAAATTTGAAACTCCTGTTACATGTTCCATAACTAGACCAAATTTAAAGTTGAACAAAAAAGAATTACGATACAAAACATTGTGGTAGCAAAAGCCGTATCGTGGATGTCGTTATTAGATGTCAATTTTCTACAAGAATGTCTCCGTAAAAACGTATTCTACGTTAAAACGCTTTACTCCTATTTATTTATCCATTCGGATGGTTATTGAGCTCAAATCTCCTGGCAAGGAAGATCTCGTTACTAGGTGAGATTTATTTATCTTGAATAGAATCTGTTTGAGTTAAGTTGGTTTGGATTAGGAGAGGGGAAGATTCAGTAAGAGATGTTTCGCTCCGGAGTGTAACTAGCGGAGGTTTTCAGTAAGCTATTCCGCAGTAGGGAGCCCTTCGAGGATTTCAACCGGATTGATTGAATTACTGTTCGCAACGGTGTTTCAGCCGGCGTGGGTGTAGCTTCGATCGCCGTCACTAACTTCGGATCGTTAATAATCCCTTTCAACTTAATCCATCCAGATTCGGAAACCAATTAGCGCGTGAATGGTATTCCAGCGGAGGA
Source organism: Adelphocoris suturalis (assembly GCA_030762985.1). Classification (NCBI taxonomy): domain Eukaryota; kingdom Metazoa; phylum Arthropoda; class Insecta; order Hemiptera; family Miridae; genus Adelphocoris; species Adelphocoris suturalis. Next base: position 1,549,894 of record CM061044.1, read on the forward strand.
AGTTGATTGAAGGAACTATAACTGACGACCGTTACTGTTCTCGAGGGTAGAGTGACTCTGCAAAACTTATTTATGTAGCTCATCAGCATACGATAAATGTGGACAAAACTCGAGCAATTTAGCGTCGAATGATAAGGACCCGGTTAAAAATAACAACAGAGTTGTGATACGAACTCGTTGATACCATATGGGATAGGTTCTTACGAAAAAGAGTAGAGATAAAGTTTCCAATCTGGTTAGGGAAGATCTATATACCTTATTATGGGAAAATTTCTGATAAAATCGGCAAAATTCTATCATTGAGGGTTACCAAGTGGGTTTTAAAACTATAAATAGTCTTAGAGCATTACTAAGTTCCGTTAAAGACAAAATTAATGTTCATGATAAAAGTGGGGTTTATAAATTAAAATGTTCTTGTGGTTACGAATATCACGGTCAAACTGGTGCGAAATTCAGGGAAAGAATAGAAGAGCATCAGGAGGATTTCAGGGAGAATAAGGGTGGGTCTAAATTTGCAAAACATCTTCAGGAATCCCATCATAATTACAATTTTGATTTGACAGATAGACAGTTTGTAGAATTTCTTCATTTTTGTCCAAAGGGAGGTAGGTTGAATGTACTTGATAAATTCGAAGTTATCAAAAGTGACAGATCTGGTAAACGTTTAAATGAGGATATACCTCAATATATTTCACCACTGATAAGTTCATTTCTATAAAGCTTGGAATTATCCCTTCTAACTGTTGAAACCAGTAATTCTTCCCCTCCTTTCACTCCATTAGCTATAATCCCCCTTCACTTAGCTTGCACTTAACTGGTTGTACCTCCAGCCCCCTTTCTTTTCTCTCGACCAATGGGATTCAATCTCCCTTCACCTGTGACTATATAAGCTGTGTCCTTCTTATGTGTGTTCAGCTATTGTGTTACTGATGATGGCCAAACCGTCGAAATCGATTCAACATTGTAACTCTTTATTTTTCGTGGAAATAGACAATGTTTTTTCACTAACTTCTGTTTTTAGAGTTGTGATGGCGGAGCAGAAACAGTCAACTTCAGTCTACCTTTAAGGAACTATTAAAAAAACCCATCCAAGGAGTGAAGAGGGGACTACTATAAATACGGCTGTTCACCCTACATGGATCGCATTCACTCAAGTACCGCTAAACCAGAAGATGACCAGCTCAAAGCCTCAAAGTACAGAAAGTAGGCTGCTACGTGTGTGTACCTAACACCCTTCAGGGTGTTGTAGAATATACCACCTGATCAACAAATAATATAGACACATATTTCATTTTGTTTAGTATGTATACCCAGATAATGTATAGTTGAATTGATAAAAGTGAGATGTTCAATTATACATATTGAAATGAAAAATGAAAAACAAAAAACTTTTTATTGACAAGGCAATGTGCCTATTCAATACATGGGACCATTCCCATTTTATAAAATCATAATAATTAATAGCAGGTACTTCATTACTACGAGCACGAGTAAGGTCACCTTCTTTAGTGAGAATTGAGAGATGCACAAGACTGACAAATAAACAATTAAACGGTGATTAGGTAAGAAATTGAGAATGATTTACGACCTTATATTTGAAAAAATAGATAAATAAAATTAGAATAAAATAACTTGTCTTGTAACTTCTCTAGGTATCGAAACCAGCTTCTTCAAAAATCTTGACTTTAAACCTACATTTATATAGGTATGATTTAAAAAAAAAAAAAAAAAACTGAGCTAACCATTTCAGCGTCCCCGCTACTTCTGCCCGATAATAGATTTTTTATTACATGCTTTCTACTCAACCTTCTGAAACCAAAAAACTTAAGCCGTTGATGAGATCATTCTGGGCAGAAACAGAAAACATGAAATAGAGTTACTTCTTTTCCTATGTTACACAAAACACACGCTTTTCCCTGATCAGTTTCATAGGTTTCCCCCCTAATCCATCCTCTTATAGATCTTAAAAGTAGGTTGTCTGCGTACCTAACACCCTTCAGGGTGTTGTAGAATATACCATATACTAGCCATATAGAATATACCATATAGAATATACCACCTGATCAACAAATCATTTTGTTTAGTATGTATACCCAGATAATGTATAGTTGAATTGATAAAAGTGAGATGTTCAATTTTATACAGTTTTGTTACAAATATCATTATGTCCTACACTAAAACGAATAGAGTTCCATGGCCGTAAGCGAAGTAGACTAAGCCCGCACGACCGGGGCGTGTTACGGGAGTAATATAACCAGTTAAGGAGATAAAAATATTGAGAAGGAGCATTATACCTACGAGACCGTAACTAGAGACCGGATTTGTATGCAATTGAATATACTCATCGCTCCACCTGTATCATCCGAAGATTGTATCATTGTTCGAGTTGACTTCAGTTGGTGCTCTATCTCAGATTTTATACTGCATGTTTTTACATATTCGATCAATTTATGCATATTCGGGGAAAATTTTGTGATACTGCATAATTTAGAGATGAAAAAGTTACAAAATTGTAAACGCACCTTGTTCATTTTCAGAGAATGGCAGAAAGTAAAAACGTCTGCCAAGTTGAGTGTGCCACATAGCTTCCTCGTTTACCTATCATGAATGTATAGATCATTAAAAAGTTTTAAATGATCTTAAAAAATCTCATAGCGGAAAAGTAAATCAAGAAGTAGCGTGAAATGTCGTAATTGGTCAAATAAGAAACGAAAAAAGTCCAGTCATGCAGCATGACCCCATGAGCGAATTTTTGAAGAATATTACCGATTTTTACAACCAGCGAACGGCATTATTTCGATTTTTGACCGATTTTTCAACTTTGAAATTTTTGAAAACTTGATACATATTCTTATAGTAAATTTTACGCTGATTCCGGATATACCACATGTTAGTATGCTGAAAAAATTATTTCGCACGACAAATCGCAAAAAACAGGCTATTTTGACATTTTTGAATACATTTTTGAGAATTTCAACCCGAAGATGTAATCCGATCAAGCTGGCCAACGAACTTGAACTTTCGTTTTGTGCCCTTAACATTTTAAAATTTGTTTGAAGTTTCTAGCACAATTCTACGGACAGTTATCGTCTGGAATGACACATACATACATACATACATACATACATACATACATATATACATACATACATACATACATACATACATACATATATACATACATACATAAAAAAATGCGTTAAACTTCAGAATATGATTCAGAATAGCCTGAAACGGATTTCTGCATAATTTTTTTTCAAAAATTCACATTCTACAAATTTTGAGGCGAGAGCAATAGCTTAATTTTCTTCAAAAATTCGCTAAAATGATACTCAATGTCATTTAAGTACGTTTGTGCAAGCCCAGAATGATGTTGAAAACAATGAAATAGGTACGGGACCATCTACAACCTAAACCGCGCATTCGCTGTCAATTTCATCAAAATCGGATGAAATCTGTGGAAATTAAGGTCATTACAAGTATTTTACACAGGCGCATGCGCAGTAGCTATTAATGAAAAAATCGTGTTGAAATTGATATGAGGTCATCAAGTCATCTTCTTCCAACTATCATTCAAATTTGAGCGAGATCGGACGACTAGGGCGTGAAAAAATGGAGCATAATGGAATTTACGTTTGCTCATGCGCAGAGTGAAGTATTGATTTGGCAACAATGAAACTGACAGGGGACCGTCTACCCCTTAACTTGCACATTTCCTGACAATTTCATCCAGATCGAATGAAAACTGTGGAAAATAAGCTTTCCAGAAGGATTTCATATTGGCGCATGCGCAGTAGCTATTAATGATACAATCATGTTGAAATTGATATAAGATGATCAAATTGACATCCCCCAACTATCATCCAAATTTCAGCGAGATCGGACGACTAGGGCGTGAGAAAATGATGCTTGGTAGAACTTACGTTTCCACATGAGCAGAGTGAGGTATTGAGTCAAGAACGATGAAACTGACAGGGGACTACCCCCTAGCCCGCATATCTCTTGAAAATTGCATCGAAATGGGATGAAAACTGTGGAAAATAAGCTTGTTACAAGGATTTGCGGACACACAACAGACAGACACGGAACAAAAGTCGTTCCGAATGGTCTAAAACGTAAAATGCGAGTGGAAATTTTGATTTTGGAGGCCAGAAATTGTTTTTCTTCCGTAAGTTAAAAGGTAAACTCGGAAGCTAAATAGTGCATAGGTACGAGTGAGTGTTACTGTGGGAGAAAGAAAAATGTTGAGAAAGAAACCTGAAGTCAAAGTGTTCGACGAATGAAGAACCGCATTTTCCAAACAAAAGGAAACACTTCACCAGTTTTATTCAACTCAGAAATCCATGCTCGAACTTTTGAACTATAAGATGCACCATGCTTTTTGGCATTTTCAACGAAATTTTATTGGTCCTCTGAGGACGTGAGTATTGGAGATGTAGAGGACACACTTTGAAATGTGGTTCAGATTATGTGACCCATCCATTTTTACTGACCGATGCCTTGATTGAAAATTTCACAATCAGCAGTAGGGTTGTCGAGCTTGACGAGTACAAAGATGGTTGACCACAAAAGTAAGGAGAGAGAGAGAGTTTATTCATTAAAAAAAGTGCAAAAAAAAAAAAAAATAATAATAATAATAAAAAAACGCTGCAAATTATTTCACAAGGGTTTATTATTTTTTCAATTGAGTATGATCGTAGATTTAGTTGACTAGCGTACGTCATAAGGCCCGTCCAGACTCCTCGGCGTGTCCTACTTCGAGTTGCCACAACCTATACTTCTATAATTATATACGCATGTTTATATTTCTCGATTTGAGCTCCTATCTATTCAAATAGTTATTGCCTTAATAATATCATTATCTAAGTACGTACGAAAAGTCGAGAGGATATGTTATTAAATATGCGTAGGAAAAGCTTTGGTATTAACTCACAAATATGACCTTGAAAATATTCATGCCTCGAACGAACGCCGGCGCCGTACCCACCACAAGCCGCGGCGCCGGCGCCTCCTCTCACTCCACTCCCCCCCCCCCCCCCTCTCCACCCACCGTGACCCCCTGCCAAGCGTGCCAGGCGTGCGCGCGTCTAAAAAGTCTCATTTTTGCCCGTTTTTGGCCCATAGTATCTATGCGAGTAAAGCGATCGGGATGGTTAAACGTTAGGACCAACTAGACCCCAAATGGAGTCTATGTGCGAAAGAACGGGTTTTTTAAGTCAATTCTTAGGCCTTTTATGGCCCGGACGGCGGACGGCGGACGGCGAACGGGGGACGGCGAACGGCGGACGGCGGACGGACATTTCAAATTTGGATTCTACGTACCTTGAAACGTAAAGTGACAAAGTTTGAGGGGGGGTTATAAAAATTGTTTGCTACACGATCACATAGGCTTATTATTGGAAATAATAAACCAATAACACTATTCTGATCAATATTGCTCGTCATAGGTTAAGACCCGTGTTGACAAGGCAAGAGCTGCAGCTGCTTACACTTTAAATACAAATGAAGTCTTGCTAAGCAGGGTCATTTAACTTGTCTGTCAAAGCCCTATGAATTATACAACGGTAGAATATATACAAAGAAGAAGAAGAAGAAGAATATACAACGGTCTTCCAGTTGTGGCTATAAGTCGGATACGGGATTTACCACGTTTCCCATTCATTGAAACCTGGTTGATAGCCATGGGGATTGTTGAAAACCGAAACTAGATGTTGATTTTTGTAATAATACAACAAAATAGAGTTGATAAATAAATGACGCAACGATAGCAATTTAGCCTCTTCAAACACCCGGCTACTCGGGTACCTTCGGGGCAAGCCCAACATTATCTTTAGGAGAGTTTTTTGAAGTATGGAAAAACTATCTATCACGGCAGAATATGCTCCACCCCATACAACTAATCCATACTGTAGGACGGATTGGACAAGCCAGTAATGAACTCGCTTTAAATTGGCGGGACCCATCAAATCAAGTGTATTATCAAAGATAAGGGTCTCTCGTCCAAGTAGTTTTCACGCTTCAGTTGGGCGAGGCTATGTGTAGCTTTAGGTGAAATCATCAGAACGAATCCTGATCCTCCATTCGGAGGACAACTGATGACCTCCGCGACGCCCGAGGTAGTCCAACGAAAAAGCCCCACCCTGGAATGGTCGTTTACTCTACTTTTTTATTCGTATACATTTGTCACAACGTCTAGAACATCATTTAAACTATGAAACCAAGTAGACTTTTGGAACGTTGCCCTTTCCGAAAAAAAAAAAGTATCGTTGACACATACCTCGAAAATTCCCGTCACGCCAATCTTGTCTAGTGCGAGATGAAGATGGCTTCTCTCCCAGTCAATAATAATCGGATGCTCAGCTGTCCATTAATAACGGTGGTATTGGAGGTAAAAATACAACTTGGAACGCGGTCGTTGGGCGCCGATCTGACGGCGAAATTTATTCACATTTAAATTAAATTACTCCCGCGAGACAAATTCCTTGCGTTCCTTGATTTCTTCTCTTGTTTTCATAATAAATATCTTTTAGCGTTATTTGTTGTTTAGCTATCAACACGAGGGAATGGCGAAACACAAAATTGTAAAATTCAAGATTATATATATATATATTAATTGCTATGCAATTCTTAGGCCGACCCCCAATAATGTTTTATGTAACGTCCCCATATAAAATGTCCGGGGACACGAAGTGCGAGGTCGTGGGTTCGAATCCCAGCCAGGCTTAAAAATTTATTTTATTTTATTTTTTTTCATGAGACGAAGGTTGTGGGTTCGAATCCCAGCCAGGCTTGAAATTTTTTTTACAAAATACAATAAGAATTGCATAGCAAATAGAAAAGTAGAAAAGAGAAAAGATCCGGCGAGGCGCGAAGCACCGAGTATAGATTAGGGGGTCCAGGGGGGCGATCAAGGGGCGGAGCCCCTTGCGAGGCCCGAAGGGCCGAGTATATATATAAGTTGGGAATTTTTTTTTTCATTTTTTTTTTTTTTTTTTTTTTTCCATTTTCAACTTCTAACTTGTGAACAAGATTTATTCGAAATATCAAAAACATCTTTTTCCTTTCTTCGTTTATCTATTAATAATGCAAAACAAATTATATAGTTCAGTAGAACAGTTTATTGAGTTTATCAAGAAGTGTAGATATATATATATCCTTATATACTTTTTGTTTTCTTGACCCCACTCACTACAGAAAGTCTTGTTGTGTTATTAGGTTTACTGTGTTATATCGACCAACCGTCAATAACGCAACAAGAATATATAAATGAATGAATAAATAGATAAATGTATATATATAAGAGCTCCAAGCGACAAATCCTAAAGAGAGTTATCGTCTGGAAGGGCATATATATATATATATATATATATATATATATATATATATATATATATATATATATATATAGATGTGTGTGTGTGTGTGTGTGTTTGTTTGTCCTTCCAGACGTTAACTCTCCTTATATTAGGATTGAGATAATAATTCCGTTCTTGCACCAACAACTTTTCTTCGAAAATTCGCTCTATTTGCCATGCTAGTTGACTGAGTACTTTTTGTTTCTTTTTTCCCGTTTACATAATGATATAAAGTTTTTTCCCGAAAGGGAAAAAATATGATCATGAACAGCCTCCTCAAAATACAAGAGAATGTGACGTACTCCCGATTCATATCAAATCAATACTGAAAAAGAACGATAACTTTCATTTTTATTGCACCATAAAAAATATACCTGAAGATTTTTGGTAACTACCGTGACAACTGACTTGAAATATTCGTGTCCTGAAAATTCAAAGACCCTGAAGGCCTTGGAAGCTCCAAGCTAGGATATCCGTTTTCATCTTGTTGAAAGGATGATGCGCAAACGGAAATATTTACTCTGACTATCGTGTTTCCTATCCACCCTCTACTACCCACCCCAAGTTTAATCTTCCCTGGTGTCATCTTTCGACATCATCCGAGGCTCAACATGGTCGCCTCCGGGTCCTCAGGAAAACACAACCGCATTGTAATCTTCGTTGAAATATCTGCGCTTATCAGCTTTTTCTTGGACGGGGATACTAGAGAGTTTTTGTACTTCTTGTATTCATTTTCTCGTATACGAAGAAGTTTTCGTAATGTGGAAACGATTTTCGGAACGGGAAGAGTCAGCTTTACTCGTGCTCAGCTTTTTCGGAATCGTAATTAATTACGAGACAACTTAACCTTTCTCTAGGATTAAGGCCGTATCACACTAGCATTTTTACCGCATTTTTTCGGCTTTTTTAATGCCTAAACGTGAAGAAGATGAAGTGCCTTTTTCCAAGGTCAGCTTTTTCGACCATTGCGCATCCTGGCGGAGCCTTTTTAAACTCACTTGGACGCAAGAAAAATGCTAAACATAACCCTTGGGGAGGTAACAATTCAATGAAAAACCCCTAGGAGCCCTAACCTGATAGATTTAATAAAAATTCATTCCGCCAGAATGCGCTTTTTTTGCACTTATTCCTCCTCAACATTCACAGCTGACCTTGGAAAAAAGCACTTTACCTTCTTCTCGTTTAGGCATTGAAAATGCCGAAAAAATGCGGAAAAAATGCTAGTGTGATACGGCCTTAACACTCTAGAATAACTTAGCAACTATCATGCAGTTGGTATGGACACTCAAAATCGCCTGAATTTTCACCGTTTTTTAACACAGAATAGAGAGTTTTTGTATTTCATTGGTATTTCTCGTAGCAAGCTGTTAGAGCCACGATTGCTAACCTTTTTGCAAAGCGTTTTCGTAATCCCGAGAGGAAGAGAACTCTTACAGAAACGTTAACGTGACTCTTGTAATGAATCACTTCAAAACTCAATTGTTAGACTAGAACAAAGAAACAACGACCACTTACATCTACATCATATGAAAACGATTCAGCCGTGAAAACACGATCTTTAAAATGCGTAAAATGAAAAAAAATCTTCAGAATGAAAAAGCTGAAATCTTCGATAAAACGTCGAAAGCAAGAACAAAATACTGTTCTGGTTGAGGTGCGGGGAAAAAACACGAAAGAAAGACAAATTAAACCAACGGCACGGGGAAAATTCAGCCGATTTTGTCGGGTGTGTATGTGTAATGCCAACTGCATAGTTGCTAAGTTATTCTACCCTAAAAGAAGGTGTTTTCGTTTCGTAATTACGATTCCGAAAAAGCTATAAAGCTGACAAAAGCGTTTCCACTTACAAAACCTCATCTCGTTTCGAAAGGCCATTTTCGTATACGAGAAAATCGAGAAGTACCTCTCTAATGTGTTTTAGCCATTTTGGAACGCGGGATGGTAACGAAATGTGTGACGTGATTTCCACGTTCGTTGCTAGGGATATGGTACTTCGTTTTTTCATCCCACAAAATTCGTTGACCATTCGTAAAGCTCTTTTAAACATATTATGAAACTGCGAAGTGCGTGTCCAACAAACTGAGTTATGAGCATGAATAAATAATTGTTTACACACAGGTGATCAAATAATTGATATTGTGAACATGATAACCGCTTGTTAAATGATTTCATTGAGCTTGTGTTTCGATGATTTGATTCATAGCAGGTGATCTGAGTATTACGAAAACGGTTTGATTTGTGAAGCGGAGGTTAAATAATTTGAATAGGTAATTTCTATACTTTACACTCTAGGAAGCTGTAATTTCGTTTGTAGCCTCTTTAGGACATTTACTTGACGATGCTCAGGGTCCGGATCAGATGTGTGGCTCTTAAAGCTAATTTCTATGCTCTAGGAAGCTGTAATTTCGTATGTAGCCTCTTTAGGACATTTACTTGACGATGCTCAGGGTCCGGATCAGATGTGTGGCTCTTAAAGCTAATTTCTATGCTTTACATTCTAGTGTAATTTCGTATGTAGCCTCTTTAGGACATTTACTTGACGATGTCCAGGGTCCGGATCAGATGAGTGGCTTTTAAAGCTAATTTCTATACTTTACACTCTAGGAAGCTGTAATTTCGTATGTAGCCTCTTTAGGACATTTACTTGATAAATCGCTCTTGATTTATCACGAATTTATTTCGTATTTTTTTTCGTAGTTTCATACTATAACTATATAAATTGATGTTATAAATGAATAGTAAACAATGACGCTTGTTTGGTTGTCATTTGGTTGCGCGACAACGCAAACACATTCTGTGTTTCAATAATTTCGTCCGAAGTATGTAAATAGAGGTAACCGGGGGTCCTGGGGGCTTGCCCCCTGGCGAGGCGCGGAGTTTTGTTGTTGGTTTAACCTTTAACATTTGAAATCCTCACAAAACGAACCATCAATGACTGTACTTAAAATCGGATATGCAGCTTTAGGTAAGCTTGATACAAACAGTCTACTCAATCGACGACGATTGACCAATCCACGAGTACTCTGATCCCCGTAAAATAAAAATACCCGCTATCAACTTTATTTTGTGATCCGTCACGAAACTTATCCTGAAAACGGGTTTAGCTAGCCGGTTTCGTTTGAAAATAATGAAGCCACACCGACGATCCAACAGCGGAAAATACCTGAAAATTGATCTCCACACACGACGGAGCATAATTCCCCGAATAAGAAATTAATCGGACCAAAAGAAAACAGGGCAACGGGGCCACATTTGAAATTGTGATTCGGTAGAGCGGAGAGAAACTGCACGGTTCACGAGATCAATTGATCGCTGAGCGAGCCGGTCGGTTAGGCACCGCTGTAGCGTTAGAAGGAGTTCGCAAACAAATAAATCGAAAATCCAAAGTTATAAATAAAAGTAGATGGGAAAAAACGTTTTCCCCGAGAGGTGGAATTTTTCTTCTGCTTTTAACCAGTAAGGAGCTTGGCAAAACGGAGAGGGGGGGGATATTTGGGAGATTAAAGATACAATTTTTTCTACATTCAACTTAATTATTCCGTAGATTAGTTAATTAATCTAACTTAATTAGATTAATAAATTAATTATTATCTACATTAAACTACTCGAAATTATTAATTCGATGTATTAAAGATGATTACCAACATTCTTCTACTTATTAAAATGAAAATTTTCGAGATTTTTGAAAACTCGATCCAGTTTCATTTCTCACAATTTAGCTTCCAGAATGCACATCGTCGGTCTGATCGTGATTTTTTGAGCGATTTTCATGCAATTCTGGAACTCTAATTTCGGAGAAACAATGCGGGCAATTTCATTCATTTTTCAGAATCTGTATCCCCTGAAACGTCTCTAAACCAACAAATTTTGAAGATTTAAACTAGACGTTTCTTTCTGAATCGGAAACTGTGTGAAAATATGTAACATTAAAATTCAACAGAAGTCAAATAGCACCTACTAAAATCACAAATTATTACAACTAGCACTACAATTCAATATCCTTTAACAATGTTACATGAAAACAGTGTAAAATATAAGCAACATAAGCTTATATAAAATATAAGCAATGTTACAAAACTGGTTGAAAGAAAAATTGGATTACACCAATATCTGTTAACATCAAGTATTTTGTTTTGTAAATTTATGGAATCAATAATGAACTTTAACAATAAAATAAATAAATAAATGAAAATATAAATAATAATATCAAAAATAATAAAATAAATACAAAAGGAGTTTAATAAAACACTAACTTTTGCTTAATCTACTATAGGTTTAATTGAATTCATAATGAGGTTGATTTTAGAATAATTTTTGAATGTAGTTTATAAGTTTTGTTTAAAATAATGTAGAATTTAAACCTTACTGTCAACAAAGAGGACTGTATAGAAACAACAAGTTATTAAATTGACTTTGTGATGTGACGTAACCTCCTGTTTTGTGTTCTTATGCACCAAATAAACAGCATTTCTCTCTCTCTCTCTCTCTCTCTCTCTCTCTCTCTCTCTCTCTCTTTCTCTCTCTTTCCGAGTCGACAACAATGGTTTCGTTGTCGAATGATAAACCGGACGTAAGGGTAAGACATGAAAACTTGTAACTGACCTACAGTGGAAAGACTTTTGGCATGGGTAAGATACATAAAGACAAGTTTTCATAACACAACGCATGGAGTCTGGACGGTAGCCAAACACGTGGGAGAAGATCTGAAATACACTTGACCCTCGAGGGCTGCTCCGGTTTTAACCAATGAATCACCCAGAAACACGCGAAACGGCGGTTTGATGTATAACGTGAAAACTGAGGCGTTCATTCATCAACGCCACTTTCGCGGTTAACGAAGACGTTGTAGGAAAGATTCCCAAGGTTTATATAAATACGTGTAGTGAACGGGTTGAGTTGGAAACGGGGGAAGGATCAGTTTAGAAATATAGAACAGTACGTTCGTATTTAGTACAGTACGATTTAAAGGGAAAATACATCGTGTTTTTGTTTGCCTGTTATTAAGAGTTTTGATATTATTTTTTTAACGTAAAATACGTTTTAGTTCAATTGCCATCAGAAGAAGCAACGAAAAAAGTTCCAGTCATGCAGCATGATAGTACGAGCGAATTTTCATATATTAACTATAAATAATATGATGAACTGTATTGAAATTTGAGCAATTTGAATACAAATAAATTGTTTAGTACCAATTTTATGGCAAAAACGCATACTATATTTTATAGGCAGTTTTTATAGATTTTTCAGCAAATATTAATGAATTTCAGTACTTTTTCAGCATAATTTTGTGCACAAATATTTTAATAATGTCCTAGTGAATTGTTGATAACTTTGTATTGACTAAAAGTCTGCTAAAATATATAAATTCCACAATTTTTGCAGTTTTTAGCATTTTTTTGTAATTTTTTTCAGATAATTTTTTGAAATTTGACCAATTTAATGTGCTCAAAAATCAAAAAGTGCTAGCCAAAGAACTCATCCTTTTGTTTGGAAAGTTCAATTTTTTGGCGATAGAACGGAATTTTAATCCCAATCCTAAGAAGAGTTATTGGCTGGAACGACATTATATACATACACATATATTGAATATTGAAATCGGAGATTTCAGATGTTTGTTGAGGTGCAGTCGATTAAGTGCACAGGCTTTTGTAACCAACGTTTCGCAAGTTTATTCGTACATCATCAGGGTGATGTTGGAAGGTGAACAGCACAATATCTGTAAACTGGTAGGTAGTAATAAGAATTCACTGCAGTTCAGAGAGTTATACACCCAGAGACTTCTAATACGAAACGTTTTAAGTATACGATAGAAACAATTTCGATGTACACTTATGTTATCACTGAGAGTCTACGGAGATGTAAATTTATTATCAATTGTTGCTTATCTGGCCTGTAAAATTAATTCAACGTGACGTTTGTATAACTATAATCCTCGGTGAGTACAAAGAAAAATTTATATCAATAATAAAACAAATTGAATCATGATCGTCTCCATCTGTTGCCTGAAAAGAAGTGGTGCCTGATTCAATGTTTTGCCGTCACTGTGGTGACGATTTTCATTCCCGAACGTCATTTCTGTGGAGGCACGAACATTTTTCTCTGTGTACATGTTCGCAAGCTTTTATGTATAGCATTTATGGGTTATGGATCGTATCGTGGTGGCGACAATACAACGTTTTATTATTTGGACAGTTCAGATTATAACAAGCTTTATAAAATGGCCTTCTGTCCTAGAATTGGTTTTTTTTTTTAAATTAAACTCCTACGTTTCTCCCCAAGAACTGGGGATTTGATTTTCAAAAACTCATAACTTTAAATTCGATTTTTTATCAAAAAAGAAAACTTTAAGTAAATAGATATTTTACACTTTTGAATTTTAATCTCCCTGAAGAAGCCCCAGTTCATAGTGAGAAACGTTGGAGTTTGATAAGAAAACAAAAACAATTTAAGGACAGAAGGGCTTTTTTATGAAGCTTCTTACTACACAATGGGGGCAGGCCGGATTTGAATGACGAACGCAGCGAACCTGTCATTACGGAGGTAGGTGAGCGTTCGGTATCAAATCGAATCCCCCAGCATCGATGAAACCGATATCAAATCAAACTGCTGAATTTGCTCTGATTTATAACTGCTGATTTTGCTCTGATTTATAACTGCTAATTTATTTACTCTTCAACATAATGCTAATCTATATGTCCAACTAATCTGACTACTTGATGTTTTTTATTTTTGAAATGCGAGCTTGCGAGCATCCAGGACACCAAACTACACAAATCATTCTGGTTTATATTGGGCCTTTCCCGTTAACGATATGTATAGTTTGGTGGTCTGGATGCTCGCATCTCAAAATTACAAACACCAAGTAGTCAATCCCTTAGTAAAAATTCGGATTAGTTCGAAATGATTAGTTTGTATAATATGTTGAATAGTAAATAAATTAGCAGTTATGAATCAGAGTGAAATCGGCAGTGATAACGGTTACATCGATGCAGGGGGATTCGATACCAAATGCTCACCATACCCCCATGCCCGATGCCCCCATTGCCTTGTCGTGGTTATCTACAATTTCGGAGAACGCCTTGGAAAATAAATTTAATACATGAAAAAATAATGGAAATGAAAATAGTGCCATGGAGCAAGGAATTATCCTATAATTATAAATCTTCTATAAATTTTGGAAATGGTTCGTTCTTCCTCTGAGGTCTTCAGCTCATGACAGACTCCACAACTCAAACCAAAACGTTTGAGATACCTTGAGGTGGTAGTCTCGGAGTCAAATAAGGTTTTACGATAAGGAAGAGGCTTTGAGATTAGAAGGAAGAAGGATTGAGAATAGATTTTGAAAATTTAGTCAGTTCAGAGTGAGAACATCTTTGTCTGTCGTCTCACACTTGTTGGACTATAAAATGGCGGCTTCGTAAACATGGCTTAATTTGCAGATTTTAATTATTATCTCTAATAATTCCTAAACCGTGCATACTACTTAAATTGTTATGCGCAGCAAAGTTGTAAAGCATAAAAAAAAGATTCGATACAAAAACTCTGAATTATCTCTTAAAATGAGCGAATTACGGACAATTGAAAATCGGGCTAATGTTGAGCCAGTCAGTCCTCTCCTCCCTCCGTCTAGGCTTTTTACCTTCAAAAAATCCCTAGCTAGATCAATATTGGTCTGATTCAGTAATAGGCTGTTTTCGCGAACTTCATATGTAAAATGACATAAACATCATAAATTTGACTGTAAGTCAATGGGGAAAGGTCTCAGCTAAAACTTGCTCGGTACGACCTTTGGAAAGTATTTAATCCTGAATCAGACCAATATTGATGTCGCTAGGGGTTTTTGAAGGGCAAAAGTCTAGACGGGGGAAGGAGAGGACTGGCTGAACATTAGCCCGATTTTCGATTGTTTGTAATCCGCTCATTTTAGGAGATGATCCAGAGTTTTTGGATCAAATCGTTTTGTTTTTGTATGCTCTACAACTTTGCTTCGTATAAAAATTTCCGTAGGATGAATGGCTTAGGAGTTATTACAGGAAAACTTTAAAATGGGCAAATTAAGCCATGTCTATGCGGCTGCCATTTTGTATTCCACCAATTTTGGGATGGTAGACAAAGATTTTCTCACTCAGAACGGACTAAATTTTCAAAATCTAATCTCAAATCTTCTCCTGAAATTGCTACCTATTTTCGGCCTTGGCTCCTGGTCTATTTGGGTAGGGCCTTAAAAATCATCGCTTATAATTTTTGTTGAATTTGAATCATTGTTAGCCATAACATATGCTCAATCATGGTATATTTCAACAGAATAACTTCTGAACTTTGCATCCGATTCCAATGAAATGTAATGGGGTTTTGCAATTACGGCAGTAAGTAGTCTGTTATGATGGTCATTCTAACAGGGCATGGGATGGTGTTTTAAAGCAGAAGGACACATACATTACATCTTTTACTCATAAGTCAAGCATCTTTCAAAATCAGAGTGGAATTGTGTGAACAACACGGATTCATCGGTTTTTACAGTTTTGAAAACGAATTTGTAATCGTATTTTGTAAGATATCTGCAAGTTAAGCCATCTTTATGAGGCTGCGATTTTGTATTCCTCCAAGTTGGAGTTGGAAGACAGATTTTCTCACACAGAATGGACTAAATTTTCACAATCTAATCTCAAACTGGGATTAAGATGGTGGTAGGAATTGGTTTCAAGGTGGGTTCAAGCAGGAAGAACGTAATTAAATGTTAAAATGACCTTTGGAATGTCCTGGAGGCAGATACGCCGGCGGCCTGGTAGACCTGAATCAGACCAATATTGATGTCGCTAGGGGTTTTTGAATGGCAAAAGTCTAAACGGGGGGAGGAGAGGACTGGCTCAACATTAGCCCGAATTTCAACTGATTGTAATTTGCTTATTTTGAGAGATAATTCAGAGTTTTTGGATCGAATCGTTTTGTTTGTTTATGCTCTATATCTTTGCTCCGTATAAACATTTCTGTAGGATGCACGATTTAGGAGTTATTTGAGATAAACTTTAATATCTGCAAGTTCAGCCATCTTTATGAGGCCACCATTTTGTTTTCCACCAAGTTGGAGACGGCAGACAAAGATTTGCTCACTCAGAATGGACTAAATTTTCAAAATCTAACCTCAAACTTGGATTACGAAGGTGGTAGGAATTGGTTTCAAGGTGGGTTTCAAGCAGGAAGAACGTAATTAAATGTTAAAATGACCTTTGGAATGTCCTGGGGGCAGAAAGGCCGGCGGCGGGGTGATGGGGTCGTCGACGCACCCGGCGACCAGATCGGGCGGCCGCGTCTCGACGGGCTCCGGCCGCTTGTCGCGCTTCCTCCGCCGCGGCGTGAACGTCTTGACGAGCAGCCCGACGCCGCTCATACTCCGAAAGCTCCTGTCGTGGGGTAAAATGACGGCGCCGTGCGGGTCCCACCTGTGGGCGTACCGTCCGCTTCTAGTCCGCTGACTCCGTCGTTGACGCGGAGTCGACGAGGAGTCTTTGCGCTACCAGCTCGGGCTCAACGCCCCCGCCCGACTGAAAAAACTGTAAGGGTAGGCAATTTACCACCGTCAAGAGCAGAAGAATACCGAAAAACCCCAAAACTCTTATTAGAAGCTATAAAAGCATGTTTGGTTCCAAGGAGAAGTGTCTTCAACAAATAAATATATATTTTGATGTAGGAGAAAAAGCTATAACAGCAGTTTAAGTTTATTATGGAATGAATTACAGTTTTGAATTACCAAACCGAAAAATAAACGCGGCAAATTATCACAAACCGTGGGTGGTTGAGGTGAATAATATGCTAGTTTGGCTTCTTCACCTTTATTCCTGTCATTTTCCTACTAGTAGCAGAATACAGGAAAACCCCAAAACTCTCAGAAGCTATAAGCATGTTCGGTTCCAAGGAGAAGTGGCTACGACAAAAAATATATATCGCACCCATCCTAGAATAAGGGTACAACTCAAAAATTGTCATTTTCGGCAAATCGCATTCAAAGTTTTCTTCCACACCATTGGCTACCCGTTCTTTGGAACACGATGAACACAATTTATCTTTGCGAAACTTGTTTCCTACATTATTACTCTAACGCCCCATGGTGAATAAATAGTTTTTTTGACAGTGGGAAGGGAGTGGGGGGAACGGTTTTGTTGATTTTTCAAGAATTTTTGAGTTGTTCCAACTCAAACACTGAAATCTCACCCGTCAGGATCCAAAATGTTCAGAAAAGAAAGACACAAGTTAAAATTGTCCACAAAAAAAGGAAACCATTCAAAACGAGACACAGACTATGTGAACTCATCTGAGTTGTGTCTTTCTTCCTAGGACATGAATTGGTTACTCCCTCCATAGAAGCAAGACACACGCACTCTCTTGCGGAATTAGAGTGCCCTACACATATCTCCACCTTCTACAGACAAACTAGACCGTTTCTACTTTTCAGAACCACAACTAACTCAAAAATCGCGATTTTTAAGTTGTACCCTTATTCTAGGACGGGTGCGATATTTTGATGTAGGAGAAACAGCTATTACAGCAGTTTATGTTTATTATGGAATGAATTACAGTTTTGAATTACCAAACCGAAAAATAAACGCGGCAAATTATCACAAACCGTGGGTGGTTGAGGTGAATAATATGCTAGTTTGGCTTCTTCATCTTTATTCCTGTCATTTTCCTACTAGTAGCAGAAGAGTACCGTAAAAACTCTTATTAGAAGCTATAAAGCATGTTCGGTTTCAAGGAGAAGTGGCTATCACAAATAAATATTATTTTGATGTAGAAGAAATAGCTATTACAGTGGTTTTTGTTTATTATGGAATAAATTACAGTTGTGAATTACCCGGCTGGATGATGAGGTTACAATTGCTGTTTGTAAGGTTATTAAATCATAGTAATGTTAATTAATATTAAATCATTCAGCCGCTCCTCTTCACTTTTATCTTTTAATATCCTTTTACATTTTAAATAATATGGTCCTATTTTGGGAAAAAACCTATCCTCCTATTCATAATTTACCGAGTCATAGTGGCATAGACATGCGTGCTATTTTATGAATACCCACAACTGCTTCACTTTCAAGCAAGAGCCTTAAGCTCCTACACATTAAGTATAGTTCCACCACTGTTATAATTACGTATTAACTAATTAAGCTTTCCAGGATTCTCTTTTACAGTCTTTCCCTGAAGATGCCTCTATGTAGGTGAAACTAGAATTGATAGGAATAAAGTTGAAGAAGCCAAATCAGCATATTCTTCACCCTCAACCAAAGAGCTTATAATAGGATAGAGAGGGCATGTGTCTGTTAAACTGTGGGAGCTCATGAAGCCAGTTTTCTCGAAGGGGTGGAGCCTACAATCGTAACCTCCAACACTGTTATAAAACCTCATTTCATCGTTATCGTTATTTCATTGGCTACCTGGTTTCAATCCATAACATGGCGGAGTCTCAAGTGGCTTCTTCCCCTTCCACGACCTGTCCTCTCTATCCTATTATAAGCTCTTTGCCCTCAACCGCCCACTATTATTATGGCAACCCAAACTGATATTCAAATCATTATTTCTGAATTTGCCCACCCATCTACACAGTTCATTGGTCTATATGCCATGCGCGGACGACACAAACGAGAGCGCTCTGTCCGAAGACGCGACATTGCTGGGGTAGTAATGGGTGGGGCTCAGAGCAGTGTTTTCCTACCACTAATGGATAAACGATGAAGATCATAAATTCCTGCCAAGTTGGAAAAGTCAAGGAATTTCATTTGAACGATTGAAAATCACATAAATTTGTATAATGAGAAGAATTTGGTAAGTTTTACATCCCTAGGTACCCAGGTAATAATTTCCGACTAAATAGAGTTTTGCATGGATTCGGAACCCAAGAAGA
This sequence comes from Adelphocoris suturalis, assembly GCA_030762985.1. Taxonomy (NCBI): domain Eukaryota; kingdom Metazoa; phylum Arthropoda; class Insecta; order Hemiptera; family Miridae; genus Adelphocoris; species Adelphocoris suturalis. The sequence continues at coordinate 1,569,141 of CM061044.1, forward strand.
CGAATATGAAATCTTATTCTAAAAAAGTCTCACCTAATAAATTCTGGATCACATACATCGTACAGCAAATGGGAATCGTCGCAAGGGAGTTGTAACTTACTCATTTTTGAACTGACAAAAATCGTTCACCATTTGGTGGAAAGCTTTAAATTTATTAAGAACCACACTACATCTCGAGACACCAACTACATCCAGTTGTTCTTTCTGAGAGCGGCATAAGCAAAGTCAGCAAGTAGGAGTTTTTTGTTTGATAACATAGTTCAACGAATGAGATAAATACTCTCCTGTTCACCAACCTCACTAAGTTGAGTCCTTATTAGCTGGATGAGCGATATTCTCTGCTGTTCACCGAAAGAAGCTGAAATTCGACTGGGAGCCTCTCTGAGACATCAAGCAACAGATAAAATTATGGGCTCCGTCCTGATAAGCTGAACGAGACAAATTTTAATTCGACTTTTAGATCTTGAAATGTAAACCAATGATGTTTGTAGGAGGTTTAACAATTGTTTTTATAGATCGATTACAAAGGTTTTATTATTTTTATCAATAAACCCAAAGCATAACGAAACTTGTTACTGAGGTCTCATTGCATTCATTTACCGTCATCGTCACCAGCCAACTCGACGCTTGACAGGTTCAATGTAGAACGAGAATCTATTAAATTATGTTGAAAAAAGAAAGAAAAAAAACCCCAGATATTTCGTAATTTTATTCTTAAGAGCAAGAATAAAACGAAAAGAAGAGTCAATAGAGCTGACTTCCTCGCAGTCACTTCCAGCGCTCCCCAAGAGGTTGCGTACCAAATTTTAGGACTCTAGTATGTACAGGAGAAAAGTTAGCTTCATTGCATACACAACTGATCTGACTACATCACGATCTCTTCGAGTGGTCTCCAAAAGCTGAGGACCGAATTTCGGGGCTCCGGCAGTCTGTTAAACAGTTGAAATGAGAAATGAGAATTTGCGTAGGGTTTTCGTAACCCAATTTTTTAAAGTTACATTTCATAATGTTTTCCTCGCTTATCGTGGTCTGTAGACTACAAACTTGGAAGTCAAGACACTAGACAAGTTAATTCTCATGAAAAAGCTAACAATCAATCGCAAAATCCCCACCTTGAGCGAAGGTAGCATAGAAATTTTAGTAGCAGTAGGTTTTCAAAAAGACCTATAAATAATTTAGTTGTCTGAACAGCCTGATGATTTTCGAAGATCGAATTAACGATGAAGTGAAAATGGTGTGAAACATTGAAAAAGGCCTCATCAATGACTCATCTCACATTCTTTAGATTTCTCAAAAGTGGAGGAATGTGAAGTTATCGGAATTGCGAAATTTCTCAAAGCAGGTAATTTCAATACTATTTAATTTTGCATATAACAACATGTTGATTTGTGTACCCGACTTCTATCCCGAAAGGAGCTCATATTTGGAACAAACGAGGGCTCCCTTAAACGGTGCTGCAAAATTGTCTGTTTCCAACAGGAAGAAAGAACTGTATATTTTGAAGAACAAAGTAGCCATTTGTTCAGTGAAAGGTTGCTAAGGATCATTACTCCAAGATCTTTCTTTGACAAACAGTGTTAATTTCCTCTTGTCAGTCAAGTGGCTTCCAACCCTTCAACATAATCAATGCTTTTCACTTTTAACAAATCAAACTTGAAGTGTCGATTAAGGCGTCAACCAGTTGATTCAGCAGGGCTAAATTGATTACATGAAAAGGAAGATTCCATCATTGAGTGGTAATCAATGCAGGTTATTGATGAGATTATCTTCATTTTGCAAATTATTAGAAACGAAAATACCGCTGAGAATTGTATCATAAATCATGCGGCGTATCAACAAATTATAGCCGACTAAAAACTGACCAGTGAAGAGAATTAAAATTGCATTGTGACCTGGCATTTATTTATTCTGAATGAACCAAGAGAAAAACACACTGCAAATTATTACACAAGGTTTTTTTTTTAAAGTTCTATATTGGATGGCTTTTCCACGGAAGACACTTGTCTATAATCATTAAATGAAGTTTATTACGCATTATCTAAATATAACTGAATAGGCGTGAACGCGTACCGAGGAGAAATTAACTAAATTAAACTCCTACACTTCACTGTCCATTTGTATTTAGCAGTAGCTGATAAATATCTAAGTGGAAAAGTACATTAGAATCTAAGTAAATCGAAATTGACGGAAGCACCCACCAACTGGAAATTAATGAGATAGAATAATAAGATAAAATAATGAGATAAAATGAGATTAACAAATCATTACATAATAAAAAAAAAAAAATAATAATAATGAGATAAAATAAATCAGCTACCTACGACTCACTAGCAAAGTTTTAATGAATTAATAATAATGAACACAACTGTACAAACTGGTGGGGTATTTTATATTCCACCAGTTTTGAATTCAACCCATGTTGACGAACGATAATGTTTCTGTCGTAGTTGTGCATGTATGTAAGTCGTAGTTCTGTCGTGCGTACGGGTTGACGTATAGCGATCTGAATGGTTTCATTCGATTCATTGGGATGGTATCTATCGAAAACAGAAAAAATAAATAATAAAAAACTTATTTCGGAAGTCTTGGAGCTGTAATGGTGTGAACCCAATAACAAGGCGCGAAGTACCCGATTGTAGACCAGTGATCTGCGTAGAAGGGCTATCCAATACAGAAATAATAAACCTTTGTGTAATAATTTGCAGCGTTATTACTATCTTCCACCAGTTATGATTTGATCCCATGCTGTTGATTTTGCTTCCTCACTACCGAAGGTAAGGGAAGCTTTGTGTTCGTGATTGAAGTAGAAAAAAGTTGTGTCCTCCAAAATGAAAATTTCCACTTGCTTTTTGCGTTTCAGAATGCGCTGATCAATTTCGGTTCCGTGTCTGATGTCTCTCTGTAGTAAATCCTTGTCACGCCCAAAACAATACCAAGTTTTAGTCCGATCCCGATGAAATTTTCAGGGACTGTGCGTGTTAGCTCTTACACGGTCCCCTATAATTCACAATGCCATCAAATCAACAGTAGTCTGTGCAAATGCGCAAACGTGAATTTCTTATAACGTCGATTTCTCATCTTCTGTTGGTCCGATTTCGGTCAAATTCGGTACGGTTGGGTTCTAGGAAAATGCCCTGTAAATTACATTGTGATAGTCGGAGTAATAACCACAGCGCATTTGCCAAGCTAATATTGATTGATACAGGCAAAACTCCGAGACTAATGGATAGATTTTGATGAAATTATCAGGAATTGTGCGGGTTAGCTTCTAGACGGTTCCCTATAAATTTCATTGCCGTCGCTTGAATAATGGTTTGTGCGCATGCGCAAACGATAATTTCTTATACCGTCGATTTTTCCTCATCTATTGAACCGATTTTGTTCAAACTCGGTGAGTAGATGGGTGTATGTTCCAGAAAATTTTCTTATGAATCTTATTGCGATTGGTGGAGCAGTAACTATAGCGTATGCGCAAAACTAAAATTGATATACGCAGACAACACTTTGTGGGTCCCCTATACATTTCATTGCCGTTGGATTAATAGTAGTCTGTGCCAGTGCTGGGCATAATCTTATCGTCGAAATACGATTGTAATTGCGATAATTATTCGTTGATTCTGAGGCAACTGCGATTATATTCGTTGCCTTGTAATCGTATTCGTCTGTCGGCGATTACACGAATACAACCCATAAAAATGTGTCACGGTCATCAATGTCAATAGGGCGTCCCTCCTATAATATGCGAAGCGTTACTAATATTACTTAGCCTCAGAGGGACGTCCTTAAGCCTATTTGTTTCGAATCTATTTCAATAAGAGGTCCCTCTGAAGCTAGGTAATATTAGAAGCTAGGTAAGATTGATCACCAAATTCAGATGGCATTCAAAGCTGTGACAACCCCCCCCCCCCCCCCTTACAAAAATCAAAGATACTTCTGTTTAATTCCTACAAAAATTTAATTCTCGAGTCGAGTCACTGGTTGTGAATTTTCATACTTAAGCGAGAATGTGGTGACATGAGATTTGTTTAATCAGTTACACCTAGTTCAAATGTCTTAAGAGACTGATGATGTAACGGTGTAATGGGTGAACGTATCAGGACTGTATGCAAGGATTGTTCCTTTCAAATGTCACTGATTTTACGATGGATACTACAAGACAACATTAGGCATTTGGGTTTCACAAAGTTCGATAAAAGTTTCTATAAATCTAAAAAATCATGTTTAAAAGAAAATGAGAACAGCTGTCGCATTTGGTGAACTTGTACTGGAAAACGCAGGAATGTTGAACAAGATCAACCATTGTATAAATGATTTTAACAACATTTCACCATTTTACCCAGGAATCAACGACTACCACCACCGCCACCAACCAGAAATCTACTCGTTCATTAGTAGTAAGAAATATATATCACCCTCAGCCACTCAGACAAGAGAAATACTTTTAAAGAACCACACATACTCGGTTTTTGAACAAAATATTATCTGAAACCAGGAACCAAACATGCTGTTTAATCAGTATAATCATTTTGATTATTTAACCTTTATAATTTGCATCAATTGATCTAAACAGTTTAACTGGAAGTATTGAAAACAGTACTTGGAACTGTAGAAAAGTCAATCTTAAAGGGATAAAATGCTAGTTTATACTGAACCCCACAGCAATTTAATAATGCAATGACTATGGAAATTTATTATTAAAACTGTTGGCACACCTACATTCTGGAGTATTTTTCTGCTCTACTACACTTATGAAAAGCCTTCAACGGATTTCTGCAAGAACATGAATGTTTTAAACAGAGCTGTACAAATTTTATGAGTTCTAAAAGCGGATAAATGAAATCTAAAGGCTGTGAGTTTTTAACAGCGTGTAAAAAACGAAGTGTTTATAAAACCTAAAATTGTGACAAAGGTAGTATTTTATAAAAAAATAATAATAAAAATAATGAAAGTTACCAATTTGATGAACAAACAGCTGCTTAACGAAAAGCGTTGTAGTGAATGAATTGGAAGTTTTATATGTGAACTGCTGGGGATTTGACAATTTGAGCGGACATCATCCAGGCTTATTATGGATAGTCAACAAAAACAGGTGGTAGGTACACTGTTAATATTACTGGTGTTAAGGGACTATTTCAAGGCAGTTTTGTTCGTAGAAAAATTATATTTATTAATAAAATATAGGAAAAAATAAAAACTAGGTAGTATTGAACTGCGTCTTCGTTAATAATTGGTAAATGGGGAGACAAGACATGGACTTTAGCAGGCTGCCAAATGATTAACAATCATGGGTTGTCATGACCAGGTCGGGTACCCAAAATTGAATTGAATGATGAAGTAAATTCACGGAAGATGAATTCAGTGGCAAAACAATAGAAAACAAATCGCGCATTATAATAAAAAACAATAATAATTAAAATAATCGCGTTAAACACCTTTAATAGACGAATATATAACAGGAAGTACCAACTGTTCACAAATCTTCCACTTATTTTTCTCACTAGTATGATTAACTGCAATAATTTGGACTATCTGTACACCCAGAAGCAATCGAATGTTGAAACAAATAAGAGAATAGATCTGGGTACAGAATAATTTTCAGACGTTAATATCTGCTCGTTATTATATAGGATAATTTACTAGATGTTTAAAAAAAGGGAAATAAAAAAAACGTTGAAGCCTTTTCACAGGCAAAATCATATTTGGTAAATACAAGTATGCATATTGAATACAGTTTTTGTTGAATGATTGTGCAATGGCTAATAAATATTAGCCCGTACAAGGATTCGTAAAATGACAATCTGTAAGGCAAAAAGCTGTGTGCAACGAATGGTAACTATTAGTCGGAAACTTGAGACAGTTTTTGAGTGCATAAAATACTCATTCGCCATATTGGGTCTTATTTGGAATATACAGTGATATATTTGGGAAATGTGCAAGCAATAATGGCAACGAGGTTCAAAAATATATAAATAACAAAATATAAGAATTTCACATCTGAGAAAGCTAGAGGTTTTTGATTCTTTCGAAAGTGAAAGTTTTAATAAAAGGAACAAGGAGCGTTGAGGACGGGTAAATACGGGACTGGAGCATGCATCTAAAAATTGTGCGAGCTATAGGAAGGAGTATATTATTAGTGTGACATGGCCAAAGGTCAATGGCTATTTACAACTTAATATTTACAGTTTCATTTTTTGAAATATGATTTACATAGGCATCATGTATAAATAACAACATAACAAGTATAAGAACATGTTCAAATTTAACGATACCATTTCAAAAGTTAAAAGTGCTAAAAATAGTAATATTTAAAAAAGAGTGAATACACAATCTGGTTTTGAGCCGAATAACATGGGAAATAAAAGCGAAATGTAGAAATAAGCGATAGCTGATTTTGGCAAATAAGTCTAGATTCAACATAGATATGTTTTATTGTCATTTTACGTGGCCTATGCAAGACATGTTTCATGTACTGTACAGATTAAGTTTCACTGAAACTAGAAAATGCACATAAATCTAAACGATGATTCGGTGGTGAATAATGTTCGATGTAAATACAAAATATTCCTTTTTTTCTTGAATGAAATAATATGTGTATACTAGCATAATAGGTGCGATTTCTTGTAACAATAGTGGGTAGCACTAAGTGCGCTACGTCCGATATGATATAATCCGGGAATTGATGAATTTTCCCTTCTAAATCCAGAGTTTGTCATACGGTGAGGTCACAATGTGAGTTCCATAGCCAGTATTATCGATCAATTTAACGAGCACCCCAACCAAACTCTGCTACCATGTCAGGTCGCGGCGTTGAGATGGTATCCCCAAAGCTGACTAAGATACGCTCTGCACACAACCTCTAGAGACTGTTCAGTGTTATAGTGACCGAGGAATTATCCCGAACATAGCTCTATTGAAAACGAAGGATGCAACCCTCTAAATAGATAAATTAGAAGCAGTACGGGTTGCAATGAACCGTTTCTCATGCGATCAACGAAGTTAAGCAATGTCGAGCGTGGTGAGTGTATGGAAGGGTGACCGCCCAGGTAAGGATATCCCGTCCAAGTTGTTTTCACGCATCTTTACGGCGCTGGCGAACCCCTCTCCACTCAACGGGCCGAGGCTATGAGTAGCTTAAAGCGAAATCATCAGAACGAATTCTGATCCTCCATTTGGAGGATAGCTGATGACGTCCGCGACGCCCAAGGTAGTCGGACGAAAAGCCCCCCCCCCCCCCCAGTGATCTATACATTCACGTTACGGATACAAGGAAGCTATGTGCCACACCTAACTTCAGACCGTTTTAGAAAATAAAGCTATATTACAATGGCTCCTAAAATTGTAAATTCAACTTTTTTGAAAATTTTCTTCATTCAAATCCATTTTGAGGCATTATGAAAAAATTCTAGAGTTTACGCTTTTTCAAATAGATATATCTAGATATATCTTTTTCATATAGATAAGAACGAAAAAAAAAAAAAATCTTCGGCCGAAAAATCAAGTTTTCCAAATGAAAGGATAAATTAGTTGTCCAGCACTATTTTTAACACATTAAGTGACTAAAATATCAATCTGAAAATGGGCTAAAAGAAATCAATAGAAATAGATAAAAGACAGAATGTGCTAAAAATCTTTCAACTTATGTTTTTAATCAGAATTACAGTTCAAAGAATTCGTCTGAAAACGGGACATTAAAAATATTTGCAAAATGTACCTAATATTATCTAATAAATGTACCTAATATGTCATTAATATTTACCAAAAAAAAAACATAAAAACTGAAAAAAGCTAAAAATCTAAACATTTTTGAATTGCAGGATATTATTTAGAAAGAGTTTGTTGGCCATAAAATTGGAAGGTAGTTAAGGATTTCTTTACACTCAAAGTGCACAAATTTCAAATCAGTGTAATATAATATAATACGATAATTTACCAAAATTCGCTCATACGGTCATGATGCCTGACTGGATTTTTTAAAAATTGTTCTGAGCAAAAAAAGGAAGAAAATCTATGTAGTATTACATTAAGGCGATTACAAGGGCTGTTGGGATGGAACGCCATTTTCATTGGTGCACCGTAACGCAGTGCAGTATCTTGGCGAGGGAGCCTTCGAGTTCTCTCATGAAAATTCCATAGCGAGCGGATGTTGAGGAAACGATTTAGGCTCTTGTGGAGAGTGTGAATAACGACCACACGGCGAATATTAGGGAGACCATTTCGCGGTTATTCCCTCCAAGTTATTTCTATCCATCACGTTCTTAACAGCGTCTCGAGGGCAGTTGGAATAACCAATCGTGAATGATAAATCGAAAATTCGGGATGAAAATCCCCAACAGAACAATTAGTCCAGGCAGAAAATAGGTAGTAATTTGAGAAGAAGGTTTGAGATTAGATTTTGTAAATTAAGTCCTTTCAAAGTGAGAAAATTCTTGTCTGCCGTCTCCAACAAGATGGGATACAAAATGGCGGGCTCAGAAATATGGCTTAACTTGTAGATTTTGAAGTTTATCTCTGATAACTCGTAAACTTTGTATCCTACAGACATTTTTATACGGAGCAATGTTGTAGAGCATAAAAAAACAAAACAATTCACTCTGAATTATCTCTTAAAATAAGCGAATTACAAACAATCGAAAATCGGGCTAACGTTGAGCCAGTCCTCTCCTCCATCCGTCTCCCTAGCGGCATCAATATTGGTCTGATTCAGGTCTGCCAAACCTCATTCGATTCAGAGTTAAATACTTCCTATAGTTCGTTTCGAGCAAGTTTTTGCTCAAGCCGTTTCCCATTAAAGTGCAAAGTAAAAAGCCGTTCTTACGAACGTTATGTGTAAAATGTCATAAAACTGGCTATAAGTCAAAAGAAAGGTCTCAGATGAAATATGCTCGACACAAACTTAGGAAAGTATTTAATCTTGAGTAGAATGAGCCTTGTCAGACTGAAATCAACGCCACTAGGTGATTTTGAAGGGCAAAAGTCTAGAGGGGGGGGGGGGGGGGGGGGCTGACCCAAAATTAGATTTTAAATTGTTCGTATTTCGTTTATTTTAAGAGATAATCAGAGTTTTGGGATCGATTTTTTTTTTGTTATGCTCTACAACTTTTCTACGTATAAAAATTTTTGTAGGACGAACGATTTAGGAATTATTACAGAAAAACTTTAAAATGCGCAAATCAAGCTATCTTTATGCGACCGCCATTTTTTTTCCACCAATTTTGAGATGGCAGACAAAGATTTCGCACTCAGAACGGACTAAATTTTCAAAATATAATTTCTGCATAATTTTGATCATAAATTTTTCAAATTACCAGTTGATAGTTAAAAAACGTTTTTGAGCAATATTATCTTAAAATAAAATACAAATTTAACAATTTTTAGCTTGTTTTGCCATTTAAAGTGCTTTTCGTAGCACATTTAATAAAAATATCTACAAAGAAAACGTTGGGAAAATTTCGGAGCCGTTGCAATAGCTTCATTTTCTGCGAAAATTCGTTGAAAAATATGTTTTTCCCGTTAGATTCTAATTTTAAAAATTTAACGCACTCATTATTGTCCAGCATCCTTCGTTCAGCGAGCCCGAGCAATACTGAGAAGGTGGTTCATTCGAACCCGGCATGGCAAACTAGATTTTTCCTCAATTTCCTGCGGTGTAATTGATTTTTTCAAGTGGTAGACACTTTTTTTCCAATGAAATTGTAGAATACGAGCATGACTCACAGTTATGAAGTTTGGGGGGGGGGGGGGACAGGATAATCTTTGTCAATTGAGCAGATAAATCTTCACAAATCTATACATATATGAGCGGCAAAATGTATAATTCAAGCATTGTTTAAATTCCAAGGCAATTTATTTAATGCAAAACCATTTTAGGCAATTTATAAAACTCAATCTAGATTTCAAACTTTACCGAGGCAGTGTTCATAATTTGAAGGCATTGTATTGAATAGTATACAATATTTCTTCATCCGAAATATCAAAAGAAATGTGTAATTTGAACGAAATATTACGTTCAAGTCACGTAGGTCAAGTTAAGTGCTGGTCATGTTGAGCTTGAAGATTTCCTCTGGCATATTTGCGATGGTTGGTCATCCAATTCTTCATTCGATTGCCCCTTTTCAAAACTTCTAATAAACGTTTTTCGTTATCTGTAATTGCGGAACAGGCTTATCTTTTCCGTTCAACCGGATTTCAAAATTTGCCCGGAGATTAAACAGATTATCGAGCCCACTGACGGGATTCGGTACAATGACTAGGGAAATAAATAATTAATAAATGATAATGAATAAATCATTATTCACAATAACGTCTGTCAATATATGAAATGCTAGGCATTCTGTAGAATGCCGGATTATACAAATTGCCTCTATATACAGGTATGTATTTGTTCATACATGTGTGTGTGGTGGGTGCGTATGTGAGTGGTAGGTGTGTTTGTGAGTGTGAGTATGTATATGTATATGCGTGTGTGTGTGTGTGTGTGTGTGTGTGTGTGTGTGTGTGTGTGTGTGTGTGTGTGTGTGTGTGTGTGTGTGTGTGTGGTAAAGTGACAGTGCTGTCCCCCATTTCAACCCAGTGTGTGTGTGTGTGTGTGTGTGTGTGTGTGTGTGTGTGTGTGTGTGTGTGTGTGTGTGTGTGTGTGTGTGTTCTGGTTAAATAGTATGCCGATATCATTAATACTGAACCTCTGGTTAAAAATTTGGAGTGTTTTTAATAATTATGTGTTCGATACAAAACCAAGTTCAGATGAGAGAAAACGTAGTCCCAAATTAATTTGGGTGTGATACATAATTCTGTATCAACTGAAAGTAAATAACACTGTTGGCTGAAATCGGTTTCAGTCCGATGTAGGTATCTACTATCCATTACCCTCACTAACAAATTCCCATTATGAAATGACATCCGAAGAGCTACATGGTTATGCAGAGGGATGGAAACAGATGGGTCCTCGGTCAATAATCCAGAGGAAGATCAAGAGCAGAGAGGCGAGGGAGGCGCGGACGCAACACGGCAGGGGAAACAAGACGTTATCTCGACAGGTCGGCTATCTGGCATAATTCTGACAAGGGTGGGAGAAAGGGGTGGGAAGTTGGAGAAAGGGGAGGGAGTTGCGGAAAGGGGTTGGTCGGTCGGAGAGAACATTTCTACGAGGCCGAACTCTGGGGCCCCACTTTGATCAACAAGTTAACCCTCCGGGCAGGTGGTTTCCGAGATCGATCCGGTACCCAGCCTCAACAATTCGACCCCTAGCGCAAAATAATATGCGTTTATATGATATTAAATGCGTGTGAGAGAAATGTAATAACACAATTTGTGTTCCAACATGTTTCCAAAATAATTACGAATACCCATGTGGATTATGTGGGTTTTTGGGTCAAACTCTGGCATTGACATCTACTACAATATATATTATTAGGTTCCTCGATACCTACGGGTACTTTGTGTTCGTGTAATATGAAGAATATTTACATTTGCTTTTTGCGATTCAGAGCTTCCTGATCGATTTCGGTGTGGATTGATTCTCTGTCACGCCCAAAACTACAATGTTTCAGTCTCATTTTGATACAAATTTCATGGATTCGCTCCTAATAGAATCTTCGGGTTAGCTCCAAGACCGTCTCATATATAACGTCGATTTGGTACAATCTATCGACCAGACTTCGATCAAACTTAGGGTATTGCATTTCAGGGTGGTACCCCAAGAATTTCATTGTAATTGCAGCAATTAGCATTACTGGGAATGACTGGAAAAGGAAAAAATCCAAAACTCATGGTCCGATTTTGATGCGATTTTCAGCACGAATAGGGATGAATCCTAGACATTTCCCGGAAAATTCCATCGCCTTCGGAAGAATTGTAGCATGCGTGTACATGCACAAACGCGGATTCTCAAAACATCGATTTCGGGTTTTTTACGTTGAAAAATTACGTTGAAATTCGGATACAAGTCTCGAAAGGGCATTGTAGTAAACACTGCGCATGCGTAAACCAGGAATAGATAGTTACAGACTAAACTCCAAGACTGTAAACTGATTCTGATAAAACGGTCGTAGTTCAGGTGAAGAGGCCAAAAATAGCAGTAATTTCAGGAGAAGGTTCGAGATAAAATTTTGAAAATTTAGTCATTAAGGATCGAGTTAGTCTGCACGTTGGTGGAATATAAAATGGCGGCCTCACAAAGATAGCTCGAATTGCTCATCAAAGTATTTCTTCAATAATTCCTAAATCGTGCATCCTACAGAAATTCTCAATCGTGCTAAGGTTATAGAAAATAAGACAAAGCAGTTCGACCCCAACAACTATAAATTACCTCCTAAAATAAAGATGAGGAGAGTGCCGGTTATCTAATAATCAAATAACTATTTCTACTATTAAGTCGGGAAGCTATAATTCCCACCCAACTGAAAAGACGTGTTTGGTAGGTTAACGAGCCCTGACCACCTAATTACAATGGATGTGAACACCATCCATTTTTCGATGAAGTATAAATTGTACATCCACGTTAGGATATTGAGACTATGACAGTCCTGAATTAATTGTTTCAACATTCAACACATTTCCTATAACACTTATATAATTTATAATTATTAAGAGAGATATATGTTATCCCCTCAAAAAGACGCATCGCGTACAGAAGATGCCACATAGAACGCATGATATCATCCAATTTGGGTCAAGTGAATAGTCGGATTCTCTCACTCTTTTTAACTGCGTTGCGGAGTGAGACGCTTTTTGTTGGAAGCATACGTAACGCAAACGTCATTCTATGATATAATCTCAAGAGAACGACATTCACAATGGGATGGAAATAGTTTCACAAAATTGGATTAGGAAGGATTGAAACAGCGTTACATACATCGAACAGGCCTCGTGTTAAAAGTTGTAGAGCTGTGCAATAGTAGACAACACGGAGGTCGTGATTTCTGGTCCTTATATAGAAATGAAATGAAAATCAGGGAAGTCCGTTAGAAGGGACCCCCACCACATTTGGAGAACAGCAATGGTGTTCATTGTGTAATTGGTTGAATCAACCAAGCGTGTTTATTGATCCCTGGGGCTGGAAAGTATTTTTATCAACAATCTTCGAAATAGAAAAAAAAATTACTTTCCCGTTCACTGTTCAGAATTTTGAAAATAACATACGGGAAACTTGGCTACACTTTCAGTCGGTCTGATGTGTGAAAATTGAACGGCAGAAATCTTAAACAATCAGAACATCAAAATCACTCGAAATTATATTGTTTTTTGTTATTGATAGATTTCAATAAATGAAACTACTCAGATTATTGCTCACAACTTCATTACTATTTATTACATTGGAAGGGAAAATGAACGTCAACATGAGCATGAATGAGAACAGGCGATTTATGCAAGAACAAATTCTTCCCCCTGTGTACTTCGACGAACGAACCAGTTGACATGATAATTACAATGTAATTCCCCGGTTAAGAAATCTAGGTTTAATATCGCTTTGGATAACTATAGACGGGCTAGTAAAGCGCAAGTATGGGATTTATATTTTCATCAATTTTATCTTTCTTTCAGTAGGTGCCTTCGTCTATGTAACAATACATTGGTTGTGGTGTTTTATGAGTTCCGCGTATGTATAGACCAAGAGTTGATGCGCAGAATGGTTATCCAATTCAGAAATATGAAACCTCTGTGGAAATAATTGCAGCACTTTGGATAAGGGATCATGATGAAAAATATAATATCATGGTATCATTGGTATAAAAACTTCAATAGTGGATAGAAGAAGGGAGATAGAAGAAGCGTCACACTCCCAAACGCAGTCAAAAAGTTCCAGTCATGCAGCATGATCGTAAGAGCGAATTTTCATAAATGGTCGTATTACATTTATGTTAAATTCTGTTGAAATTTGAGCACTTTGACAAATAAAAATTTTATTATACATTTCATAGCAAATTAACTTTTTGTCAGTAATATTCCAATGAACAAACGATTTTGAGGATTTTTACAATTTTTTCATGCGTGATTATCGATTTTTAGCTTATTTTAATGAAATTTAAGTACATTTTTCAGTACAATTTTGTGCTTAAATTTTTAAATGTCCTAGTTCATGTTCGATTAATTTTTTTCGAGTAGCATTCTGCTAAAAAATAGAAATTTGTTAATTTTTAGCGGTTTTTTGCCTTTTTTAGTGATTTTTTAAGTACATTTTTTGAAATTTTTTTTAATGTGCTCAAAAAGTGTTGTCCAACGAACTCATCCTTTCTTTTGAAATGCTTGATTTTTTGGCGAAAGAACGAAGTTTTTATCTCAATTCTATCGAGAGTTATCGTCTGGAATGACACATACATATATATATATATATATATATATATATATATATATATATATATATATATATATATATATATATATATATATATATATATATATATAAGCGTTAAAATCCAGGAATCATTTCAGAATGCCTCAAAACAGATTTCGATGAAGAAAATTTTTGAAAATTTTCATTTTAAATTTTTTGGAGCCATTGCAATAGCTATATTTTCTAAGAAAATTCGCTAAAAGAGTGAGAGAATCCGACTATTGGCTTGACCCAAATTGGATATCATGCATTTTGTGGCTTGACATGTTTCGTATGCAAAGCGTCTTTTTGGGGAAGATATCACACGTTTTTGGTGGTCTAGGAGAAAAAGGTTGGGCTGCTCAGGATGGGTTTGTCATTTAATACGACTAATGTTGTCCGAGAAAAGCTCCCTATCAAATTGTACATCCCTATGGTGAATATGAAATAATTTAGCTAATTCAGCTGTTCAGATCAGAGACCATCAATTCTTCGTCTCATCAAGTCCCAGAAAGTATCCCTGCCGGATTTCAACTTCCTAGATTTAACGGGAGAGAATTTAGCTCACTTAGCTGACCAGAAAAGAGCCCCTGAGTTTATTCGTTTCTTGATGTCCCAGAGAGCCTTGCAATCAAATTTCAACTTCCTCAGGTAAACGCGAGCTAACTTAATTCACTAAGCTGATTAGGACTTGGTCGCAGCGGGTCCAAAATCCCAAAAGGCACTTTGTCCAGGTCAAATGTAACCTATTTCAAATTTCATCAAAACTGACTGAGAAGAACTGGTAGAAGTGGGTGGAAAAAACGAGGTGAGACCAAAAAAAATAAAATAAAATAAAAACAATAAATAAAAAAAAAGAAGAAAATCTGAAAACATGCATTCTGACGCCTCGTTTTGGCTTATAGAGAATCGATCGACCGTTACATGTTTGGCACCAGGCGACTCAGGGGGCATGCCCCCCTCCCCCTTGCAGTGTACAGGGTGTTCACACTGTAAATTATTAACCTCCTGGGGATCGATTCTATAACTAATTTCCAACAAAAACCATTGCAATATTTTTTAAACCCTTGATTTTTGGTGTTATAGCGAATTTTTGAAGAAAATTAAGCTATTGCTCTCGCCTCAAAATTTGTAGAATGTGAATTTTTGAAAAAATGTTATGCAGAAATCCGTTTCAGGCTATTCTGAATC
Organism: Adelphocoris suturalis; assembly: GCA_030762985.1. Taxonomy (NCBI): domain Eukaryota; kingdom Metazoa; phylum Arthropoda; class Insecta; order Hemiptera; family Miridae; genus Adelphocoris; species Adelphocoris suturalis. Next base: position 1,584,640 of record CM061044.1, read on the forward strand.
ATATTCTGAAGTTTGCATATTTTTATGTATGTATGTATGAATGTATATATGTATGTATGTGTCATTCCAGACGATAACTGTCCGTAGAATTGTGCTAGAAACTTCAAACAAATTTTAAAATGTTAAGGACACAAAACGAAAGTTCAAGTTCGTTGGCCAGCATGATCGGATTGCATCTTCGGGTTGAAATTTTCAAAAATGTAGTCAAAAATGTCGAAATAGCCTGTTTTTTGCGATTTGTTGTGCGAAATAATTTTTTCAGCATACTAACATGTGGTATATTCGGAATCACCGTAAAATTTCCTATAAGAATATGTATCAAGTTTTCAAAAATTTCAAAGTTGAAAAATCAGTCAAAAATCGAAATAATGCCGTTCGCTAGTTGTAAAAATCGGTAATATTTGCATGAAACATTGTCCAAATTCAGATTGAACTACTCTTATGGAAGTATCCCTGTATAACCAATCCTAGAACCATGCTGTTTAAAACGTAGGTAGTAGGTGCTTGTTAATGATTTGATTCCATGTTTGTCTATCAAAATCATAAACTAAAATTTCTCTACACGATCAATAGCGACTGAAATGTCGAAGATTTCTTCAAAAATTCGCTCATGGGGTCATGCTGTATGACTGGAATTTTTCACATTTAAGTTTTTTTTCCGTGTTTTCGACTATACATCTTCAAAATTGCCATATCTCCCCTAACTTACAATATAGGGAGATATGGCCTTTTACAGAGATGTAAGGTCGAAAACACGAAATAAAACTTAGAAGTGAACAAATTCCTAAAATCAAGGGTTTACAAAAATTACAAAGACGAACATTTTGTAGGAAATTAGTTGTAGAATCGATCCCTAAGAATATAAAAATCTTAAAGGTGAAAAATTTGTACTCAGAGAAAATTAAGTATGAGCCGACAGGGTGAGCTCGGGAGGAGGCCAATGTTCAGTCGAAGTTCTACTTTGTTACTCATCTCGGACAGTCTCGTTGCAATGGTTTATTAGATGCTTGGCAATGCAGTGTTAGTGAATCAAGAATCTAATTCCAACAATAAATGAGATTGCAGAACTACGTTTGAGAAATCAATTTAAGTTTTAAAGTACCAGCTTCAAATGGGATGTTACAAAAAACTCACCTAATTGAAATTGCTACAAATTCCTATTACCGACTATGATTTGAAACTTTTCCTGTTCATTCAAGATTAATTTTCCCATTGTCAAATTCACAAAACGCACCGACAGAATCTGCAAACATTACCACATGATTATGGTTCCTTCTAATATGTAGGAACATAGTCCTAGGAAGGTATCCATAAGGATTGCATATATACTTCTTGGACGGAGGTATTTACCTCATTGCTGTTGTCGACATTGTTGTCTAGAGAAGTGGATCGTTTCTGAGAGAGCGATAGATAAGCATTTTATCTTAAATGAAAACATATTTACGAATCAGGGTATGTAAGTATGACTGTTCGTAGTGGTGGTCAGACCAAGAAGATAAGCAAAAGTTACGTGTTCTGATACTAAACTCGCATGTGAGGTTCTGCAATTTAATCAGCTCAGAATATTCAATAGGGCAAAACTGAATATGAGAAAGAATTGTGTGAATACTTGATTGTGTTCTTGAGTGTAATGTATTGTTTCCATAAACCAGTGTGATATTTTTTCAATTGTTTTTGTTTGTTCGTTTGCGAAAAGCACTGATTTTGAAGAAACCTATATCACTATAAAATATATTGATTGTCTTGCTGCATCATCATCAAACTCTGAAGGTCAGTGTGACCAATGAAATAACGACCAAAGCAGAAATATGCACGGTTTATTACCAGAATAACTTCAATAGACCATGATGTGAGCTGAATACAATAGATATTGAAAGCAATCTCAAAACATATGTTTTTTAATTGGAAAAACATATTATACATAAAGTTTTTATAGATATATATATTTATGTGTGAACATTATGTAGTATGTGTATACCAACAACTGTTATTTCAAGAAAGGTGGAATTTTGATGACCTCCACCCAAAATTTGTTTTGAAATGTCAAAGAAATGACCTCTGAATTATTTTTTTTCTTCAGATTTTTGCATTAAAAAAACCTACGCCGGTAGCTCGATTTTGGTTTTTCAAATACGCTTTTTTTGCCAATATCAGACTTTTGAATATAACTTTTACATACTTCTTTGTAAAATAGTGAAACTTCGTCTTAACGTTTTTGGGGTCGCTGAACTCGAATACGCAGTCAAAAAAAGTCGGCAGCAACAACTTTTGATAGTTTGGAACCTCAAAGTCGTCAAAATCATGTCAAAAACTGACAAATGCTCAAAATTTATGGTAAAATTATGAAAATTCGTATTTTAACGTAATTTCTGTTAGAATTTTCATTACATTCAACAAAAAAGCAAATTCCAGTTCAGCGATTCAAAAAACATTAGAATACGAATTTTCATAATTTTACCATAAATTTTGAGCATTTGTCAGTTTTTGACATGATTTTGACGATTTTGAGATTCCAAACTATCAAAAGTTTTGACTGCATATTCGAGTTCAGCTACCCCAAAAACGTAAGTATACAAAGTTTCACAATTTTACAAAGACATTTGTAAAAGTCAATAGTCCGATATTGGCGAAAAAAGCGTATTTCAAAAACCAAAATCGAGCTACCGGCGTAGATTTTTGCTATGCAAAAAATCTGAAAAAATTCACGGGTCTTTTTTTGACATTTTAAACCAAATTTGGGTGGATGTGAACAAAATTCCATCTTTCTTAAAACAGCGGGCACTCTAAAGTATACGTTAACGCGTTTTTCCGCAGTTTACCGAGTTTACCGATGAATCCAGTTTTACATCTGTCATATTTGATTGAAGTTTCTATAAGACAAGTATCAAAGAATTAGATATGATTCATCATGTCACACTTATAGAATTCTACGCGAGTGTAAAACGCACCTATTCCAAGCTAAAATTCATTTTTTTCTTCTTCGATTGTGAACATGAGATCTGCGTCATTTATTCAACTTGGCAGCATAAATGAGCAAATAATACGAGCAGAAAAGTTGGTACAGCAATGAATTTTCAGCTTGCAACATATTTGGGACATTTTGACTATGAATTCCATTTCACAAATCTTCATACTCTCGTAGATTTCGTTTAAATATGTTATAATACACGAATCAAATTTCATGAAAGTCGTTGAATATTTATTTAAAATTCGATATATAAACAACAAGTTTGAGTACATCAGTGTTTGCTGCAGGGCTACTATTGTTCTCATTCCCCTGAATATGGACAAAATAACCTTGAACCCCCCTCCTTTCTCTCACTACCCCCAATCACTACCCATTTCAGCATAACGATCCTTCCTGACCTCACGTTCGGAACTCGGTTGTTTTGGACTGTACCCAAAAATCGTCGACGGTCGATTAACAAACAGGAATCCGCGGCTCCCACGCGAAAGACGTCACACTGGGCTTCTATGAAATTAAATACCTCACCGGAAATGCTGTCGAGTACGTTGCAGCAAATGAAAACGGAACTGGAATCCGTCAGTCAACGCGCATGCTCGATGCCCTTTCGTATTTACTCGGTGTATCTGATATTAATATTGTGAAATACACATATATGGTGAGGGTGTAGGGTAATTTTCATGATGAGTAAGTGTGTGGGGATTATTGGAATGTCAATAATGACGAATGAATAGGAAAATGAGGTGAGGAATGGTGATGTTTATAAAGGTCATCAGTCTCAGGACGGACTGGCACTAACATCTGATACTCTGGGTTACTGGGGCAGACGGGATTTGTTATTGGAAAAGGCGTGGGATGGTTAACACTGTCTCACAAGCTTCCAACTTAGGAGCTAAAAAGCGGTGCGTTTTAGCGAGGGGATCAAACTTATTCAAGCCTGATGAAGGAAATGAAGATGTAAAATACTTACAAAGCTCATGGCCGAAACTTGAAAGGGGACGAAAAGAATATTGAACGATGCGAGGAAGGGATAAAATGATGTCAAATCTGTTGGGGAGCTACGGGGTGGTCGGAGCCATGGCAAGCGGCGGCGTCGAGCGGCGGTGGCAGACTGGGAGCGGGCGTAGAGCTGCCAACCCCGCGGCGCGAAATTTCCCCGTGTTCCAGAGACAGGGTGGGGTGATGGCGAGAGGGGGTTCTTCTAAAGATTAAAGTCGGGATTGAAATCCCGCTTCAGGTCCCACGGAAATATCGCAATCGATATCAACTTTAAATAAAAGTTGGTATCACGAACTAAATCACTCGCGACGAAGTTGTGGAAATCCGTTTCATTACAGAAGTTAGTGAAAAAACGTTGCCTATTTCCACGAAAAATAATGAGGAGTTACTATGGTAAATCGATTTCCACGGTTAGGCCATCATCAGTAACAAACAATAACTTTTATTTTTTATTATTATTATTTTTATTTATTTTTTTTTTTTATTTTTTTAACGAAATTAAGCCGTGTCTCAACCGGAAGGGTAATTAGCGGCAATCAAAAAGGGGTGTCAAAAGGATACTGCAACGGGCACGATTCTAAGGGGAGCCATGCTGACCGTCCGTCACTAAACGGATTGCCAACATTGTTTGTATATTATTATTATTATTAATATTAAGTTATTGTTTGTTACAGATGATAGCCTAACCGTCGAAATCGATTTAACATTGTAACTCTTGATTTTTTCGGGGAAATAGACAACGTTTTTCACTAACTTTCGTTTGAGTTGGTATCCCATTTACCCAGTTGAAAATTTGTGTTGAGAATCCAAGCGTTTTGTGAGGAATCACTACAAAATGTATTTTGCCCAACTTTTCGTAGAAAATTACCCAACTTTCCGTAGAAAAGGTGGTATTACAGCCGTTGGCTCGGCGGCAATTGGGGTGGGGATGCATTTTCTTTTCGTTTCAGAGGGTGTAGAACACGTTTACAATAGTAATTGATTTTCAGATTTCTTTATATATATATAATAAACAAATAATAGGAAACACTGAAATTAACACCACAGAACTATTTTTATATTTCGGCTACAGCCTTTTTCAAAATCTACAAAAGAAGTGAACATTTTTTTGAAGGATTGTTTACGACGTCGACAGAGGAACTTGAGTTACTATGAGGCGTGGCACGTTGCGTGGTCATCTCCTAATTTTATTTAGCCCTGGAGGATCATATGCACCTAATACGTTGCGATGAGCTTTTTCTAATTGATGCAGCATTCTTTTATTTTCGTTGGGGTTCATCTTTCGAAGAATTTCAGCAACTGATGCACGGTGATTTCTCATCCTGAAGTTAAGCTAAGTTTCTGCTTTTCCGATATAGAAAGCAGGGCATTCTTTGCAAACCAACTCATGCACACACACTGGCGTTTGACAATTTGCCGATCCTTTGTATGACTTCGGATTGTTGGCCGAATTGAATGTTGCTTCTTCATTTACGATTGGGCGAACTTTGCATCTACGTTTGTTGCATGGGTGTAGTCCTCAGTGCATAAGTTGTAAAGTCTGATGATGTAAGCTGACATTGCATGTTATAAAATGAGACCTTCGACTATTTTTTTAGGATTAAAATTCTCCGAAAAATGAACCCCAACGAAAACAGAAGAATGCTGCATCAATCAGAAAAATCTCGTTGTATTAGGAGCATATGATCCTCCAGGACTAAGTAGGAGATGAACACGCAACGCCTCATAGTAACTCAAGTTTCTCTGTCGACATCTGTCGACGTCCTTCAAAAAAATTGTATCTTCTTTCGTAGATTTTGAAAAAAGCTGTAGCCGAAATATAAAACAGTTCTGTGGCGTTAATTTAAGTGTTTCCTATTATTTGTTTATTATATATACAAGCTCCAGTAGAGCCAAACAGTTCAGGTGAATATATATATATATATATATATATATATATATATATATATATATATATATATATATATATATGGAAAAAATTTGTGCTCACTACTCCTCCGAAACCGCCGGTCTGATTTGGACCAAACTTTGATATGTTGAATACTACCATGTTGGAACTTGTGCCCCGCTGACCACGATTTCAACGTGGCAAACCAGCGGCACGTAAATAGGAAAGCATTTTGTAAAAAAGTTTCCCAGTGATTAAGACATAATTACTACTAATCACGGTTCACTTAGCGACAAAGAATCACCGTAATTTGTTCAGTGAAACTTGACTTTCGCGTATGAAGCTCCACTTTTCACAAACTAATATTTTACCTATCTGTATTCGGAAAGTTAGTTCTGCTTGCGCAAACTGCATTTTTTTTAAAGCATTTTAACATGCTTTAGCCTCGAGCTAACTGCCCGAAAACATTATGCGGCACTGTCACGAAACTTGGACTAACGGGAACTTGGCAATATGTCGACACATAAACTGGTCGACACCTCCTGTCGCCATATTTCCACACCAGGTGTTGAAGAACGTCGATAACGCACATCTTTGAAACTGGTCGACGGATTTATGTCGAAAAATTTGAGATCCGTTTTTCGCTGTATTTCAACAACAGGAGTTGAACATGAGCTAAAAACACCCCTCTTGAAACTGGTCGACTGCTAAACGACGACAAAAGGGTTGTTTGGCCACTACCTGTCCTCAGCCTTGGTCCCATGGGGTCTTTCAATCCGAGGATTAAATGAAAAGTCACATTTACGTTTCTAAACTGTTATGTGATCGTGTTATGAGACCACGAAACTATACACTTCATTCTGATCGACACATCCAACTAATCTGCATTTTTACTAAGGGATTGACTACTTGATGTTATGTATTTTTGAGATGCGAGCTTGCGAGCATCCAGACCACCAAACTATACACTTCATTCTAACCTACATGTCAGGTATACGAAGGATGTCGATGTAAATATGTCGACGTATCCCCATGGTTGACTTGGACGACCTTTTTCAACAAGGGGTGTTGAAAGTTGTCGACTAGTCGCTGTATTTTTGTGTCGCCATATTTCCAATGCCTGTGAAATCGACATTGGTCAACCCTTGGTGTTGAAAGATGTCGACACGGCTTCTTGCCCGTTTGTCGACCAGTTTATGTGTCGACATATTGCCCCCCCTCTGGACTAACTAGCTAAACACGTTACGCGGATGTATCACTTAGTCGACGGGTCAACCGGAAATTTTGTTACGCAAAGAGAGCAACGTCAGAAAACCTATAAACAAGTTAATAGGTGTTGTTTTCTTTTGATTTTCACGTACAACCAAGCCGTTGCTGGGGAAATGAAACTTCTTTAGTTTTCACCGGACAAAAATCGTTCTCCACTCGTTGGAAAGCTCTCAATTTATCACGCATTTCTTTCGTACTTGTTCTTCAATTCATTTCGTAGTTTTATATTTATTCATGGTATAAATGGATACAGTAAACAATGCCGCTTGCTCTGTTGTCACTTGGTTGAGAAGTTAATCTTGGTTATATTCCTACCTAGCGAACAGACACTTCAGGGTAAAGCAGGGTGACCAGTACTTTGTCTTGAAGCTGATAAAAGCAGGGGTACCGCTAGGCAGTGTCCTAGGCCCAGTATTCTACCTGCTGAACACACGAGATCTTCCGCAACAGGAAAATACAACTGTACTACTTTTGCAGATGATACTGCTATCCTCTCTGTTGGATATGACGCTGAAACAGCCACTCGCAATCTACAGACGTCCACTAACAAGGTTGTCGATTGGACCAAGATGTGGAGAATGAAACTGAATGAAACAAAGTCAGTGCACATCATCAACTTTACTGAAGCTCTAGAAGTTGAGATCAATTCAAATAAAATACCATACTCTGACACGGTAAAATACTTAGGGATACACCTTGATTCCAAACTTAACTGGAAATACCACATTGAAAAAAAGAATCAGGAACTAAAAATCAAGTTCAGAAAGATGTACTGGATGATGGGAAGGAACTCCCATCTCTTACTACACAATAAATTACTCATGTATAAACAGATACTGCGCCCTATCTAGACCTACGGGATTCAGCTCTGGGGTTGTGCGAAAAAATCAGATATTAAAAAAATCCAAACCCGACAAAATATAATACTGAGAAGTATAGTTCGGGCCCCCTGGTTCATGCGGAATGATGATATTCATCGTGACTTGAGGATAGAAACGGTCTCTGAAATTATTGCCAAATATGCAAGGAAGCACGAACATCGCCTCCACAAACACGAGAACCTGGAGATGCTCAACGTTTTAAACAACGAAGGAGAACTTCGGCGACTCAAGAGAAATAAACCTCTGGACCTAATTGTGCTGTGCAAATAGAGCAAGTGTAATCCAGCGTTTTTAACTGTTCTTGCAACAAGTACGGGCCAGGTTTTGCTGTAAACCTCCCCCATTAGTGAGCTTATCATGAAATGAAATATTGCTAGATGAAGTGTCTATGTTTCAGTTGAAATAAATAAATCATGGGAAAATATATATATATATATATATATATATTCGTGGAAGAATTGGGCATCGTCGAGACTGGCTTACAGCAAATTCAGTAATAGTGTGTCAATAATTATTTTATGTTTCTAATTGTTATTTTATTTAAAACAATAAAAAACATTGAAATTACTGAGACATTTTCTATGCTCATAGCTCTTCTCTCATAAGAGAGAAAGTACGAGCGGCCTGCCGCGTTTTTTGATTTTCACGTCCAACCAAGCCGTTGCTGGGGAAATGAAACTTCTTTAGATTTCACCGGACAAAAATCGTTAAAAAGCTGTCGATTCATCACGCATTTCTTTCGTACTTGTTCTTTTATTCATGTCGTAGTTATATTATGTCTTCATTTTATTTATTTGTTTATTTGTAATTTATTTATTTTATAAATGGATATAGTAAACAATGCCGATTGTTTTGTTGTCACTTGGTTTAGATGTTAATCTTGGTTATGGTAATTGCAGACGCGCACCATAACAGAAAATTACCTACCTGGGTACTCTGTTCTAATTTCGATTAGTAAAATATTTATGTCGTAGTTTTAAATTTATTTTCATTTACGAATTAGGGGGAAGAAAGCATGTTCCGTGTACTATATACTGCGAAGTGGGAGGCTAACAAGCTGAGTTATGAGAATGGTTATTTGAATCATTGTTTACACACAGGTGATCATTCTCAATAATTGATATTGTGACCGCTCGTCAATTTCTGATGATTTCATTGAGCTAGTGATAAATAAATAAAACAATTCGACATAGTAGTGAACAGATACACAGCAAAATCTGAGTCATTCTAAGTGTTTATGTGAAATGCGAGAGCTAAAACACATTCTGTGTTTCAATAATTTCATTCGAAGTATGTAAATAGAGGTAACCGGGGGTCCAGGGGGCTTGCTTATTTATTTTTGTCGAAATTTATTATTTTAATCAATACTAGTGGAATATTCAATCCTTGAGGTATTTATCAGAATTTCTTATCCACAAGGAGTATAAGCACTCGTTTAACGGTTTTTGAAATGAACAAAGTCGGAATAGCAACGCGAGAGGTTATGATGAGGTGTAGAAGGTAAGTAAGGCCACCTGTAGCGCAGAAGGTCTTTTAACGGGATGAGATATATTTCCTTAGTAAAGTGAGTTTCAAATGAAAATGAGTGGGGCAAAGAACAATGGGGAGAGAGAACAAACATAATTGCTACGTGAAAGCAAGTAGTACTCAACAGCCAGGGCGGTAAGCTCTCCTCGCTGCGAGAGAAATTTCGTACCTCCCAAAACAGAGTGCAACTCAGAGCGAGACGTTGCGCGAGTAGGGTGAGCCGCCTTCGACAAGCCTCAGTTCTGGTTTCGTAGTGATTATGGAAACTTATGTCGTCCCTCCATTTTAATCGCAGAACGTTTAAGGGGACCCGGTAGCAAAAAATTTGAAAAAAAATCGATTTTTTTTTTCTTTCATAAAATGATGTATAACATCTAGGGAACAAATTAATCCAATAACATATTCAAATTTATGCTTAGAAGTGCGTAAATTTTTCGTTTTAGTACAGGCCGGCAGCATAGGCTGGCTCTTCCAGTTCCTCTTCCTCGTACTTGTCTTCCAAGTTTTTCCTTGCACTACGTCGTTCTTGTCTTGCTTCCTTAGTGTTTTTTGTGACGATTTCACACTATTTTTGATACGTATCAAATCTATTTTTTTCAGTCCTTCGACACAAAATTTTCCAGGATCTATTCCAAGCAACTCGAAGGCAATGCACTTCCCAATGAGACCTTCATTGTAGTTCAGTATGGCTTCATAGGCTCCATACCTCAATACTTTTGGGGGGAACCACCCATTTTATAATAATATAATAATTTAAAAAAACGTAAAAAAGAAATTGGGCCACTGTAAATCACAAAAAAAAAACTATAAGATGTAAGATGTATGATAAGAGTCGAATGATAAGAGTCTCTTCATCAATTTCTTCTTTGTCATTATTTGACTGGGCTACAACCATGGATATTATGTTTATATTATCCATGGATGACATAATTAAGCTATCATGATACAACACTTCATTTCAGATAGGTCTAGGGAAAGCAAAAACAGCTTCTATTTGCATAATGCGTTGCGACGTCATGAAAAGATGGATGCTGTTGGTTTTTCTGCTCTCCTGTAAAGTAATGTTTTTTCATGTTCACGGGCGTTTTTCTTCGGAACGGTTGACCCTATTCGCTTGATTTTTGTTTTGTTTTGAAGAAGAGATCTGGGCCAAGATTTTAACGTAGCGGTTTTACAAAATGTTGATTTCAACTGCCGCTAGATGTTTCTGAAGTTAAAAAAAAAATATGACATTTATTCCATGATATCTACTAGTTCGTGTTTTTGAGATACCTGGAAACCCCTATGTTAATTGAAAATTGAGAATATAAGGAACAAAAAGAAAAAAAAGCACTGAAATTGGTTGCAGGGGGGCTGAGGAAAACGCCTGTAAAAAGAGGTCTATTATGGGCGGGAGGGGGGTGGGTGCCGGGTCCTATTAAGCTCTCCTCGCTGCGAGAGAAATTTCGCACCTCCCAAAACAGAGTGCAACTCAGAGCGAGACGTTGCGCGAGTAGGGTGAGCCGCCTTCGACAAGCCTTAGTTCTGGTTTCGTAGTGATTATGGAAACTTATGTCGTTCCTCCATTTTACACGCGAAACGTTTAAGCCGCGTTTACACTAGCGAGTTTGTTTCGGGCGAAACACTTTGATGCGCGGACGAAAACCGACAGACCTCCGGCTCACGGCGAGCGTCCTCACCCCGAAATTTTTCGCGAGTGGAGGGGCGTCTACATGGGCGAGTCTCCCTCGCGCAACTTTTTGGTTTATTATTTCCAATAATATACGTGATCGTGTAGCAAAAAATTTGTATAACCCCCCCTCAAACTTTGTCATTTTACGTTTCAAAGTGCGTAGAATCCAAATTTGAAATGTCCGTCCGCCGTTCGCCGTCCGCCGTCCGGGCCATAAAAGGCCTAAGAATTTACTCAAAAAACCCGTTCTTTCGCACATAGACTCCATTTGGGGTCTAGTTGGTCCTAACGTTTAACCATCCCGATCGCTTTACTCGCATAGATGCTATGGGCCAAAAACGGGCGAAAAAGTGTCTTTTTCGAGGTTTGAGTGTTAGACTTACGCACGCACGCACGCCTGGCATGCTTGGCAGGGGGTCACGGTAGGTGGTGAGGGGGGTGAGCGGGGGGTGGAGTGAGAGGAGGCGCCGCGGCACCTTGTGGTGGTTGGAGTGACCAGGGGCGTAGCAGAGGGGTGTAGGAGAATGGATATTTATTACTTTTACGTGTTATACCCATATAATACACCGTGGCACCATGAGGTGGGTACAGCGTTCCTTCGAGGCATGAATATATGTTTTTTTCTAGGTCATATTTGTGTGTTAATACCAATGCTTTGCCTACGCATATTTAATAACATATCCTCTCGACTTTTCGTACGTACTTAGATAATGATATTATTAAGGCAATAACTATTTGAATAGATAGGAGCTCAAATCGAGAAATATAAACATGCGTATATAATTATAGAAGTATAGGTTGTGGCAACTCGAAATAGGACACGCCGAGGAGTCTGGACGGGCCTTATGACGTACGCAAGCCAACTAAAACTACGATCAAACTCAATTGAAAAAATAATAAACCTTTGTGAAATAATTTGCAGCGTTTTCGCGAGGAAGTTTCGCTAGTGTAAACGCGGCTTTAGGCAAGTCATATTTAATGAACAGTTGTTATGGAATAATTATTAATAGGAAGAATTTGAATAATAATGTTGTTATAGAAACCAAATCGTTGCATACCGTTTTTCTAAATAATACAAAATCCGAATTTAAAAAAGTTCCAGTGGTCCAGCATCACTAACTGTGCAAATCAAAATAACCCTCCTTGAGCAATGCGCAAAAATCGTTGAAGGTCACAGAAAAGAAAATGAAAACATTGAATACGACAAAGTAGGTAGGTGTAATAATAATTAAAAAATATCAATTTTCCAACTAAAAATGTATCAAAATTTTCCAACAAAAAAATGAGGTAGGTAGGCAAAGAGGTCAATCAATATAAAGAGTTCCGAAAGTAGGTTGATCAATATGAGTCCCGAAAAAAAAGGTCACTCTCATTGCTACTGCTACTGCACAAATCCGACTCGCCCATATCTAATTATTATAGTTAAATAGTAGTTGACACTCGAAAAACTAATATTCACTCCAACAACGGAGAAATCTCGACAAAGATTATCGCCAACAAACAGAAGGATATGAAAATTACTTGAAGATCACAGTGAGAAGGAATACTGGGGTAGGTATTCATAACTTCCACAATTTTGATCCGATTTTAACCAAATTTTCAGGGATCGTGCGGGTTAAGCTCTAGATGGTCCCCTATCAACTTCATCATGATCGAATCAACGGTAGCTTCTGCGCAGGCGCTAACGTGAATTCCTTGTGACGGTCATAACTCGGTCAATGTTGAACGGATATCGGTCAGATTTTCAGGGATAATGTGGGTAAGGTCCCTTGAGATCCCATAAGATAATCATCATAATTGCATTAGTGGTACGCTCTGCGCATGCGTGAACGAAATATTACTGTTACGGTCCTTGCCACAGCCGTAATTTCCACAATTTTGATGCGATTTTCTTCAAATTTTTAGGGATCGTGCGGGTATAGCTCTACATGGTCCCCTATCAGTTCCGTCATGATCGAATCAACGGTAGCCTCTGCGCAGGCGCAAACAAAATTTTCTTGTTTCGGTCATAACTTAGGCAATTGTGAACGGATTTCGGTCAGATTTTCAGGGATGATGCGGGCAAGGTTTCTTGAGGTCCCGTATCACATTCTTCGCGATCATCAGCAGCGGTACGCTAGGCGCATGCGCGAAAGTTTTGATCCGATTTAGACGAAATTTTCAGGGAACATGCGGACTACATCCTGGATGGTCCCATATTAAAATCAAAATTTTCCTTATTAATTTCATTCATTATATGTACCATTCAGCTTCCAATTTCCCACCTTATTAATTCCCTGATGCCAGAACCGGTCGTTTCTAGTTTTCTGGACGAGGAAGCTCATGTGCCATTTCCTTGGCAGTGTATTTCTGTTTTAATCAAGGCTGAATTCATCGCTACCATACCATCCTACAGCTATAAATGTAAGTAAATAACATCCATATGCGACCGTTTGCTAATTTCCAGCTCTTCTTTGCTCTGTCGTGCTTACAGGACTTTTAATGTAATTTTTCTTCTTGGACACACGCACAGTACCGTATGTACTCGGCAGAACTTTGATGGATGCATCCTTCGTATAAACTGGACAGGATTTTCCTATCTAATTAATTGCATCTGGATGAAGAACATCCCTGGACGGCTCCGCACGTGGGACATTCACCATTCACTTCTGCTTTGGACTTCGCGTCGCCGCAGGTTTCCCAATTCCAATCAACTCACGGTCAGAGATTTGTTATCCAATTTTACTAGGATTCGCAGTTATAACGGACTATACAAATCAATATACTATAATTACGCACGATCAAACATATATCTAGGGCTAAGGAGCTCCAAATTTCTTGTATTCTACTTTACCTAGAATTTTAAGTCAGCAACTGAAACATTATTATGAATCCGTAAAGACCCAAGATTATTTTCATTAATAAATGTGTTTGTCAAGGGTTTGGTTCGTTTTGAATATTTATTTTATACACCCTACCTTTGCGCAAACAGTTTATATATACGTATTTCTATTATTGTTGACAGTTATCATCGTTGTTTGTTGACATTTTGTACTAGGCTGGTGCAGGGTAGGAAATCGATGTAAATTGCCGATGAGGGAAGGTCTCTCGGTAGAGCCATTGAGTCAGTGCGGGAGGAGAGGGCTTCAGCTGCTGGGATGCTGCTGAGGTAACGGTCTCTTAGGCGTAACAAATTTATTAGGATATCAGAAGCGTTGTCAATTACTTTAAATCATTTTAGAATAGATCAGAATATAGTTTATTGGTAAACAACTAATAATTCAAGTTGAGGTGCGGCTTAAACCTTAATAAAAAACAAATAAATAATTAAAATAAACTAAAATAGATCTTGAAACACCAAAAGACTCAAACTACCTACCAATCATCAGGCTGCTCATCAATCAAAACTGCACTGAGTGTATATTGATTCAATTGTCATGATATTTTTTGGGCCTGTTGTAGGACGAATGCTCATTTAACAATCCAAGTTACTTTTGTCGACTGACCTGTCGGTGAACGTTTATACATATACGTATTTCTATTATTGTTGACAGTCAGGGAGGGAGGAGGGGGCTTCAGCCCGTGGATGCTGCAAGGCAGCGGAATAGAAGCAGAGGTGTCAGATGATGATGATGATGCGTCAATAAACCTCTTTAGGATAGAATAGCATATTATTTATTGGTAAAAAACTAAAATAAAACTTGAAACACCCAAACATACAAAGTACGAATAACAGACTATACATCAATCAACATTGAACTGAGTGTATTTTTATTCTAAATTTAGCGATAGTTGTAGACTGAACTGTGTGTGAACGTTTATATATAGCATTTTTCAGTCAAATGAACCCTTCTTTCTATCAAATGAAACCTCGTACCTACCACATGAAATCATGTACCAATAAAAAGAAACCCCTTTTCAAACAAATGAAACCTCATTTCATTCAAAGGACACTTTTCGGTCCACATATTGCTGCTTCAACTTCGTGATAAACATGATGAGAAACAGCTGCCGAAGCTTCTAGACACTTTCTTCACTAAATTATTTTGAAATGCCTTTGCATTAAGTTGTTTAGCAAAAATCTGAAATAAAATGTAATTTTTCTCTGGATGATTCGAAATTTCCATTTGATTGAAATAAGGTTCCATTTGTTTGAAAAAAATTTCATTTGGTTTAAATTTGGATTTTTAATTTGATTGGTAAATGGTTTAATTTGGTAGTTACGAAGTTTCATTTGATAGAAAAAATGTTTCATATGACTAAAAAATGCTATATATACGTATTGCTATTATTGCTGACAGTTATCATCGTTGTTTGTTGACATTTTGTACTAGTCGAGCGCAGAGTGGGAAATCGATGTAAATTGCCGATGAGGGCGGGGGAAGGTCTCGCAGTAGTGCCGTTGAGTCAGTGAGGGAGGAGGGGGCTTCAGCCGGTGGATGCTGCGACGACGGGAGGGGTGCCGGAGGGAGGTGCCCTCTCATGCCATTGATCCAGTCTCCCTTTCTCCCTGTGAATGGCCCGCGCCCAGAGCGGCACCCCGCGGGGGAAAACTCGGAAAAACATTTCCCCCTCGGCGGTCCTCCGCCCCCCGCCGCCCCATCGCAGCGCCTTTTCCCACTCCCATCTCGCGGTCAATCAAACCTCCCTTTCCGTCTGCCCACTTTCCCTTTTGATGCCGGCCGGCCCCAAAGGCCCACCAAGGTCGCAATTTCGCAGATGCGGAAATACGCGAACCAACTACTTTGTACTATATAGAGTGTCCCAGTTTCGGGCGCACCACCGGCTAGGGTTCGATTCTACTACTAATTTGTCACTTTTTTTGACAGGTAACATATATTTTAGCATGGACCACGCTTTAGCCTTGGAGTAATAACTAGGTAACAAAAAACGTTACGCGAATGTGTCACGAAATTTTTTCTTTTAGCATGGAACATGCTTTAGCCTGGGACTAACTAGCGAGAAACGTTACGCGGATGTGTCACGAAATTTTTTCTTTTGATTTTCACGTACAACCGAGTCGCTGCCGGGGAAATAAAACTTCTTTAGAATTCACAAGACAAAAATCGTCCTCCGTTCGTTGGAAAGCTCTCGATTTATCACGCACTCCTTTCGTACTTGTTCTTCTATTTATGTCGTAGTTTTATATTTATTTATGTTATATATGGATATAGTAAACAATATCACTTGCTTTGTTGTAACATGGTTGAGAAGTTAATCTTGGTTATAGCGATTTTAGACGCGCAGCATAACAGAAAATTACCTACCTAGGTAATTTCTTGTAATTTTGATTTTATTTGTCGTGTGAAGCTCCTGAAAAATTTGGTTTTTGTTACTTGGTCACTTCTGCCAGGCATGTTCCATGTTTCTTGACTTTTAGCCACGGGCTCTAAGTAATAACATCCGGGGGGGGGGGGGGGGGCCGATAAACGAATTATCTCTTGGAGATGTACGAGTCTTGGAGATGAAGATCGGACTGTGTTTATGTTTAACAAAATTTTTATGAAGTTTTTATGAGGGGGCGCAAAGACATAAAATGTCCCTCGTGGTTGCGTACTTGTACGAAAGCTGTACCCACCGTTTGTGTTTTGATAAATTCTCTAAGCCAAAATTCAGTTACTTTTTCACAATAAATCCATACTGGTCCTCTCTTTAAGCTAATTAGCTTGCGCTGGGAATTAGTGTTTGGTAAAATGTAACATATTCCTCTTTCATAATCTAAAATGAATTAACAAATAAGCCGTAAATATGTAACACAATTCAGTAAGTTGATTGAGAAACGTCAGCTCGCCAATAAATCCGCATCACTAGGAGACATTTTAAACATAAATTTTCCGGAAATTTAAGCAAACTGTACACATCACACCTATGGACCCCTAATTTATGGTATACAAAATATTTCAGATTAAAATTCTACCACGGGACGCGAGATATACAATCGACAGTTTGAGTAAGTTCCTGTAGTTTGGTTCTTTTAAATCTTCTGAGCAGATCGTCGATGTTCAGGAGCAGGACAGCATCCTTGTTGACATGATCACGGAGCCTCAAAGGTGGTTGACAGCTTTTTGTAATATTGTGAGGTAATAAATTGTATGCAAATTAGATCAAGTTATTATCAGATGATGACCTCAAACGCTACGAACGCAAGAATTAATCTGTGCGGTCGAGACTCATGTGAAATGTATGTTGGGGAGTTGACATACAAGTGTTAGATGTTCCAGACATCAGCCGCGAAGATGTCGTGGATTACCTATCTAGTTTTTCGAACTGTTCTATGAATCAATTAAGAAACTAAAAATCTTTAGAGTAGGTACTGTGAAAGTGGTCATGTGAAAGGACGTTCCGTGACAGCTCTGCTAGACAGGAATATTAAGTATCGCATGTGGAAAGGTAAGTAACTAGAGAGAAGGTATGCCTACGTACTTATTTATCGTAGTTTTTAACATTTGGATTAGTTATTTGTCTAACATTTTTTTCTAAAAAGTACTATGTTTTAATAAACAGTACCATGAAAGCTTACGTGATTTAAATCATGACTAAAAGCCATTGAATATGTATAAAGCGTTTGACATTATAATACAGTCTTCGTATTTATGTTCAACAAAGGGTAAATGAAATTAATACTAAAACCATCAAATAAAAGCCCAGTCATGCAGCATGAACCCATGAGCCAATTTTTGAAGAAACCGTCGACATTTCAGTCGCTATTGATCGTGTTGAGAAATTTTAGTTTATGATTTTGATAGAAAAACATGGAATCAAATTATTATAACACATGCACAGAGTAAACTCATCAGTTGTGATTACATTTTTTTGTTTAAGCACCTACTACCTACGTTTTAAACAGCATGGTTCTAGGATTGGTTATACAGGGATACTTCCATAAGGGTAGTTCAATCTGAATTTGGACAATGTTTCATGCAAATATTATCGATTTTTACAACTAGCGAACGGCATTATTTCGATTTTTGACTGATTTTTCAACTTTGAAATTTTTGAAAACTTGATACATATTCTTATAGGAAATTTTACGCTGATTCCGAATATACCACATGTTAGTATGCTGAAAAAATTATTTCGCACAACAAATCGCAAAAAACAGGCTATTTTGAAATTTTTGACTACATTTTTGAAAATTTCAACCCGAAGATGTAATCCGATCATGCTGACCAACGAACTTAAACTTTCGTTTTGTGTCCTTAACATTTTAAAATTTGTTTGAAGTTTCTAGCACAATTCTACGGACAGTTATCGTCTGGAATGACACATACATACATATATACATACATACATACATACATACATAAAAAAATGCGTTAAACTTCAGAATGTGATTCAGAATAGCCTGAAACGGATTTCTGCATAAAAGTTTTTCAAAAATTCACATTCTACAAATTTTGAGGCGAGAGCAATAGCTTAATTTTCTTCAAAAATTCGCTAAAATGAAATCCTTGACAGTTGTCCCTCCATAAGAAATGACTTAGGTACGCCACTGGTATTACTCATCATAAATCTTCATGACTTGTTTATAAACAACAATGCCGCTACAACAGACTCGTATTTATTGAAATCCTGAGCTTAACGAATACCAATTGCGCTGCCTGGTAAATGGATACGTCCATCCTAGGACCAACGCATAATAGGATTTTCTCCCTTTGTGTTGTGTGTAATGGGAGAACACAAACCGTGGACAGTTGCATTTGGGGGATCCTAGCGGATTTATCAGCTTTATCTCGAGCCGCAAAGTGGTCAAACAAGAGCCATCCAACCCAATCAATATTCCCTTTTCGGAAACGATAACAAAACAAAAAGCAAACAAAGGGCGACGAATTAGAGGTAAATTGAATCAAGGTCCTCTCTCAGACTTCTCCCAACCTCAAAGGGGCCCCCTCAGAGTTGGGCTAATTACAACTTTTCGAGAGAGGAGCAGTTCAAACTTGGTAGAAACACGCCAACATTCATCTGATGCTGGGGTCGAGAAGGTCACCGCTGTATCCACAAGTTTCCGCTTTTATGTCAAAGTTGGGAAATAGAGTACACTATACATAGTCAGGGTGGCCCCAAATGGAAATTGTGAATTTCCCTGACATTTCCTTGACCGAGTTTCAGATTTCCCTGACGAAAAATAGCAGTTTTTTCTCTCGTTATTTTGAAGTAGATTGTAATAGACTTGGGCCGCCCCAGAGGTGCAATGGGGGCCTAAATCCACACTCATAGATATATATATTTATACATATATATATATATATATATATATATATATATATATATATAGAGAGAGAGAGAGAGAGAGAGAGAGAGAGAGAGAGAGAGAGAGAGAGAGAGAGAGAGAGAGAGTGACAGTACCATAAGAGATACGACTCGTACTAATAGTATATGTGCTATGTTCGGAGAAGATGATTTTCCGGTTCCCGGATCATCATCTATCGCCAACCATAGCCTTTCAAGAACGTGAGAATTAACGCCTGGCGCCGAAGCGACGGACACAGCGCATTCTCTTGGATCTCGCGGGAACTGTCACAAGGTATAACGCGCCACCTTTAATGCTTCTAAAACGAAAATCGTATAATTTAAGAGAGAAAAAAACCAACCTACTCCAGCATACTGGTGGTAATAATGAAGGTGAAGCATGGGAAAAAGATACATTTTTTTAAGTAATTGCATTTGTGAAAGAATGTACACACAATGCAGTGCACACGCACACGCATTTTTTTTTTTAATTAACCTCCCCTCAAAGACGGAGGGGGCACGCCATTAAACTGGAAAATAAACAAATAAAATAAAAAAGTGGGGAGGACGCCCAGGTTTACCCGACGCCGGCTCTAGGGATAAGGGAAGTTGCAGGACGAGGAGGAAGAATGGGATGAAAGGAAGTGCCCCTATAAAATGACCACCAGTTCAAGTAAGAACCCCTCAGGACGCGGGTGGTGATACCACGGAGTACTCCTGCCGAGATGCCCAACTCGAGCAACTCCGTGGCGCTTTTCCCGCACCACACCCCGCGCCATGACACGGTCGCGGCCATGACCCTGATGTTATTAGGTGCCACTCCTTTTAGCTCAGATATCGCTTGGCGCAGATCATTTCTATCATATTTACTTTTCTTAGCCCGCCAGGTCTGCTCCATGTCCAAGCTGCCACTGACAACCTGGACATCCAGGATTATGGCAGACCCATCGGGCTTGATCGCCACGATATCTGGCTTCTTGCCCCGGTCACTCGGCATGTGATATAGTCTCTCTCTCTCTCGACATCCCAACCGCTAGATGACAAAGCACCTGCTATCTGCTTGGCAACCGCATCGTGACGTAAAATGCGGCCACCGTGAGTACAAGGACACTGCTGCACCACATGATAAAGATTCTCACTTTTACCCCGACAGGCACGGCAAAGGGTGTCTACTGTCCCACAACTACTCCTCGAACACCTCACCGAGGTGGCTAACGTAGCCACCCGGACGGCGTGAAAATGGCGATAGTCGCGGGCCCCAATGCCCTCTGAAGCCCATTCCACCCACTGAGAAGAAATGGGGGATACAGAGTACAGTCGGAGTTCTTTATCATCTACTGACTCAAACAGTGCAGTAGCGAACTCAGCAGATGAGCTGGGATTTGGAGCAGTTGGTGTTGCTCGATCGCACCACAACAACTGCTGCTGGACAAAGTCCAGGTCAGCAGCAGTGCGGGCGACCTCCCAGCTCGAGCCCCTAAGGGCAAGCAGGCGCTGGCGGCGTAAAGATGGGATGCTGGCAGAAAGAGAGACAATACCGAGCCCACCGGCCTTGACCGGTGCGTGGATGTAAGCACTTGGGACACCAGGTGGAAAGCCTAGCCAAGAGCGCACAGCAGAGCGAACTTCACGATCTAACTCAAGCAGCCTCCCCGCAGTAAGCCTGCCAAAGACTAACCCATAGGTTAGCTTTGGCAGTAAGTACGTGCGAAGGAGGCGCAGCTTCTGCTGTGGCTTCAATGGAGCCTTGGTGACACGAGCTAATGCTCCACCAAGGTCCACACGGCTTGCGGCTATAGTGGCCACACCCATGAAGTCGACCCCAAGGTACCGCCAGACCTCCAACACGGATCGGGCGGGGATGGGTGTCTGTCCTAAGACAAAGCACTCCTCATCCACCACCTTCACCTTATGTTGGCGGCCCGACGGGACCAAGGAGACCGACCCACACTTAGAAGGGTTGACCACTAGACCACACCTGGCTAGCTGCTCAGCAAAGGCATTGAGGGCGACCTGCAAGCCCTCGCAGGTTTCTGCGAGTAGGATGACATCATCGGCAAAAGCCAATGCACCTACTCGCACCCCAGGGGCGAGATCAAACCCTATTTCATCCGGCAGCTTACCCAAGGCTGTATCAACGACCAGGTTGAAGAGGAGTGGCGACAGAGGATCCCCCTGGCGTACCCCGCGCCCAATGACAACATCCCGTGACATCTCACCTCGTGCCTCGAGGACCGTCACGCCTTCGTGGTACAGACAGGCAACATACTCAATTAAACGAGCAGGGGCCCCGACACCAGGAAGACAATCGGTCAGGGCAAAGTGGCTAACTGTGTCAAAGGCCTTAGCAACGTCCAGAGCGGCAAGATGGAGCTGCCTTTTCTTGATGCGGGCCAGTGAAATGACAGTTTGGAGAACTGTTAGGTTCTCCGCTGTGCCATCCGCTGGCCGAAATGCTCTCTGGACGTCACCTATGACACCAGCCACTTGAAAGCGAGATGCCAGAATCTTTTGGAAGTGGCGGAAAACTACCGATGATATTGAAATCGGACGGTAGCCTCCAGGCCCACTTCCTCCTTTCTTTGGGATGAAGATGGTTCGGGCACGGGTCAACGCTTTCGGGGGCCTTCCCGATAGAAGTAACAGGTTGAGGATAAGCAGCTTGACACTTTTTGGGGCTTTATTCCAGCGTCGGGCAGAAATACCATCAGGTCCAGCAGACGTGGAGTTTTTGACACGGCACTTATGTGCCTCGTCATGAAGCACCGGCGTGCACATAATGCCACGTAAGGAATCCCTGGTGGAAGCTGGGGGTACCACCGGCACACCAGGGTTGTGGCTAGGAGCACTCAAAAGTGGCTCCCAAAATTCCACAAACTCCTGGAGTGGGGGCAAAACTTGTTCATCCCCAGCTCCCTCCAGTACCTCCGCAGCTACACGAGCCGGATGCTTCCTCCACAACTTCTGGACCGGCTGGTATTCCTGCCTCCTTGCTTGCTTAGCTGCTTTGCGACCTCCACGGGGCACCAACACAGAAGGATGTCCTCCCTGATGCCCCGCCACGGTCGCATCCCCAACCTGTGGGAAGATCCTCTGTACATAGGCCGCGACCTCATCTTCCAAGCCAACAGGCCTCTCAACAGCCCGCCTCGCCAGTTCCTGCAGGTAGGCACTCTCATAACCTACAATACACTCTACCAGCTCTCCGAGCCTCAACACTTCAGTCTTCAAATCCTCAAGAAGACCGGAGGTCCCGGGGGAGGATTGCTGAACGGCGGGCTGTTGTCCCACGCCTGTCGGAGATGCGGGGGAGGCCCCACTGCTATTTGCCAGGATTGCATCCTGGACAAGCTGCTTATAGTGGGGCCTCAGGCGAAGAGATTGGATGGCAGAAAGCGTGCGCATGGGAAAACGTGCTTGAAGGAATACATTAATATTTCGTACCCCATTACGCACAGCCTCTGCCTCCTCTGCTGCCATTCGCCGCAAATCCTCAGAAGCATACCTGGGCCGCTCTCGCTCTATATCAATTGCAGCGTTGGCCTGTACAGGATGCTTCTGCCAGACGTGGGCACTGAGGCCACGCTTGGAACTGAAGGCTCTCTCACAGTGGGCACACTGATGGACATCTCCAGGGGCATTGGAAGAGGAAGAAGGATAGGAAGAAGAGGAGGAAGAAGAGGGAGAGGAAGACCGACGCCCCTGCCTGGGGCGCCCCCGAGCGCCTCCCCTAGAACCCCGCTGGCCAATGGGCCCGCGGGGGTTATGAGGCTCTATATTATCATTTTCCATAACGGGGGAGACGGTTATTAAGGGTCGGGAGACCCATTGACATGAGCCTCCCCCCTAAGCGCCAGAGGGTCATTCTGCCACCCTCTGGTTAACCAGAGGGTGCCCGGGTTGCACGACGGGGACGTATGACCATGACTTGGGTAGGGATATGAGGGAGCTCCGAAGAGATAAAAACACCAACGGTTACCCTACCCCAGCAACCCCCAACGGTCAACACACACAGACACACACACACACTCACCAACACATACTTAAGGTAACTAAAAACCTTAATAAAAAGCACCAAATGGCCGATTCGGTTAAAAAGCGTCAACTTTACATTTTTAGCAGAATATTACTCAAATAAAGTTTATCAACTACCTAAATTAGAACAAGGTATACCTAAATTAAAACATTCAAAAATGTATGCACAAAATCTTACTGAAAAATGTCCTTGAATTTCATATATATATATATATATATATATATATATATATATATATATATATATATATATATATATATATATATATATATATATATATATATATATATATAACTTAAATGTCCTTTAATCGGGAATCGGTTTTTAAAAAACAATCGTTTAATTCCCGAATACAATTTATTAAAATATGAAAAGAAACACACACGACTACGTACAGAGAGGGAACGTACCGCACGAGAGATTGCCCAACAGCGACTGCACCGAGCTTCGGGAGGTCCGAAGCGAGGTGCTTCCACTAGGAGGGGAGAACTGCTGAAGGCATTAGTTTTATTATTTTTCCTCCCTATGTTAGAGGATCACATAATTCCTCCCTCCTTAAGCTGAAAATTTAGAAAATTAAAAATAAACTAAATTTTCACAAGAAAAGACTTGAATAAATAGCAAGGCCTTCATGTTCTCGTTGCGGTTAGCTTACTCTTCTGTTTACAATACGCAATTATGGTATAAGTAATAAACATGATAATAAGAAGATACAAAATTATAGTCCAAAAGCTTGGAACAAAATATTCAATTATATTTAATGGCTCTAGACGTGTTACTCTGTTTAGTTTGACATTTTTGAAACTGAGTTCTTTTAGAGTAAGCGTTGTATTTGACATTTGTGAGTCTTTAATTTCAAAATTTAAGTCGGTTAATAATTTAGGTTGGCCTAATGATTCACTTTCTGAATGAAGGGGTTGTCCCTTGTAATACATCCTACTGTTACCTTCCGAAATTAAAAATATACCTTTTAATTCCACTATTTCCGAACCATGCCTATTATTTATTTCTATTTTGTCTCCAAAGGGGAAGACTGCTAGATGCTGATTTGATTCTGGAATTGATTCAATCCAATTATCCTCAATGTTTACTGTTACGTATTCACAATGTTCTGCAGTACTGGAACTAAGTATTTCTTCTTCACATTTAACATTCTGGTTTGATATTAATTTTTTACTACAATGAATGATACTACCCCTTTGACAATTATCTGACAGGGGTATTGTTGTATTATTTGACTTAGACTTGAGAAGATAATTTATCTTAGGAAATATAGAAACATACTGATTTTGCCTAAGTGTGGGTATTGGTCGTAAAAAGTACAAGTGGTATTGTAACCCATCGGACAACGGTAGATTGAGAAAATACATTATTTCATCGTCCTTGATTGCACAAGTAACTTGAATAGTGGATTCTATTTCTAGAATATTTTCGTACTTTATTTCTAAAGGTAATTTGGAACCGTAAGTATTTGACAATTTTTGGAGTTCTACAAACAGCTGATGCGTTCCAATTATACTAGGATGTAATGTTCTCAATTTGCAAAATGTTATTGAATTCTCAATATCTTGGAATATTGTCAGTATCACATTAAATACTAGTTGTTGAAGGTTGAGTATTTCCTTTATGGAATCAGCGAGAGCCTGATTAGAACTAATTTTCATGAAATTATCAATTTCTAACAGTTTGTTTTTTATTTGCTCATTATTGAAACGAATGTCTTGAATGGTCGAATTAAAATCGGACATCAGATCTGCAATGAGTGAGAATTGAGAATCCAATTGATCCTGAACAGTTATTTCATTATTCTTAATTTGAGTAAACAGCTTTTCATAACGTTTACCGTCAGAGGCGTCTAGATTGCCAGTTATAAATTTAATTATATTACCTAACCCATTTACTAATCCCCTTTTTTTTCTACCTTGATTAACATTAATGTGGGTAATTTTTTCCTTAATAATACTAATAGTATAATTTAATAATTTACAATATTCGTCTGTCTGTCTGACCTGGAATTGATTTACTTTGATCTTATTCAACAGATTTTCGTACTGTGAGGTTAGTTCGTAAAATTCATCTATTAAGCTGTCAATTTTATAATGGTGAACCAGAGTATGTTGGGAGTTTATAAGTCGGGCTGGTCCTAATAGAATAGGCAGTATCCCTTGATTAGTTGTTATATTTCTCACCTCGGAGCTTCCGATTGAGAAGAGGAGGGTCCTGGAACAGGTTCACGAGGTGAAGTGTCAGTGGGTAAGTCACTCGTAGTTTGTTTGCGTGGTCTTTTTATATTAGACGTATGAATTTTTCCTTGTGTGTTATGGTGTCGAGGAACTATTTGAGCGGTTTTTAATTCGGGATTGGTTGATTGTAAGGTTTCCTTATGATATTTTTGTTTAGTTTTATCTTGAATTTGTCTAGTTCTTACAAATATTTCTGTGGGTAATTCTGGAACTTCCTCTCTATCCTGATTCCTTCTTTCAGCAATACGTTCCTTTTGGGCTTGAGTTCTTTCTTTGATTATGTCATAAATTAGTTTTACTTTGTCTCGATGTTTGTCTATAAAATTCGTCATTAAGTTTTTCTCTAAGTCGGCTTCTAGTAAAGGGTCGTTCTCTACATGACCATTTATTACTTCGAATGGCGTTAGTTTTGTAACAGAGTGGATACTACTATTATAAGCTATTAGTGCATAGTTAACTTTATTTTTTATGCTTTCATTTTTGAATTCGTCTCTATTTGACAGTATTCTAACGTGTTCAATTAGAGTCGAGTGAAATCTTTCTATTAATCCATTCGAATTTGGGTTTTGAGAACAAATGTAATGAACTTTAATTTTGTGGGTCTCTAGTAACTCTTTGACCAATGAGCTACCGAATTCTGCTCCATTATCGGCCACGATCATTTTTGGTATCCCATGGTGGGAAAAGAATTTTAGAAGGGCTCCGACTGTGTCAATACTATTAGATGATTTTAGAATGTAGGCTTGGGCATACTTTGAAAATGAATCGATGATTGTTAAAAACTTGGATTTCTCCAAAGACAATTTGTCGATATGTAGGATTTCGAATGGTCTAGAAGGCGTGGGGGTAACGTTTAATTTTGGTTTAATGGGATGTCTGTCATATTTGCAGGCAAGACATATTTCGCATTTATTAATATAATTTTGGATTGTGGTTTTCATATTCGGCCAAAAATATTTCCTCTTAAGTTTCTCTAAGGTCTCAGTAATGCCTCGATGATTGGTTTTCCCTATATGTTGTTGTTGGATATATTCCCTAGCTGTTTCTGGATCTGTGACATCTTCTAGCCTAGCGGAACACTTGACGAAACTTATTTCAGAATGTTTGAAATTTCTTATCATTATTCGGCTGAATTCTTCATAGATATCATTGACAAAAAATAAGGAATATTTTCTCTTCGGAACTATGTAGGTTTTCACAAAGTGAATTATATCTGATTCAAGATTATTTTTCCTAAGCGTTACTGTTATTCTAGTGATTCTTTCAAAAATATTTTCAATCCTAGGGTTTCTGATTTCTTCTCTGTCGGCTACTACAATGATGATTTGGTTAGTTCCATAATTAACAGGTTTTTCGGTTATAGGAATATTCAGTATTGTGTTTCCCTCGTAATTAGAATGAACAGTGGGAGCTAAAGACGCTGAATCACTGGCGTTCTCGTCCACATTGACGACCATTGATTCCGATGAATTATTTACGGCATCATTTAGTTCTCCCAGTACTTCATTCATGAGTGGAGTTGGAGGACTATCCCCGGTGAGAGCATCTTGAACAATTTGCTCAACATCAGGTGAATTTTCGTTGATGTTAATTTCCACTCGGGAAAGGGCATCGGCATTTTGATTAGTGGATCCTTTTTTGTAGTGGATCTCATAATCATATTGCTCTAATTTAAGCCTCCATCTGAATAATTTAGAATTGGGTTCCTTCAGTGAAAATAACCACTGAAGAGGCTTATGGTCAGTAAAAATTTTGAATTTTCGGCCAAAAAGGTATGGTCTAAAGTATTGTGTAGCCCAGACACATGCAAGGCATTCCTTCTCGATGGTAGAGAGGTTGCGTTCATGGTCATTCAGAGTCCGGCTAGCGTACGCTATAGGTAAGTCAGCACCGTTAGTGCACTGGCTTAAAACCGCGCCTAACGCAATGTTCGAAGCATCAGTTGTAAGGTTAAAGGGCTTCGAGAAGTCGGGATATTGTAAAATCGGATCATTTATGAGCAGAGTTTTACATTTCTCAAAACACTCTTTATACTCGGGGTTTTGAGGATCGATCGTCGCTCCCTTCTTCAAACATTGGGTTAATGGTTTGGTTATTTGGGCAAAGTTTTTAATAAATTTTCTATAATAACCCAGTAGTCCGAGAAAACCCTTAATTTGTTTTGGAGTTGTGGGAATCGGATATTTGGATATAGCTTCGGTTTTGAGGGGGTTTGGCTTAACTCCTTCAGGGGTGATAAGATGTCCTAAATAGACACATTCTCTTTTGAGGAACTCCGTTTTATCCAATTGTATTTTCAAATTAGCTTCACGGAGTCTGTCAAAAACTTTTCTGAGACTATTTATATGTTCTTCGAGACTTGTACTATAGATGATAACATCGTCAATAAAAACAGTGCAAATTTCATTCTGCAAACCGCGTAATACATTGTCGAGCAACCGTTGGAAACTAGGAGGTCCGTTTTTTAAACCCATCGGCATTCTACTAAATTCCCAATGACCATTTTCCGAAGAGAAAGCAGTTTTGGCAATACTATCCGGATGCATTGGAATTTGATGAAAACCGCTTTTGAGGTCAAGGCAAGTGAAGTACATACACCTACCAAGTTTGTCGAGCAAATCATTTATGACTGGAAGTGGGTATTTATCGTCTATTGTCTTGTTGTTAAGTCCGCGGTAATCAATAACCAGTCGATACTTTTGTTTGCCGGATGCATCTAATTTTTTGGGTACGAGCCAGAGTGGACTATTCCAAGGTGAAGAGCTGGGTTGAATAATTCCCTGTTTGAGCATATCTTGTATTTGGTTATCAATTTCCTTTTTATATACCTCGGGATATCGGTAATTGCGGGTATACACGGGGATCTCGTCAATGGTACGGATTACATGTTGGACTTTATTAGTACACGTTAAGGTGTTTCCTTCACAATGAAACAAATCTTTGTACTGATATACTAAGTTCAAAATTTGTCTCTTTTCTTCTTCGTTCATATGATCCGTTCGAATATTAGTGGGGTCAAATACATAATTTTGCGTATCATAATAATTCACATTTGGACTTTTCACTTTGTCTAAAATGGGGATTTCTTCAACTTGGATGGGTTCAAACAGTTTGAAATTACATTCAGAATCACTATTATTTAAAATTCCTACGTAACATTCCTTATCTTGAATTTTGACCAGGCATTCAGGAATTTCTAGTGAATTTTGTTTCAGATATGGAATTACTCCTTCCTTTTTTGTTGAATCACAACGTACGGGAATTTTAATCTGCGAAATTGCCCTAGGTGGTATTTTTTGTTCATAGATCGGTTTTTTATTTATTTCTTGATCAACGTAGTGATATTTAAAAGGGATTTTGAAATTTTTTATTATCAGTAACTTGTTCTCATAATCAATATGAGCGCCAAGTAACTCAAGGTTATCTGTACCTAATAGCAATCCGAATCGGCTATGGAATTTGTGAATTCTAAAAAGGAGATTTAGGTTTTTAATTTTGAACATTTCGCCACATGGGATCCTTGCACTATTGCTCCCATATGACAATCCGTGGATTGACCTAACTTGAAATTTCTCTGTTATGATTTTGTCGGGGAAAAATTTTTTAATGACCTCTGGATGCACAAAACTTGAAGTGCTTCCGGAGTCCAACAGGATTCTAATTTTATGCTTCGGAAATACTATGTATGGCAGTTTTTGTCCAGCTTTTGGTTTCAAATGTATTAGGGAGAATGTAGCGATTCGGACTCCTCCTCTAAAAAAGAGTCCTCATCGGCCGGATTTTCCGCGTTGTATTCGGGGTCAGAACTTCCCATACTTTCTTCCTCGGGAATTTCCACATTGTTCAAATCTAAATTCGGTCGAGTTGTTTGCCAAGACATTGGAGTCGACTTTGCAAAATTGGACGTTCCTTGACTTGGAACTTGAGTCTGTTGGGGCCTTGTGATTTGTGAAGTGTTATTTTTATTGGGGGTAAAGGGCTTGGATGGCACTTGATTTTGGGTTTTATTTGGGAATGTTTTGGGCTTAAATCCTTGGCCATAATATGACGGTTTGGTTGCCGGAGTCGTATTTTTATTTTCCGGTTTTATCGCCGGTTTGTGTTGGGGGTTCCGATCGAGTCTACCCTTTTGATACTGCATGATTTGATAATCGTTCGTTAGTATCGAAAGGGCTTCGCCCATCGTTTTCGGTTTCCTACTCCGAAGTTGACTTCCGAGCGGTTCCCGTAGGTGCAAGAGTAACGTCCGTAGACTAATATCTTGGTAGTGCTCGATCAATATCTCTTGTTTCGTTTCAGTTTCATGGTTTTTAATCCAAGCAATAGCCAAATTTAGTTTTGCTTTAATTTTATTATGAAACTGAAAAGGATCTTCGCTCTCCCTATGTCTCAGTCCAGTTAGTTCGTGACATAAAGTAAATATGTCCCGTTTGTCGGAGTACGTCTCTAGCAATGCAGTTTTAATACTAGGAAAGTCCGTAAGTGAGTAATTATCTAGCATATCCGAGGCTGGTCCCTGTATTTTGGACATAATGGTCTTAAGGACCTCTTCATTTTGATAATTTGTGGGATCTTCATCATCTATGAACCTATTAGCTATAGATTCACACGTATCCAAAAATTTCCGGAGCTTTCCTGGGTTTCCCTCAAAGGTCGGGATCATGTCCGCATGTTTCTTTTTAAATTCGGGGACTTGGTCCCTAGTATTTTGATTGACATTTAAGTTTCTGAGGGACTCCTGGATTCTTTGAGAAATAAAATAATCTACAAAGTTAGGATCATTAAAAGGGTTGCTCGGGATCGGGTTTGCCGCCCCAGGTTGTGACTGTCCCTCAGACATATCAGAATCTTCCTCTATTACAGGTAGTCTTTCGAAAGGTGAGCGAACCTTCCTTAAGAAATATTTTCTGTAGTTTTTTGGAATTTTGACAGGAAAGTATGTACTGTTCAGTGTCTACTCCAAGTGTTCGTTTGTGTCAGTGTGTAAATGTACAAAAACACAAGTTTATAATATTCAATTATAAAAATGAAATCAAGTATCTTAAATTAAGACAATAAAATTGATTAATTATGAAATTAACGTCAGATGACGGGTGGCTTGAAACGCAATTTCAATAATTAAATACAAATAAAATAAAGTGTCTTTAAATTAAGACAATAAAAATTGGTTAATTATGAAATTAACGTCAGATGACGGGTGGCTTGAAACGCAATTTCAATAATTAAATACAAATAAAATAAAGTGTCTTTAAATTAAGACAATAAAAATTGGTTAATTATTTTTTTTTTCTGCAATACCGCGCCAGATGACGGGTGGCTTGAAACGCGGTTGCAACAAAAACTTGATCGTTCCTTCCCACCAGGTAACGGGTGGTATGAAATGGGGAGGTTTAACGATTATTAGAATAAAATTGAATTGTTCCTTCCCACCAGGTAACGGGTGGTATGAAATGGGGAGGTTTAACAATTATAAAAAATCAAATGAAGTTGAATTAGAAGTTTGAATCTTCCTTCAAAATTTGCCGGTGATCTCGCTACTCCTGGAGAATTAAAAGATGAAGCTGGGTTGGTACTTACAACACGACGAGAGTAAACATCTGAGTTTTCTTATCTCGGCTTTAGGTGAAGGTCGACAGAGTAGGTACCTCGGTGTCTTGTTGCGGCCAGCGGCTTCTGAGAAAAAGATAGCGAAGGAGCACGGCGTTCTTCCGTCTTCACAGGCGGAAATCCACTTCTATTTATTTAACGAGCCAAGTGTCTTTGCTCGGGCGTCCTGTTTTTGGCGAATTCGCGTAGTTTCCTCTTGTGGAGCGTGTGATGTTCTCTCGAAGTCACAGAGTGAGTAGAGATGATAGATTTTCTTCTTGGTGAACAGCAGGTTCCCTTTGGGTCAGAATGCAATCGATTTTGATTGATTGATTTGCCCAAAGTTAATTGATTTGTCCACGAGACTGCGCCACTTAAATGTCCTTTAATCGGGAATCGGTTTTTAAAAAACAATCGTTTAATTCCCGAATACAATTTATTAAAATATGAAAAGAAACACACACGACTATGTACAGAGAGGGAACGTACCGCACGAGAGATTGCCCAACAGCGACTGCACCGAGCTTCGGGAGGTCCGAAGCGAGGTGCTTCCACTAGGAGGGGAGAACTGCTGAAGGCATTAG
Organism: Adelphocoris suturalis; assembly: GCA_030762985.1. Lineage (NCBI taxonomy): Eukaryota > Metazoa > Arthropoda > Insecta > Hemiptera > Miridae > Adelphocoris > Adelphocoris suturalis. The sequence continues at coordinate 1,616,498 of CM061044.1, forward strand.
TTTTATTATTTTTCCTCCCTATGTTAGAGGATCACATAATTTATATATATATATATATATGAACAAAATGTTTTGCTCATTGAACTTTGAGTATTAATAAGATGGAGGGCCATTGCTCTGAATTCAACGCTGTTTCCGCGTCAAGGCATAGACGTGCCACTATAGTCGCGTTGGCTTTGCAATTGACTGACCCGCGCTCGCCAGGCTCTTTTCAAATTCAAATGACAATGCAGTTTATTGTAATTTGTTTTGTTTGATATTACTTATTATTGTTACATTTTGATTTTAGTATTAATTATGTATGTAGACATAATTGTCTAGATCTTAGTATGTACATACTTTGGTTCCCACGCCCAAATCTTGGTGCCTCCTATTTTTTTTTTTTTTTTTTTTTTTTTTTTTTTTTTTTTTTTTTTTTTTTTTTTTTTGGGGACACACAGAACAGCTGATCTACCTTCATCAAACATCCACTAGAGTGTACTGGCGTCATTTCAACACTCATTCCCACAGTGTAAAAAATATGAAATATTAATGGTGTTAAATAGTGGTGTACATGTACGGTGCACAATTAGGATGTAAATCTTAAATAAGAAATATATCCCTATTCATTCACCAAACTCAACATCACATCTTACATCAGCTGATCAGTGTTCGGCCATTTTGCCCGTGGTCAATTCAAAAGCCAAACGACAGTAGTGGCACGTATGGTTTGACTGCCGGAAACATCACTAATAGCCCTCCATCTTATTAATACTCAAAGGATTTGAACCAAACTTTGATATGTTGAATACTATGCCGGAACTACGTCGGGTTCTTTTCAAGATTAAAGACAGGATTGAAATCCCGCTTCAGGTCCCACGGAAATGTCGCAATCGATATGAACTTTGAATAAGAGTTGGTATCCCATTTCCCAGTTGAAAATTTGTGTTGAGAATCCAAGCGTTTTGTGAGGAATCACTACAAAATGTATTTTACCCAACTTTTCGTAGGAAATTACCCAACTTTCCGTAGAAAAGGTGGTGTTACAGCCGTCAGCACGGCGGCACTAGGGGGTGGGGATGCATTTTCTTTTCGTTTCAGAGGGTGTAGAACACGTTTACAATAGTAATTGATTTTCAGATTTCTTTATGTATCTATACTATTAATAAGAATGAAACTCCGTCTGTCTGTCTGTTTGTCGTGTCTATGCACGGCCAAACGGCTGAGTGGGGGGAGTCTACGAGTGGGGGGATCTTTTTGGGATTTTCCGATAGGGTGTATAAGCGAATTTAAAATTTTCTAATCCCACCCGAACCATGGGCCGTAGGGCGGAAGGGGGGTCGAAGTAATAATTAATGTGCGCTTTTTGGACTTCCCCGCTTCCCCAACCCCTCTAAACGGCCGTCGAAAATTCCGGAAAAATACCGGTTTCGTAGGTTTTGAAACGAGAAAGACGACGGCGCGATCGGATCGCGAAAAAAGTATCGGGAAATGCGTAAAAAAAATGCGAAAGTACGGACCGTGTTTTCTCGAAAAGTCCGACAAAAACTACGTTTTTTCCGATTAAAATATACCCCATAAAGGTACGTTTTTCGGAACGGTTTTCGCGGGCGAAATACAGCTTTGGGTCCGCCGAATCTGAATCCGAAATCGGATATCGAAAAAAGTGACGAGAACTCGGTCGAATTGCCAGCGGAAGCGAGGGGAACCGTTTAATATGACATTTTTAATCGACCCGGGCCGCCCGTTTCACAACGTTGCTTACCAGAAGGGACCCTCACAGGGGGGTTCCCATTTGCACTTCTACGCAATACCTTGCGAGGCGAGCAGGTATACATAGGTACCTACCTTGCGAGCGAAGCGAGAGCCATTTCAACAGAATAAATACGGACTTTGTCCTACACATATACAGGTATACCTTGCGAGCGAAGCGAGCAACATCCCCTAATAAACTTTTCGTGGTTCCACATAGTTTTATAAGATTTAATTTGTTTGTAAGAATTTCCAACAGAAAAAAACGTCTGCCAAGTTGGGTGGGCAGTATAACTTCCTCAAGGATATACAGGTATACCTTGCGAGCGAAGCGAGCAACATCCCCTAATAAACTTTTCGTGATTCCACGTAGTTTTATAAGATTTAATTTGTTTGTAAGAATTTACTACAGAAAAAAACGTCTGCCAAGTTGGGTGGGCAGTATAACTTCCTCAAGCGAGCGGAGCGAGCAACATCCCCTACAGAAGTTAAAACTACCCTTAGAGATCTACCGTTTGCGAGCGAAGCGAGCAACAGCCCCTACACGTTGCAATTGTAATACATCGCATGTATACAGCCACACTTTGCGAGCGAAGCGAGCAACATTCCCTACATGCCACACTTTGCGAGCGAAGCGAGCAACATTCCCTACATGCCACACTTTGCGAGCGAAGCGAGCAATTTAATGGGGGGTCCGGGGGCTTGCCCCCCGGCTGGACGTGGAGGCGAGCGTAGCGAGCCGGAGCGGCTAGTATATAATAAACAAATAATAGGAAACACTGAAATTAACACCACAGAACTATTTTTATATTTCGGCTACAGCCTTTTTCAAAATCTACAAAAGAAGATAACATTTTTTTGAAGGATTGTTTACGACGTCGACAGAGGAACTTGAGTTACTATGAGGCGTTGCACGTTGAGTGGTCATCTCCTAATTTTATTTAGCCCTGGAGGATCATATGCACCTAATACGTTGCGATGAGCTTTTTCTAATTGATGCAGCATTCTTTTATTTTCGTTGGGGTTCATCTTTCGAAGAATTTCAACAACTAATGCACGGTGATTTTTCATCCTGAAGTTAAGCTAGGTTTCTGCTTTTCCGATATAGAAAGCAGGGCATTCTTTGCAAACCAACTCATGCACACACACTGGCGTTTGACAATTTGCCGTTCCTTTGTATGAGTTCGGATTGTTGGCCGAATTGAATGTTGCTTCTTCATTTACGATTGGGCGAACTTTGCATCTACGTTTGTTGCATGGGTGTAGTCCTCAGTGCAAAAGTTGTAAAGTCGGATGATGATTTACCCGTAAGCTGACGTTGCATGTTATAAAATGAGACCTTCGACGATTTTTTTAGGATTAAAATTCTCCGAAAAATGAACCCCAACGAAAACAAAAGAATGCTGCATCAATCAGAAAAATCTCGTTGTATTAGGAGCATATGATCCTCCAGGACTAAGTAGGAGATGAACACGCAACGCCTCATAGTAACTCAAGTTTCTCTGTCGACGTCGTAGACAATCCTTCAAAAAAATTGTATCTTCTTTCGTAGATTTTGAAAAAGGCTGTAGCCGAAATATAAAACAGTTCTGTGGCGTTAATTTAAGTGTTTCCTATTATTTGTTTATTATATATACAAGCTCCAGTAGAGCCAAACAGTTCAGGTGAATATGTATATATATATATATATATATACTAGCCGCTCCGGCTCGCTCCGCTCGCCTCCACGTCCAGCCGGGGGGCAAGCCCCCCGGACCCCCCATTAAATTGCTCGCTTCGCTCGCAAAGTGTGGCATGTAGGGAATGTTGCTCGCTTCGCTCGCAAAGTGTGGTATGTAGGGAATGTTGCTCGCTTCGCTCGCAAAGTGTGGCATGTAGGGAATGTTGCTCGCTTCGCTCGCAAAGTGTGGCTGTATACATGGAATGTATTACATGGAATGTATTACAATTGAAACATGTAGGGGATGTTACTAAAATGGCTATTAAAAAATAAGGGTTGATCGTAGAAGGGTGAAAATAGAGGATTGTATGTATTTTTGTATGTTGTATCATAAAAAATAGAAATTAAAAATTTTGTCTAAAAAATAAAAAAAAAATTTAGGGGTGGACTACCCCTAACATTTAGGGGGATGAAAAATAGATGTTGGCCGATTCTCATAGATACCGGATAAGCACAAAAAATTTCATCAAAATCGGTCAAAAAAAAAATTAAAAAAAAATTAGGGGTGGACTACCCCTAACATTTAGGGGGATGAAAAATAGATGTTGGCCGATTCTCATAGATACCGGATAAGCACAAAAAATTTCATCAAAATCGGTCAAAAATAAAATTAAAAAAATTTAGGGGTGGACTACCCCTAACATTTAGGGGGATGAAAAATAGATGTTGGCCGATTCTCATAGATACCGGAAAAGCACAAAAAATTTCATCAAAATCGGTCAAGCCGTTTCGGAGGAGTATGGCAACAAAAACTGTGACACGAGAATTTTATATATTATATATATATATATATATATATATATATATATATATATATATATATATATATATATATATATATAGAAAAAATTTATGCTCACTACTCCTCCGAAACCGCCGGTCTGATTTGGACCAAACTTTGATATGTTGAATACTATGTTGGAACTTGTGCCCCGCTGACCACGATTTCACCGTGGCAAACCAGCATTTTGTAAAAAAGTTTCCCAGTGATTAAGACAAAATTACTACTAATCACGGTTCACTTAGCGACAAAGAATCACCGTAATTTGTTCAGTGAAACTTGACTTTCGCGTATGAAGCTCCACTTTTCACAATATTTTACCTATACCTACCTACGGAAAGTTAGTTCTGCTTGCGCAAACTGCATTTTTTTTAAAGCATTTTAACATGCTTTAGCCTCGAGCTAACTGCCCGAAAACGTTACGAAACTTGGACTAACTAGCTAAACACGTTACGCGGATGTATCACTAAATTTTGACAATGAAAATGTCTTAGTCGACGGGTCAACCGGAAATTTTGTTACGCAAAGAGAGCAACGTCAGAAAACCTATAAACAAGTTAATAGGTGTTGTTTTCTTTTGATTTTCACGTACAACCAAGCCGTTGCTGGGGAAATGAAACTTCTTTAGTTTTCACCGGACAAAAATCGTTCACCACTCGTTAAAAAGCTGTCGATTCATCACGCATTTCTGTCGTACTTGTTCTTCAATTCATGTCGTAGTTCTATACTTATTCATGTTATAAATGGATATAGTAAACAATGCCGCTTGCTCTGTTGTCACTTGGTTGAGAAGTTAATCTTGGTTATATTCCTACCTAGCGAACAGACACTTCAGGGTAAAGCAGGGTGACCAGTACTTTGTCTTGAAGCTGATAAAAGCAGGGGTACCGCTAGGCAGTGTCCTAGGCCCAGTACTCTACCTGCTGAACACACGAGATCTTCCGCAACAGGAAAATACAACTGTACTACTTTTGCAGATGATACTGCTATCCTCTCTGTTGGATATGACGCTGAAACTGCAACTCGCAATCTACAGACGTTCACTAACAAGGTTGTCGATTGGACCAAGATGTGGAGAATGAAACTGAATGAATCAAAGTCAGTGCACATCAACTTTACTGAAGCTCCAGAAGTTGAGATCAATTCAAATAAAATACCATACTCTGACACTGTAAAATACTTAGGGATACACCTTGATTCCAAACTTAACTGGAAATACCACATTGAAAAAAAGAATCAGGAACTAAAAATCAAGTTCAGAAAGATGTACTGGATGATGGGAAGGAACTCCCATCTCTAACTACACAATAAATTACTCATGTATAAACAGATACTGCGCCCTATCGCGGAATGATGATATTCATCGTGACTTGAGGATAGAAACGGTCTCTGAAATGATTGCCAAATGTGCAAGGATGCACGAACATCGCCTCCACAAACACGAGAACCTGGAGATGCTCAACGTTTTAAACAACGAAAGAGAACTTCGGCGACTCAAGAGAAATAAACCTCTGGACCTAATTGTGCTGTGCAAATAGAGCAAGTGTAATCCAGTGTTTTTAACTGTTCTTGCAACAAGTACGGGCCAGGTTTTGCTGTAAACCTCCCCCATTAGTGAGCTTATCATGAAATGAAATATTGCTAGATGAAGTGTCTATGTTTCAGTTGAAATCAATAAATCACGGAAAAAAAAAATATGAATTCGTGGAAGAATTGGGCATCGTCGAGACTGGCTTACAGCAAATTCAGTAATTGTGTGTCAATAATTATTTTATGTTTTCTAATTGTTATTTTATTTAAAACAATAAAAAACATTGAAATTACTGAGACATTTTCAATGCTCATAGCTCTTCTCTCATAAGAGAGAAAGTACGAGCGGCCTGTCGCGTTTTTTGATTTTCACGTCCAACTAAGCCGTTGCTGGGGAAATGAAACTTCTTTAGATTTCACCGGACAAAAATCGTTCACCACTCGTTAAAAAGCTGTCGATTCATCACGCATTTCTTTCGTACTTGTTCTTCTATTCATGTCGTAGTTCTATTATGTCTTCTATTTATTTATTTGTAGTTTATTTATGTTATAAATGGATATAGTAAACAATGCCGATTGTTTTGTTGTCACTTGGTTGAGATGTTAATCTTGGTTATGGTAATTTCAGACGCGCACCATAACAGAAAATTACCTACCTGGGTACTCCGTTCTAATTTCGATCAGTAAAACATTTATGTCGTAGTTTTAAATTTATTTAAATTTACGAATTAGGGGGAAGAAAGCATGTTCCGTGTACAATATACTGCGAAGTGCGAGGCTAACAAGCTGAGTTATGAGAATGGTTATTTGAATCATTGTTTACACACAGGTGATCATTATCAATAATTGATATTGTGACCGCTCGTCAATTTCTGATGATTTCATTGAACTAGTGATAAATAAATAAAACAATTTGACATAGTAGTGAACAGATACACAGCAAAATCTGAGTCATTCCAAGTGTTTATGTGAAATGCGAGAGCTAAAACACATTCTGTGTTTCAATAATTTCATTCGAAGTATGTAAATAGAGGTAACCGGGGGTCCAGGGGGCTTGCTTATTTATTTTTGTCGAAATTTATTATTTTAATCAATATTAGTGGAATATTCAATCCTTGAGGTATTTATCAGAATTTCTTATCCACAAGGAGTATAAGCACTCGTTTAACGGTTTTTGAATTGAACAAAGTCGGAATAGCAACGCGAGAGGTTATGATGAGGTGTAGAAGGTAAGTAAGGCCACCTGTAGCGCAGAAGGTCTTTTAACGGGATGAGATATATTTCCTTAGTAAAGTGAGTTTCAAATGAAAATTAGTGGGGCAAAGAACAATGGGGAGAGAGAACAAACATAATTGCTACGTGAAAGCAAGGCGGTAAGCTCTCCTCGCTGCGAGAGAAATTTCGCACCTCCCAAAACAGAGTGCAACTCAGAGCGAGACGTTGCGCGAGTAGGGTGAGCCGCCTTCGACAAGCCTCAGTTCTGGTTTCGTAGTGATTATGGAAACTTATGTCGTCCCTCCATTTTACTCGCAAAACGTTTAAGGGGACCCGGTAGCAAAAAAGTTGAAAAAAATCGATTTTTTTTTTCTTTCATAAAATGATGTATTTTATGATGTAAATGTGTATTTACGTCTAGGGAACAAATTAATCCAATAACATATTCAAATTTATGCTTAGAAGTGCGTAAATTTTTCGTTTTAGTACAGGCCGGCAGCATAGGCTGGCTCGTCCAGTTCCTCTTCCTCGTACTTGTCTTCCAAGTTTTTCCTTGCACTACGTTGTTCTTGTCTTGCTTCCTTAGTGTTTTTTGTGACGATTTCACACTATTTTTGATACGTATCAAATCTATTTTTTTCAGTCCTTTGACACAAAATTTTCCAGGATCTATTCCAAGCAACTCGAAGGCAACAAATGGCACTTCCCAATGAGACCTTCATTGTAGTTCAGTATGGCTTCATAGGCTCCATACCTCAATACTTTTGGGGGGAACCACCCATTTTATAATAATATAATAATTTAAACAAACGTAAAAAAGAAATTGGGCCACTGTAAATCACAAAAAAAACTATAAGATGTAAAATGTATGATAAGAGTCGAATGATAAGAGTCTCTTCATCAATTTCTTCTTTGTCATTATTTGACTGGGCTACAACCATGGATATTATGTTTATATTATCCATGGATGACATAATTAAGCTATCATGATACAACACTTGATCTCAGATAGGTCTAGGGAAAGCAAAAACAGCTTCTATTTGCATAATGCGTTGCGACGTCATGAAAAGATGGATGCTGTTGGTTTTTCTGCTCTCCTGTAAAGTAATGTTTTTTCATGTTCACGGGCGTTTTTCTTCGGAACGGTTGACCCTATTCGCTTGATTTTTGTTTTGTTTTGAAGAAGAGATCTGGGCCAAGATTTTAACGTAGCCGTTTTACAAAATGTTGATTTCAACTGCCGCTAGATGTTCCTGAAGTTAAAAAAAATATATGACACTTATTCCATGATACCTACGAGTTCGTGTTTTTGAGATACCTGGAAACCCCTATGTTAATTGAAAATTGAGAATATAAGGAACAAAAAGAAAAAAAAAGCACTGAAATTGGTTACAGGGGGGCTGAGGAAAACGCCTGTAAAAAGAGGTCTATTATGGGCGGGAGGGGGGTGGGTGCCGGGTCCTATTGAGCTCTCCTCGCTGCGAGAGAAATTTCGCACCTCCCAAAACAGAGTGCAACTCAGAGCGAGACGTTGCGCGAGTAGGGTGAGCCGTCATCGACAAGCCTTAGTTCTGGTTTCGTTGTGATTATGGAAACTTATGTCGTCCCTCCATTTTACACGCGAAACGTTTAAGCCGCGTTTACACTAGCGAGTTTGTTTCGGGCGAAACACTTTGATGCGCGGACGAAAACCGACAGACCTCCGGCTCACGGCGAGCGTCCTCACCCCGAAATTTCTCGCGAGTGGAGGGGCGTCTACATGGGCGAGTCTCCCTCGCGCAACTTTTTGGTTTATTATTTCCAATAATATACGTGATCGTGTAGCAAAAAATTTGTATAACCCCCCCTCAAACTTTGTCAATTTACGTTTCAAAGTGCGTAGAATCCAAATTTGAAATGTCCGTCCGCCGTTCGCCGTCCGGGCCATAGAAGGCCTAAGAATTTACTTAAAAAACCCGTTCTTTCGCACATAGACTCCATTTGGGGTCTAGTTGGTCCTAACGTTTAACCATCCCGATCGCTTTACTCGCATAGATGCTATGGGCCAAAAACGGGCGAAAAAGTGTCTTTTTCGAGGTTTGAGTGTTAGACTTACGCACGCACGCACGCCTGGCACGCTTGGCAGGGGGTCACGGTAGGTGGTGAGGGGGGTGGAGTGAGAGGAGGCGCCGCGGCACCTTGTGGTGGTTGGAGTGACCAGGGGCGTAGCAGAGGGGTGTAGGAGAATGGATATTTATTACTTTTACGTGTTATACCCATATAATACACCGCGGCACCATGAGGTGGGTACAGCGTTCCTTCGAGGCATGAATATATGTTTTTTTCTAGGTCATATTTGTGTGTTAATACCAATGCTTTTCCTACGCATATTTAATAACATATCCTCTCGACTTTTCGTACGTACTTTGATAATGATATTATTAAGGCAATAACTATTTGAATAGATAGGAGCTCAAATCGAGAAATATAAACATGCGTATATAATTATAGAAGTATAGGTTGTGGCAACTCGAAATAGGACACGCCGAGGAGTCTGGACGGGCCTTATGACGTACGCAAGCCAACTAAAACTACGATCAAACTCAATTGAAAAAATAATAAACCTTTGTGAAATAATTTGCAGCGTTTTCGCGAGGAAGTTTCGCTAGTGTAAACGCGGCTTTAGGCAAGTCGTATTTAATGAACAGTTGCTATGGGATAATTATTAATAGGAAGAATTTGAATAATTAATGTTATTATAGAAACCAAATCGTTGCATACCGTTTTTCTAAATAATACAAAATTCGAATTTAAAAAAGTTCCAGTGGTTCAGCATCACTAACTGTGCGAATTCTCATAAGTTTTCCTCATAATTTTTGTCAAATTATTTTGAAATTTGAGTACTTAGGATACCAGGAGAATTATAATGTTAAAAAGTAGCTACGAATTATTTATAACTACGTCCGGCGATATACCATGTCAATTGAAAATCAACAATTTACAATTGACTATAGACAATATTCGAGAAAAGGATAAGCCGACATCTTCAATATGGATTTATCTGAGCCAATTCGCACAAACAGGACTGCGCACGAAGTGCGATGATGTCAGCGGATTACGAGAAATGGCGTGATGTTGAAATGAGGCAAAATTCCCTCACTCGCAAGCTGGAAAAGAGTAAGGAGAATTGTTGAACGCCCAGGGACTTACATCACGGAAACTGTTACCCAATGAACAATGAAATATAGCATTTACAAGTCAAATTAACCTTTTTACAAGTCAATTCAACCTTTTTACAAGACAATTTAACCTTTTTACAAGTCAATTTAACCTTTTTACAAATCAAAATAACCCTTTTACAAATCAAAATAACCCTTTTACAAATCAAAATAACCCTTTTACGAATCAAAATAACCCTCCTTGAGCAATGCGCAAAAATCGTTGAAGGGCAAAGAAAAGAAAATGAAAACATTGAATACGACAAAGTAGGTAGGTGTAATAATAATTAAAAAATATCAATTTTCCAACTAAAAATGTATCAAAATTTTCCAACAAAAAAATGAGGTAGGTAGGCAAAGAGGGCAATCAATATAAAGAGTTCCGAAAGTAGGTTGATCAATATGAGTCTTGAAAAAAAGGTCACTCTCATTGCTACTGCTACTGCACAAATCCGACTCGCCCATATCTAATTATTATAGTTAAATAGTAGTTGACACTCGAAAAACTAATATTCACTCCAACAACGGAGAAATCTCGACAAAGATTATCGCCAACAAACAGAAGGATATGAAAATTACTTGAAGATCACAGTGAGAAGGAATACTGGGGTAGGTATTCATGAAGATCACAGTGAGAAGGAATACTGGTGTAGAAATTCATGAAAAAGGAATGCCAGTTAAACCCGTACTCCTATTTCTTTGCCCTTCAACGATTTTCGCGCATTGCTCAAGGAGGGTTATTTTGATTTGCAAAAGGGTTATTTTGATTTGTAAAAGGGTTATTTAGATTTGTAAAAGGGTTATTTTGATTTGTAAAAAGGTTAAATTGACTTGTAAAAAGGTTAATTTGACTTGTAAAAAGGTTAAATTGATTTGTAGAAAGGTTAATTTGACTTGTAAATGCTATAGACTACGAAAAGGGACGACTGGAAGGATTTATTCGTACGAGGATTGGGCCCCCGAAAAGCCGACAAATCCGGGAGGTGTCACGCCCATACGAGAAAATGAACAAAACTGTTTTACGAGCATGAGCTCGGGACCTTTTGCTGAAAGTGTGTACCCATTGGTAGGCGCGTGGCTGCGCGTCGAGGAAGCTGAAGGTAGATCAGCTTTTCTGTGTATGGAATCAGCTGTTCATTTGGTTGAAAACACCTTTCATTTGATTGGTACTTGGTTTCATTTGGTAGGTACGAAGGTTGAGTAGAACGGCATCGAAGAGTAACGGCGTCGAAAACAGGTGAAATACAAACATTTATACGATGAACAACGGCGTCAAAAGATATCGGCGTATAAAATACAGAATAATAAAAGGTAGAGCATATCCGCGTCGAAAAACAAGAGTGCTCAACCACGTAGAAAATTTGCCCCTGTTTTCGACGCCGATGCTCTTCTATGCCGCGTAACGGCGGCGAAAATTATTAGCCACGAAATCTCCAAGTGTGTAACTGCGTCGAAAAACAGCCGCGTCGAAATGGATACTATAAAACCTTCTTTCTTCGTCGGGCGCAAACGTAGGGGTAATTATTCGTCAATTTTTGCAGTTGTCTACGTTATTGTTGTACTTTCAGTGAACCTTAGAGGATATTTACGTGATAGGGGAGGTACTGGGTATCAAATTTATCGACTTTAAGTGGAATTCAAGAGAATTGAATCAAAATATATGGCTATGATAGGCGAGAAGTACGAAAAAACGCGAGAATTGAACGTTTGTCACCTACTTCGATTTTTTTACACCTTTGAAATAAATTCACCCCCCTCAACCTCCCTTAATCCCTCTAGCCAATCTCGTGTGAAGCGTAGATGTATTGCAGGTTGCCTTCCCAAAGCATCCCTCGGTCTAGTTCTGTATAGTATCCATCCTCCTTCGCCTTTTCGACGCGTTTGTTCTTCGACTCCGCTAACCCTCTCTTGTTTTATACACGGTTGTTCTTCGTCGCGGTTACACTACTGGGTTTTCGTTTCCGCAACTTCTGAAAGTTTGTACGCCGCTGTTTTTTGACGCCAGTGTCTTCCATTTTATATACTGTTATTCTTCGATGCTGTTGTACTCTACATTGAGATATTATTTTAAAAAACCTCCTCTTTATAAGCGGTTATTCATTCGACGCGGCTGTGAGCTCCCAGTTAGGAAGTTTTATTTGATAGAAAAAATGTTTCATATGACTAAAAAATGCTATATATACGTATTGCTATTATTGCTGACAGTTATCATCGTTGTTTGTTGACATTTTGTACTGGGCTGGTGCAGGGTAGGAAATCGATGTAAATTGCCGATGAGGGCGGGGGAAGGTCTCGCGGTAGTGCCGTTCAGTCAGTGAGGGAGGAGGAGGAGGGGGCTTCAGCCTGTGGATGCTGCTGAGGTAAAAGCTCTTACGCGTAACAAATTTATTAGGATATCAGAAGCGTTGTCAATTGCTTCAAATCCTTTTAGAATAGAACAGAATATAGTTTATTGGTAAACAATTAATAATTCTGGTTGAGGTGCAGCTTAAACCTTAATAAAAATAAATAAATAATTAAAATAAACTAAAATAGAACTTGAAACACCAAAAGACTCAAACTACCTACCAATCATCAGGTTGCTCATCAATCAAAACTGCACTGAGTGTATATTGATTCAATTGTCATGATATTTTTTGGGCCTGTTGTAGGATGAATGTTCATTCAACGATCCAAGTTACTTTTGTCGACTGACCTGTGGGTGAACGTTTATGCATATATACGTATTTCTATTATTGTTGACAGTCAGGGATGGAGGAGGGGGCTTCCGCCTGTGGATGCTGCAAGGAAGCGGAATAGCAGCAGAGGTGTCAGATGATAATGATGATGCGTCATTAAACCTCTTTAGGATAGAATAGAATATTGTTTATACGTATAAAACTAAAATAAAATTTGAAACACCCAAACATTTAAAATAAAATATCAGACTATACATCAATCAACATTGAACTGACTTATTTTTATTCTAAATTTAATCATAGTTGTAGACTGACGTTTATATATACGAATTTCTATTATTGTTGACAGTTATCATCGTTGTTTGTTGACATTTTGTACTAGGCTGGTGCAGGGTAGGAAATCGATGTAAATTGCCGATGAGGGCGGGGGAAGGTCTCGCAGTAGTGCCGTTGAGTCAGTGAGGGAGGAGGAGGAGGGGGCTTCAGCCTGTGGATGCTGCGACGACGGGAGGGGTGCCGGAGGGAGGTTCCCTCTCATGCCATTGATCCAGTCTCCCTTTCTCCCTGTGAATGGCCCGCGCCCAGAGCGGCACCCCGCGGGGGAAAACTCGGAAAAACATTTCCCCTCGGCGGTCCTCCACCCCCCGCTGCACCATCGCTCCGCCTTTCTCACTCCCATCTCGCGGTCAATCAAACCTCCCTTTCCGTCTGCCCACTTTCCCTTTTGATGCCGGCCGGCCCCCCAAAGGCCCACCAAGGTCGCAGTTTTGCAGATGCGGAAATACGCGAACCAGTTATTTTGTTCTCTACAGGCTATCCCACTTTCAGGTGCACTACCGGCTAGGGTTCAATTCTACTACTAATTTTGACTTTTTTTTTTTTTTTTTACAGATAACACATACCTATTTTTTTAATTCACACGAATTTTCGTAGAAAATGAAGCTATTGCAATGGCTCGGAAAATTTTAATATCAAATGTTTTGAAAATTTTCTTCATTGAAATCCGTTTGTAAGTGAAAAATACATAAAATTCTGAAAATGTTCACTTTTTTCAAAGTTTGTCTCTCAAAACGTCCTGGATGGAAATTATCATGCTGTACGCCCAATAGTTGCATCACAATTCCAGCTTTCCAACGGTATACTCAATGTGTTTTTAACATAGATCCAACGCCAATTCGATCTTGACTCTGACTTCGTAGGATTTGTCCATTTCTGCCTATAGGTGATATTCTCGAAACTTCGACACTAGTGCATCCTTACATCGAGGCAAGTTGAAGTCGAACTTATTTCACCTTGTTGTCACGCTGACGAGTAAACTATGCGAATATGCGCCATTTACGGTACACATACTGCATAACATAGTCTTACCTAGTTCCTAGTCAATGTTTTCATTAATTTGTAATGTGCAAGGTACTTAATATATTTTATGCAAATTACATCGTTATTATCAGGTGATGACCTCAAACGCTAGGAACGCAAGATTAATCTGTGATGAAATGTGTGTTGGGGAGTTGACATACAAGAGTTGGATGTTTCAGACATCAGCCGCGAAGATGTTGCGGATTACCTATCTAGTTTTCAGAACTGTTCTTTGAATCAATAAAAGCTAAAAATCTTTAGAGTACTACTGTGAAAGTGGTCTTGTGATGGATAGGAAGTGCCATGAGAGCTCTGCTAGACGGGAACAGTTGTATCTCATGTGGAAAGGTAAGTACCTAGGGGGAAGGTATACCTACGTACTTTCAATATATTATTACTAGTTCATGTACTTCATAGACGAAAACGAAAGTAGGCACCTAATTAACGATTTTGTCTCTTAAATTTGCGTAACTGTAAAACTCGCATAATAACTGCACTGCCAAAGCCGTCTTTATGAAATCTTACCTTCAGAAGAATGCTTTTCAAGACTTCTTCCTTACAGCTGGTTTTTAGTCCACGTTGCATATTTCCTGATTCGTTATTTGACAAATTTGATAATCAGCAGTTGTATTCGTCGTCAAAGCAACAACCTACCTACTTTGTTTAGGCGCTTTTAACCAACAGCGAATCTGGTAGGACGTCTGTTCCTTCCTAAGAAGCTTTGTTTCTTGGTGTAGCAACAACCTGCGTTATTCACTTTGACAAACTATCAATCTCTCCTTTTATTCATTCAATATAACAAGTAAAGCTTCGTTAATTATTATCAAACCCTAAACGAATGAAGTACTTCTGTTTTTGGACAATGATTAACTACAATAGTTAGTAGGTTCCTAGCCCAAATAAAAACTCGTTCACCGTTAGATTGGTATCGTTGGCCAACACCTACAACCAATAATCGCGCTGGCAAGCACGATTTTATTGTAACTATTCAGTTGAACTGAAACGTTGAATTGCTACAATATTACTTTTGCAAAACAAAACTATTAAAGAACGCTTTATAACCACGAACTAGGTTGACGTATGATGGCAAACTTCTTGTAAAAAATAGGTTGGTTTAGTTGTGATTCACTGACGTAGCGCAGTACTTCATGGCCGACTGTGGCTGAAACGCTAACCTACTCCTGGCGTGACGTCACGAGAATATATGCTATAAAGCAGCTAATATTCCTGAAAAAACTTCAAATCCCCGATACATTAGGTACTATTACTCCATCACTTAAAATTTTAAAAAGGATGAATGATCCACAGAGATCTCCCACAGCTTTGTTATACTCATTACGTTTTTCCCATGGTGCTCTATTCATGGGTTATTCGATTCGAAAGAGGTGGCGTCAGCATTTATTATGCGATTGTGAAAGTACGCTTCTATCTCGTTTTCCCAAACCCCTTCGGCCTTCTCATCAACCACCATCATATAAGCGTTTTCCGAAGCATCTTCAAGAACAGACTCAGTAGCAACACCATCCTATGCTAGTGATGCTAGGCGGGCAAATCTCATCTCTTGCTTGGTCGTGTCCATGTTTAATAAGTCCACCTTTGTTGCAATTGCAAGGGTATTACTGCAATCAATGCATGGTATTATCTGGTTGCATGCATGGTATTATCTGTTTTCTCATCATAAATCTTCATGACTTGTTATAAACAACGATGCCGCTACAACAAACTCGTGTTTATTGAAATCCTGAGCTTAACGAATACCAATTGCGCTCTCTGGTAAATGGATACGTCCACCCTAGGACCAACGCATAATAGCATTTTCTTCCTTTGTGTTGTGTGTAATGGGAGAACACAAACCGTGGACAGTTGCATTTGGGGGCTCCTAGCGGATTTATCAGCTTTATCTCGAGCCGCAAAGTGGTCAAACAAGAGCCATCCAACCCAATCAATATTCCCTTTTCGGAAACGATAACAAAACAAAAAGCAAACAAAGGACGACGAATTAGAGGTAAATTGAATCAAGGTCCTCTCTCAGAGACTTCTCCCTACCTCAAAGGGGCCCCCTCAGAGTTGGGCTAATTACAACTTTTCGAGAGAGGAGCAGTTCAAACTTGGTAGAAACACGCCAACATTCATCTGATGCTGGAGTCGAGAAGGTCACCGCTGTATCCACAAGTTTCCGCTTTTATGTCAAAGTTGGGAAATAGAGTACACTATACATAGTCGGGGTGACCCCCAAATGGAAATTTTGAATTTCCCTGACTTTTCCCTGACCAAACTTCGGATTTCCGTGACGAAAAATAGCAGTCAAAATTTTTTCTCTCGTTATTTTGAAGTAGGTATAACGCACCTCCTCGCTCTCACTTTATTATAGAAATGATCACGACGATTGAGCTATTGTGAGATGATGATCTCCTAATAGAAACTCGCGAGTAAACATTCACTTTATTATAGAAATGATCACGACGATTGAGCTCTTGTGAGATGATGATCTCCTAATAGAAACTCGCGAGTAAACATTCACTTTATTATAGAAAGAGGCTAAAGAGGCTACATACGAAATTACAGCTTCCTATAGTGTAAAGTATAGACATTACCAATTAAAATGATTTAACCACCGCTTCACAAATCAAACCGTTCTCGCAATATTCGAATCACCTGCTATGAATCACATAATCGAAACACCAGCACAATGAAATCATCAGAAATTAACAAGCGGTTGCAATCATGTTCACAATATCAATAATTGAGAATGATCACCTGTGTGTAAACAATTATTCATATAACCATGCTCATAACTCAGCTTGTTGGCCACGCACTTCGCAGTAGTTAATATAGTATGGTTGGATAAATCGAGAGCTTTCGAACGAATGGTCAACGAATTTTGTGGGATGAAAAACGACGAAGTATCATATCCCTAGCAACGACTCGGTTTTAAGCGGAAATCATCACAATTATTGGCGCTACTTTCATCTCACTTCATAGTCTCACTTTTCGGCGGGGGATCCATCGCTAAAACATGATTCCATGTTAAAAACCAACCTACTCCAGCATACTGGTGGTAATAATGAAGGTGAAGAATGGGAAAAAAGACACATTTTTGACATTGCTCTGGGGGGTCGACCAAAAATTTCCGTCACGCAAAATTGATGTCACAATTTCAGTGTTTTTCACGTACAACCCAGCCGTTGCTAGGGGAATGGAACTTCCGCAGTTTTCATCGCACAAAATCGTTCGCCACTCGTTGGAAAGCGCTTGATTTATGTGATAAATGTTCACATCTCAAGCTACCAATTTCCCCCTCCTTACGTACCTGGCTACATTCCTAAACTAAGTTGATTGGACTATAAACAATTTTAATAAGCCGGTTGCAATATTCTTAACGTAAAGCAATAGCATCATTGACTCCACTCCATAGGAATCATTTTCATCCCCTGACAACAGTCGACTGTTAACAACAACTCATTGCGTCTGTATTGGAGAAATAACTTTAATTTATAGTATGCTTTTTGTGCCTCCAAGAATGATAAAATAAATTCTTTATCCTACATTTCGTCGCCTACAGTCCAAAGTTAAAGGATTTGTATACAACTCTCGAGGACGACCGTTATGAAATCCCCAATCGAAGACATATCCATGTAACATGGTATCTGCTTGTAAAGCAGATAGTGGAACTCGTTTACGAGTTTCCGTACAGTTGTTTTTTTTTTAAAGTAATAGCATTTGTGAAAGAATGTATTACCAATTGTTAAAATATCGCCATTGACTCCCAAGAAAGGAATGGTTTTGAGTAACTACGTACTTAAGGTAACTAAAAACCTTAAAAACTTAGTAAAAAGCACCAAGTGGCCAATTCGGTTAAAAACCGTTAACTTTACATTTTTAGCGGAATATTACTCAAATAAAGTTTATCAACTATACCTGAATTAGAACATTCAAAAATGTATGCACAAAATCGTACTGAAAAATGTCCTTGAATTTTAATAATATGTGCAAAAAGATCAATAAAACCCGGAAAAGTTAGAAATCCAAAATCATTTTTTGAATAGCAGACCATTATTTAGAATGCTGCATGACTTTTTATTTAATATTTTACGGTCTCTCAATTTGTAATCTGAAGCGATATGTTGAAGCTCAAATTTCATCAATTTAAAATGAAAGAAAATATATATATATATGACATGGATATTTCTTAGCCCTGAGGTTAACTTAGCTTCTACAAGTGTAACTTTTCTACACTTGTACTCTTTGTTTTGGTGAAACATTAGTTCTAGTTTACCGTATATTACAAGTAACTGTACTTGTTGACTTATACACTTGTAACTTGTTGTTTTATGAAATAGGCCCCAAGGGGGTAGTGAAGATAAGAGTGAGGGCATGAAGATTATTGCCAAAAGTTCAATTGGACACATGAAGAAAATCACTCATCGTAAGAAACCAGGGTTTGGAGTTGAAATTATACCTACAAATTGAATCTACTTTCGATTGAAAAAAATAGAACGAACTCGAGAGCATCCCTCATTGTGTTCTCGCTGACTATAAATGATGATAACATAGTAAGGCTGAACTCTGCAGGGAGGTAGGTAGATGGTACAGGCGAGAGACTACAGAGTGCAGGCAGAGCACAAGACTACGACGCTACCGCCACTTCGGAGGAGTTTCCGCCAGATTTCCACAGATTTCACCCCAATCACCTCACGAGAGATGTGAAACTCCGGAAACATGGCCAACATCTGAAAACCAAACTCGATTTATTACGGTTTACTATATAAATGTTCTCTCTACATTTTCTGCTCTTCGTATGGCTTTTCTTGCCCTCTTCATGAGTCATATATGATGCCCTCATATGATTGTCATGTCTTCTAATTGGGAGAAAATTTTCAAACAACAGAAAGCAGCTGTTAGGATTTTATATGGTTTGGGATACAACGAAAGTTGCAGGGGCTATTTTAAAAAACTACAGTGCCTAACCATTCCCAGCCTTTACGTGTTCAGCTGCATTAAGATCATTCACAAAAATCCTGGATTAGCGCCTCGTGGATCGGACAAGCATAGCTATTTGACTCGCTTTCGAAATAATCTCCATCCTCGAAGTCCAATCCTTTGCAGACCGGTGTGAGACTCTATAATCGTTCACCTGAAAGTGTTCGTGAGATTCCCGAAAAGCCATTTAACAAAAAACTAAAATCTATTCTCCTTGAGGCTGAATTATATGCTGTTCAAGATTTTTTTACCATCAAGTTTTGATATATGACTGCAAATTATATGATGTTGAAGATATTTCGATTATATCTGATGACGTATTAGTGTTGAGGAACATTAATAAATGTACTCAACATAATGAATAGTTTTCAAGTATAAACAAATTAAAAATCTGTGATATATATCTGTAAAATCTGTAATTATTATTGTTGAGTTTATTTGTATGAAAAAGTTTATTGTTCATTCCTGTGTTATTGGTGGTAAAATGCAATGCTTAAATTAGACGCATTGCATATGGGCTGAATATAGAGCGGATAAGTGAAATGACATTTGTATTATACATTTTGACGCATTCTGTACCAAAGCACTGGTGATTGAATAAAGATTTCTGATTCTCCAATAACTCCATAATTATACTCAACTGCCTCGATAATTCCAAAAATTAGTAGCACAATATTTAGTAGACTGATCATACAAAACCTGTTAAAGAGCACATTAGGTACCATGTGATAAATTCAGTAAAGCCGCGAAGGATCCAGACATTTTTCTTTAATCATAGAAATTCGAACATTTATCAAAGCCAACTATACAAAGTTGTACATTAATAATAAGTGAATACAGTTTCCCTTTTTACACCTGAACCAGTAAAATTGGTGGTCATTGGTTTTTTACGGCTGCGAATTTCTAAAAGCCAAATTTGAGGTCAACAGATCAACATCATTTCGATCCGAATTCTACAAATTGCTTGATATTAGAATTGTTGCAATAGAAAGAATCGGGACTACAATATCTACCCTCCCCCGACAGCCATTGACGTGATGATCCTCAAATCACATGTACATAATTTTGTGAAATTTCTGAAATTTAGCGGGTTAAAATTATAAATTTTTAATTTCTGCAATTTAAAAAAAATAAAGGGTCTTACTATAAAAAAAAACTTAGTTTGAGTTAATTGCAGAGAATTGTGCAAGTTGGCGACTCGTTCATAATATAACGAATTATTTGGAAAAACATTATGAAGAATAGGAAGGGTTTCAATTTCGTACATAGCCGAAGACATCACGTGGGGGATCCGAAGATATTTAGGAATCCTTAATCGCATAGTGGAAAAGTGTAAAGAATGGAAGAAAAGCAACAAAAGCAATGTTTCACTGGATGACAGAAATGTGGAATATTGCTGGAGATACAAACTGCGGGTTAAGTAGCGAAGTTGAGGAGAAAATTTTTGGTATTTTGGAATGGTAGCAGAACGTGATCTTGGAACAAGAAGCGACGAAAACAGGGAGAATTTAATTAAAGCTGGAGTTAATTTTAAACTGCGTACTGAAGTACGTGGGGGTGAATTAATTCGTAAAAGGGCTGAGGAGAAGAGGCTCTTTTGGGGCACGTTCAAGGTGGAGCAAAGGGAACAATGGAAAGGGGAAGGTTGTGATCGGGAGGCGATTAATCTCCTTAGGCGTTTTTTCGGAGAGATTAATGTTTGTGTGTTACAGAAAATCGATTTTATGGGGATCTAAAGAGATATTTTACCGGAAGAAAAATGGAGTTCTGGGCAAGTAGATATCACCAAAAGACTTGGAGCCCACAGATCATCGGTAAGGAATTCTATTATTAAGGCGAGAATCCAAAGATTAATGAGCTTGCGGCCCACAGATACAGCTAAGCACGATGTTTGTACCCAATTTGGCTTATTTAAATTCGTTTTTTTAGGATTCAATGATCAATTTTTTTGAAAGGCGTGTAATAAAACCCACTCCATACTTTTTTTTAAATTTCATTTGGCATCACTTATAAATTACACTATACAGCCAACACTAAGTAATTGTTATGAAATATATACAATACATATAGCTACAGTAGTACATGAAAGTTGAACATTTGTTTATACTTCAGTTTTTTCCAATTAA
This sequence comes from Adelphocoris suturalis, assembly GCA_030762985.1. NCBI lineage: Eukaryota > Metazoa > Arthropoda > Insecta > Hemiptera > Miridae > Adelphocoris > Adelphocoris suturalis. Next base: position 1,637,815 of record CM061044.1, read on the forward strand.
TCTTATTTATTTATTATTTTTAAATATTAGTACGTATTTATGGCTTCACTTTGTATTTGGATATCTCCAAAGGCGTTTTTTCGGGGAAGATTAATGTTTGTGTGTTACAGAAATCGATTTTATGGGGATCTAAAGATATATTTTACCGGAAGAAAAATGGAGTTCTGGGCAAGTAGATATCACCAAAAGACTTGGAGCCCACAGATCATCGGTAAGGAATTCTAGTATTAAGGCGAGAATCTAAAGATTAATGAGCTTGCGGCCCACAGATACAGCTAAGCACGATGTTTGTACCCAATTTGGCTTATTTAAATTCGTTTTTTTAGGATTCAATCTTTTGAAAGGCGTGTAATAAAACCCACTCCATACTTTTTTTTAAATTTCATTTGGCATCACTTATAAATTACACTATACAGCCAACACTAAGTAATTGTTATGAAATATATATACAATACATATAGCTACAGTAGTACATGAAAGTTGAACATTTGTTTATACTTCAGTTTTTTCCAATTAATCTTATTTATTTATTATTTTTAAATATTAGTACGTATTTATGGCTTCACTTTGTATTTGGATATCTCCAAAGGCGTTTTTTCGGGGAAGATTAATGTTTGTGTGTTACAGAAATCGATTTTATGGGGATCTAAAGATATATTTTACCGAAAGAAAAATGGAGTTCTGGGCAAGTAGATATCACCAAAAGACTTGGAGCCCACAGGTCATCGGTAAGAAATTCTATTATAAAGGCGAGAATTCTAAGTTAAGAATTCTAAATTAATGAGCTTGCGGCCCACAGATATATCTAAGCACGATGTTAGTACCCAATTTGGCCTATTTAAATTCGTTTTGTAGGATTCAATGATCAATTTTTTTGAAAGGCGTGTAATAAAACCCACTCCATACGTGAAAACATATGGGAGTCTTGTTTTAAATTCTACACAGTATATATTTGGCAAATATTCAGGTTTTCGACTGCTAGAATCTTCTGTGTGCTTGCTACACTGGGGCTACTAAACTTGGCTAAATAGGGGGGTTAATTTATAAATTAATGGGGTGTTTTAGGGGAGGATGGGGTATCTGTCATCACTGAACAAACCGAGGATCTGCGTGGTAGAATATGTTTGGGTTATTCTAACTTGAACCACAAGCTAATTAAAAATTTCCAAATCTGTCTGACCAAAAGGGGCTGTTTTCAGGGAGAAGGGGGTGAAATGGGGTAATCTTGGACATCACTGAATAAACTGGGGACCTGATTGCTAAAATATGTTTGAATTACATTAACCCAAATCACAGGCTACTTGAAATCTTTCAAATCTGACCCAAAGGGTGTGTTTTTTTTTAGAGGAAGGTGGTTGGGGGGAATGAGTTACCTTGGACATCACTGAATAAACTGAGGACCTGATTGATTAAATATGTTTGGAATACTCTAATTTGAATCAAAAACTACTAGAAATTTTCAAATCTGAACCATAACGGGTATTCTGAGGAAGGTTGGGGGTGCAACGGGGGTATCTTGAACATCACTAAACTGAGGACCTGATTGATAAAATGTGTTCGGGTAACACTAAAAAAAAACACAGCCTACTTAGAAATTTTCAATCCCGACCCATAGGAGTGTTTTGGGGGAGGGGGTTGGGAAAGGGTTATTTTTGACATCCCTGAACAAACTGGGGATCAGATTGGGCGAAGATGTTTAGATTACGTCAACCACAATCACAGGCTATTAGAAATTTTTCTAGCTTCAACCATATGGAGGTGTTTGTGGTAAGGATAAAAAGAGAAGGGGGAGGGGGTGGTTAAATGCAATAATTTGGTGATCACCGAACGAATTGGCGATCTGATATTCGGACGAATGAAATTGGATTAGACTGAATGTTCTTTTGGGTTACCTATCAAGAATATTTTTATTCTGAAATATGTGGGGGTCGCGAGTGATTTAGTTCGTACGTGGGGGTGATTGTGGAGAGGGAGTGGGGCTTGATCTCAGTAGTTTGGTTCTAAAAGGTAATATATAAGTATGTACTTTAAGTAATTACCTTTAAGTAAGAACGTTTCGGAATCAGATCCATGGGATGTCCCAAAATGTGATGAAAACTCTCAGTACTTCTTGAATTACATTTCATGGATCGATGCGGGTCAGGGTTTTTTTGATGGCTCATCCTTAAGGGAAATATTGGATCGTTTCAGCAGTGACTCCCTACACTTTCAGGTGAATTGAAACCAAGATAGATTTCGCGATACCATGCAGCCTAGAAAGAATCCAGCAAATGTTTTCTTTACGGTGTTTCATTTGCTCAAACATGGCCTTCAATATGTCAGTTCTGTATTCCGTAATTTTGAACGCATTGGGATCGTACATGATAATAACATTAAAGAATAAACCAATAATCTCTCAAAGTTGGTACATTTCGACGTAGACAAATATACGTATACATCCTCTAATCTCTTAACTGCGAAACAGATGGCCTGAAATGTGGAAGGCGAATCTAAAACGGCGATATTAAGTCAACGCGATTTCCCGGCGAAATCTCAAACGCTGTTAAACTTGCGGCGAGTCTGATACCGTCACTTCTAACAAGATTCCATTCTGATCCTGAACTTCGGTGGAACACTCTGATAACCTTATCGCATATTATAACCTTTTCCTGTCACCCCGCTAATGTTCAGATCCTTGAGGGCAATCGTCTGGAAATTGCAGATTGTGGGACAGATTTTAATTACGTTGAAGGGAATAATGATCCTAATTATTATCTTGGTTGTGAAGGGAATGAGCGTTACCCATTTATTCATTCAGTTTTGCTAACCAATTGCTTAAAATTTGTTGTATTTAGAAAACTGATTTTTTGTATTCACTGAATAAGATTCCCAGTACGACTGATTATTTGATGTGATTGCTCATTACGTGATTTAATTATCAGTTATCCATTGCACAAACAAAAATCGGCTTGGTTAACGTTTCCTGTCGGTGTACAATGTATTTGAAATTTTTGATTAAACTCTGATGTAAAGATTAAACATGTAATTCAAACGCATTAAAATATTTTATCGCTATTCATGGCGAATCAGAACTTTTAATTCAAAGATATCCTATAAACGAATATATGCGTATCGTTCGTATTTAGAGAATTTCTCTTAAGTATGGCTCATTAAGGCATGCTTGTGACATACTTCGAAAGAAATTAAAAAGGCGGCAAGTTATAATCGTAAAATATATGAAAGAAGAGTGTTTTATATCTTCCAAGACGAATCTTTATTATTAAAATGTCATTGAAAACTCGTAGGGAATTACTTTACAATACGTAGAAATAAGGTGATTTCAGCATTTAAGTTTAATAAAACTTGATTAGTTAGCGTGCTTCTGATTTCCTATCAGAAGAGAGTACATTGCTTGAAGAACGCGTAAATGTTGTATTTCAAGAAAATGAAAAAGAGAAGCTGGTTCATCATTTTCAATGTTGGGTCCTGTGTTTCTGTGAGTACGTATTTGTGTGATTTAGGTTGCTGAATGAGAATCTTGGGGGTGATTTGATGAGAATGAGTAAGATGAATCAAAATTCGATGATTCTAAACTAGCTAAAAAGCACTCTGAAAGGTTTGAACCTGAACTATAATAATTCACTATATACTACTTGTAATAAGGTGGAATGGTAACAAGACCTAGGAAGTAACAACTTTCATGTTGATACTCGAGGCTCGATTATGCTGAAGATTGGAGGGGATAAAAATAAACCCGTAAATCGACGGGAGAGATCGTCAATTATGAAGACTTCTCAGCAAGAAATCATTGTTTCAAATGGAAGAAAGATATACTTGACTCTAGTAATTACTTGGAGATAGGAATTTAACTAATAAGTTCTAATGGACTTGGGGGAATGAGATTTTAGGCCTTGGGGTGCAGGAGATCGACCATCGACCTAAAAACTCAAGTTGATCTTGACAGGACGGCAGCGGGCGCTAAGTGGTTTAGACAGAACAAGTGGCTTTCGACTCGAGAACCATCGAACTCCTGACGAGACGATAGGGGCCAATTATGTTTTTGTCTCTCCGAACGCCTCACAAGCCACCTTCAATCCTTCAATATTGTTATTTACGAATATGGAAAAATATATTTAGGAGTAGGGAATTGAGATTCACGGAGTATGGGATAGCGGGAAAGCGGCTTTTTTTGATAACGCACGAACACCCATGTGTTCTTTCTCATCCAAGAACTAAACTATAAAGCTAAACTATAAATATCAGAGTGTCCCACGTTATGGACCGCCCAACTTCAGGAGTCGTTACAACTAATTTGCAACAAAGACTCGTAGACTTTTTTCTTAAGAGGCTCTGTTTCCGAATTATTTCAGTTCTAAGATTTTTTTCGTGTTTTTGACTTTATCATACTAAAACAGCTATAAATCCCTCAAAACGCACTGTAAAATAAAAAATGAGGGCACCGTTGAAAAGAACGTTAAATTTCCCATCTTCCTAGTGCCTCCAAATAAATATTTCTCGGGTTCTGATGGGTGAAAAATCAATAATTGCACACTCAATGAGTGTTGAAAGGACGCCAGTACACTCTAGTGGATGTGTATATATCAGTCGTTTCTGTGTGATCAATGACGACGCTTCTTCATATTCCAAACATGAATGGTCAGAAGTTGCCGAGGAAGCATCAGGGTGTAAGCATAGGAAGTATGACGGGGCCGCTGAAGACCTTAGAGGCTCGTTCACTCCTCTCATCTCTTCATGTGAACGAATTTTGCACAGAGAGTTTCAAGTTTTTAACAAGCGCCAGTTCAACTTCCTCACAGAAAAGTGGAACCCAGATCAGAGATAAGCCGGATGGGTAAAAGAGATAATCCAGATCGCCATTAACCGAGCAGTGTCTTTAAGACTTCGGGAGTCCAGAAAACCGCTCCACGGAAAGTCATACTCGAGCCTAAAGGAACCCGAAATGGGACTGGAAGATGACGCCCTTCTTCCACTTCTCAGGGATGAGACCCAGAGACCCACTGACCCAAGTCTTGCATCCACGGTCAAGAGTGGTCAGGTGTCGTGTCCGGTCCGGGGGCAGCCTTCCTTGACGTTTCTCTCCAGGGTGTGTGGACACACGAAATGACTACGGGATCAAAAATGGTCAGGTGGTCTCGGGAGCCGTCATGGTGGGTGGGTCGGGGACGGTCGGGGCATCCTGGCACTTGACTGGTCAAACACGGAGGGACGCATTGCCAACATCATCATTCCCTTTATTTGTCTGGTTGCCTCTCCTTACTTATTAAATTATTGTTATAATATGTATATAAGAGTGGGTAATATCCTATTTGATTGATTGAATACAATTACTGGATGATTTGATCTCAAACAACTCACCCGGAAGGTTTATTTGCCGCATTACACAGAGTGTCTGACCCTCCGCCATGAGAATTGCCGTCGTGGGCTCCACTGGCAGATCGGGGAAGAAATAATAATATCCCGCAGAGCTAAGCATCGCAGCACTTTGTCATGAGGTATACATCGATGCAGTAATGGGCCATTCGAATGCCAAATCGAATGAGGTATTCGATAATCAAAATCATTCGCATGAACGATTTCGTCATTCGAATTATTTTTTCATTCGTGAAATTCATAATGAATCAATTCATTAACAACTAAGATCAGATTATGCTTTTAAAAACATAAACACTACTAATCTACTGGTACTATAAATATAAAGCTAGGTAAAATAAGGCTAAGATTTATTGAAAATATTAAAGCAACAAATCAAACCACAAATGAATTAGTAAGCCGTACCTATGCAGCTACATGGTAACTAACAGTACCTATGAACCATGAACATATTATGATTATGACAAGTAATGTAGTAGGGTAATCTACTACAAGACGACCGAACAAAACGCTAGACGATTTTCGGTTAGACAATCCCTGCAAGACAGGCGTGTAGTGCGGAACTGTATCCTTAGACGCCTTACGAAACTGCTGTTGTGTGGCTACATTTATAACTACAATTTTTATCAGCTGAGATGAATATCATAAAACTACAATCCTAAAATTAAGGATATCACCCGAAATTCAACAATAAAATCCCAACGAAAAATATTCCAGCAGATAATAAATTTGCAATTACTTAACATGCCCTTTCTTTCTTATCTCTAACTTTTAAATTCATCAAGACCATTGTTTCATGAAATTTAATTAATTTTGGATTATGTACATAATTATATTATTATAAATATTTTCAATGCATTTAAGGAAGCGATTTTAGTGGACAGATGGATTGAAAGGGATGATTCAAAGAAGAAATTATTGGGTAGGATAACGTCCACAAGCTTCATTTACGAAAAATAGTTATCAATAGCTAAATAATAATTGGGAGCGAGATTGGTAATCTAAGGATATCAAATACTTTTTTTTTTTTTAAATATTTATTTATTCAATGATTTAAGCCGCACTTTAAACGGAAATGAGTTAGCGGTACTGAACAAGGTGTCTAAGGGGACAGTACAAGTGGCACGATTTTAAGAGGAGCATTGCTGCTCTTCGTCACGATACGAAGAAGCCATCATGGACTCCAATGGCAGATCGGATAGGGGAAAACAAAAATAACTGCGGATAAAATACTCCAAAAATAAAATTATACAACTAAAACTAGATAATGAATAGGATTATGAAAAAATAAATATACTTTAACTATTGTAGATGTTATTGCAGATATATTTGGTCCATTCTTAAAATAAACTATACTAAAAATGATCAGTGTGTGTGTGTACATATTTTGGGTTTGACCACTCCCAATCATCCGATTCACTTTAAATTGCAACTTTTTGGAGCGCCCACTTTCAGATGTTACCGCTGATGAAATAAAATAAAATACAACAACGCGGGTTCGAAAAAATTAATTCGAACAGATTTAGTCCGGTAAACTTAATTACCATGCCACGAAAATACCTTACAAAATCGAAATTCACGTGTGAAATGCAATTTATTCGACCGAAAAAGACACAGTGGCTCTCAGCTGGACAAAACCTACATGTAGCCACGATCCCTTCTCTGTGCCGGCCACAATACACCGCATTTGCACAAAATGCAAACCTCATGAACGGCAGGACCGATTTCGCACAAAAATAGTACAATTGGTACATTCCGAACATTCTCACACAATTTGGTGTCAAACACTAAACAGATTTGGCAGTCATTTTTATATGTAGATAGATTTATTCCTTTATCGAAGATCTAAATTTAAAATTATGTATCTATACATTTTAGAAAAGAGATGAATCATATTTATATTTATATATTTTATAATCACATCATCATCAATCATTTCAATATATCTATATTCACCTATATTGATCTTCATTTAGAACACCCCACCCTCCTTTCTACTAGAACGTTTTAAGCGAGAATATTATCAATGTCTGATTATACTTACTTTTATGACAAATACGTTTTCTGGGAGTGCTGGGTTCTATTAGAAATATGCACGTTCCCATAGTATAACCATTGATTCGTGTTTGAAGTTCTAAAGGTTAACTCTGCAGGTAACGTGTGGTTATGTTGTAGGTAGGGGAAGTGGGAGGTTGGATGCTGTAAGATTTGCTGAAAGAGTGTGGATGGAGTGATTCGAGTGATGCTACTCGTCTACACCTACTCCACTCAAATTCTAACGTGAAGCCCCTCAAAATAAGTGATAAGATAAAAAAGACTCATTTCAGAATGAATAATTTCAAAAAACGGTTCATACTTACTATGAGAAGCAAAAAGATTTGAGAGATAAAAACCGAACAGACGCCAGGCTACTGAACTTACCTGAAACACACAACAAAACCAGGCGATTAGAACAACAGTATGGGATTAAATGTGGAGAATATTTTATTTTACAATCAGGATTCATCACATCAGGAACATACCTGATGAACGTGTGAGCGAACTATCGTGAATTATCGTTATGTTAAATTGTTTTGAAATTTGAGCACTATCGGTGCAAAGCAATGATTAATTGTAAATTTTATGGAAAAAAATTCGACCTAAATTATAATCTGCTATTATAACAAGGATTTTGGATAATAAACAGTTTTTTTTTTCAGTTTTTTCGATTTGTTACCACAATTAATGGAATTTAAGTACAGTTTCCAGAATAATATGTGCATACGTTTTTTTATGTTCCCGTTTATAGTTGATAAACTTCTTTTGATTAATTGTTAAAAAATACAAATTTAAATTGAATTAATTTTTAATTTAGTGTTAATTCTTAATTCATTATTGTAAAATCAACTCCAACAGAAAAGAAGTAATCTTCCGATGCAAAAATTCACAAACACCATTAGCGTACTTTTGTAGGAAATTAAAGTATTGCAATAGCTCCAAAAATTTCGAAGTAGAAACTTTCCGAAATTTTCTTCATGAAAATCCGTTTTGAGGCCTTCTGAAACGATTCCTGATTTTATTAGTATTCAATTATAAATGACAATTTATCATCGATCGCGCGCGCGTGTTATTCCAAACGATAACTGTCCTTAGGATTTAGATTTTAAAAACCCGATCATTCGATAGCAAATAGCATTTTAGAAGAAAGGATGAGTAGATTTCCATGAATAAAAGTTTTGGGGCCATTGCAGTAGCTTCATTTACTATAAAAGTTCGCTAATAGTCAACTTTTCCATCGGAAAATGATTACTTTTTGACATTTTCATGTCTTTGCCCTGGCACATTGCACAAAAAACTGCCACGTAACGTTACGGTTGGTTTTCTGATGATTTCCGCTTACAACCGAGTTGTTGCTAGGGAAATGGTACTTTGTCGTTTTTCATCTCACAAAATTCGTTGACCATTCGTTCGAAAGCTCTTGATTTATCCAACCATATTATGTTAACTACTGCGAAGTGCTTGGCCAACAAGGTGAGTTATGAGCATGGTTATATGAATAATTGTTTACACACATGTGATCATTCTCAATAATTGATATTGTGAACATGATTGCAACCGCTTGTTAATTTCTGATGATTTCGTTGAGCTGGTGTTTCGATGATTTGATTCATGGCAGGTGATCCGAATATTGCGAGAACGGTTTGATTTGTGAAGAGGTGGTCAAATCATTTTAATAGGTAATCATTTTAATAGACGAGTCTGTAACACATACGAGTCTGCAACTAAAGACATAAAATGAATAAACTCTTTACATGTTTGTAAAATCCTTAAAAGTTTATAAAATCCTACAGTGAGGTAAAAAGCAATAGGTAAACACATGAAAATGTCCCAATGCGTTGCAGACTCGTATGCAAGCGTTTTATTTCTTTTTTATTTGATAACATTTAATGGTTGGTATTTATAACATACTAGGATACCTACTAATTTTGAGTACAAATTCGAAATTTCAAAAAATGTACAAAAAAATCACTAAACTAGCGAAAAGCGGCGTTTTTTGTCTTGGGGTTTATTATTCAATAGTTATTAAAGAAATAACATGGAAAGACACAGGTACCGCCCTCCATATGGCATGGCAGGGAAATCGGAAATACAAATTTAGAACACGCAGCCGAATTCAAAAATGTAGTCAATTATGGGCATTTCTCACATTTTTAGGGTATCTTCGACCCTCCAAATCCATTTTTAAAATTTTGAAGCCATATAAATAGCTCATTTTTACTTTGACAAATCGCTGAAACGTTGTCCATTTCTACAAAAAATAAATAGCTACAATGTTAAATCGATTTCGACGGTAAGGTCATCATCAGTAACAAACAATAGCAATTGTTTTTTACTTATTACTGTTATTGTTTCTTACTGATGATCGCTTAAGCGTCGAAATCGATTTAACATTGTAAATATTTATTTTTCGTGGAAATAGACAACATTTTTTCACTGAATATCCGTTTTGAAATGGGTCTCCACAACTTCGTCGCGAGTGATGCAGTTCGTTGGGAAGGAGAGGGTAAGATATCGTTAAATCAAGTTGGCTGGAATAACAACTCAATTAATCTGGATTAGAGGCCATTACGACATCTGTGGTAACACGATAGTGGATATAATAGCAAAGCAGGCGACGTCTCTTCCCCGCCGACAACTCAGTGAGTTCCCTGCTTCAGACCTAAACGGGTGGATGAAAATAGCACAGAAAAGCAATTGGAATAACTTCCACTCAAATTACCACTCTGGATTAAGGGTGGAATTCATTAACAAAGCCTAAGTATGTGTGTTCACTCGCACTCACCTAAATGGAGGGTCACCCTCAACTCACCAGTTCGAATTCATAGTTGAGTGGGGTGGTTCACTCAACAGTTAGGGGCACACTCAGATTACAGGAGCTCAACAGTGCACTCAGGGTACACTCAACGCTTTTTCAACATAAATTGGCAGCCCTGGCAGTACGAGGTAGGGGAATTTTCCCTGGTTTGAGGAAAAAAGGTCGGGAAAATTCCCTCTCACATTCCGCACTGATTAATAACAGTTCTCAAAGGTTACACTTTTCTTTGAGTTTTTGCTTTTTAAGCTATTATCCTTGTTCCTGTTCCTTGGCGAGACCGGACATAGGCCTTATCAGACAAAAACCAAAGTTATTGGTCCTCCCGCCCGGATCGGGGCAGCCATAAATTGAACTGAATCCTTGTTGCTTGTTTGTTGAAGTGCTGATTATTTGTGTTTATTATAAATTGATTTGTAGTATTGAATTGTATTATTATGTATAGAGTTGTGACGGAAAAGAAGTGAAAAAATGAGAACACAATGATTCCTCAGTTAGTTTTGAAGAACAGATATATGGAGTTGAAATCAGAAGAGTTATGGTATAATGAGACTGTTGGACAAAAAGAAGACGTGAGGTTTTGGAAGAGCTGCAAGCAATCACATTTTCTTGGAATTCTCATTGATTGTACATCCTGATGAATGGAAGGTAGGTACCTACCGACAACTCATTCCACAAACCAAGATGAATCTGAAAACCATGCACTACAAACTTGGTATGTAGAGATCGCATAAAATCAAAGAGCGACCAGCACTTTCAGCTGTGGTACCTAGTTATAAATCCTTTCCATTTATTTTAGGCTCCTAAGGGTTCGTAGTTGTTCATGACTGTATCTTTCCCGAATCGGAATAGTTTGCGAAATATTTCGTTGTTGATTGTGTAACATTCGAATGGGATCTGTCACATCAAACATGTACCTAACTACAGTTTAGGAACAGCCTAACTACTCTTATGTGTGCGTACTCTTATGAAGTTTTTGAATAAACTCCGAACTTAAACAAACGATCTATGTTCTACTATATTACCTATTCCTATACCTACGTGAAAATAATAATAAAAGTTATCAGTTGACGCACTTAAGTGACCTCCTGCCGTCACTCAGGATTTTACACCATTGAGCTGAGGGTGATACTCACCTCAACGCCATTTTTTGTTTATGAATCCCGTTGAGTGTGCATTTAGTGCACACTCAGTGCACCCTCAGGGTCGCCCTCAAATCACGTCTATGAATCGCACAGAGTGCATGAATTCCCTTATCGATACACTTAGGGGCCCACTCAGACTCAATTCCCGTCTATGAATTCCGCTCTTAGATACAAAAGAATGTTTCCCTCAACCTCACTCAAAACCATGGTTCACAGAAACGCCTTCACGCCCAAAACATTTTTACAGGATTATGTCGAGACTCGGGAGCGGCCGCTGTATCATTAAGAAGTACCTCTTCCGAATTAGAAGATCGGAATCGGGGATCTGCGCCCACTGTTCGGAAGATGAAGATACTGAGCGCATACGGTGATGGTGCGCCCTTTGCACAGCGACCGCCCGCCGCCGGCTTCTTTTTGAGAAAATAGAGAGTTTTTGGCGACTTCAACTTAACGTCACCCGTTACCGTAGTCTTGAGGGAGCAAACGAAGATGCTAACCCAAATGGAACCGGGAGAACGGTTGCCTTAATTTTGATGTCACGTTAACGGTGGTTGGGTAACGCGATATTTTCCCCCCAGCTGTCTTGTTGTCTACTGGTTGACTAATCAATTTCTTCATTTTGATATGAAACGCCGATTTTCAATCCTGAATTCGAATTTCATGTTAGTTTCAATACAAATACGGGCTAATTTCTCATTTTTAGTTTTCAATTCGTAAACAGGGGATGGATAGTAAGCCTCAAGTGTGGAACACCGCGGTTTAGTTGCACTTATAGGTCATTAGTCGTTACGAACTTCATGTTTTTTGGTTTTCCGTTGGGCAAATTATCAACAAGTATGAAAAAGTATTTATCTGTATGACAATGAAACAGGATTTTACCTGACAAAATCATCAGTGAAGGCAGCACTTCACGCAATGTTCACGAGAAAATAGCTGAGAGTTCAGGTAAACTAAGAACAATACTGCGAAGAAGTAGTGTCTTAAAACTCAGTTTTCTCATTTAAAATATGTGAAATAATAATAGAAACAAGGCTCTAATCGACCAAATAGAGCCTGAGCGCAAAAGAACGGAACTTTTCGATCGTGTTGAAGGCTAGTAAAGCTGGACAGCGGAGGCGGACTTCAGATGGCACATTCGGTTTCTACGCGACTTGAAACGTAAAATAACCAAGTTTGAGGGGTGTTCAAAAACCTACCCTCTTCATCAACATGATTAGTTGGTAATGAGGCATTTGAAAAGAATAACTACTAACTACTATACCTATTTACTTCAGCAGTATTCGAGTAATTTTGAGGTGAGCAGTAGGGTTACATTTACAGGAAGGTTAGGCTGGTGTCGTGTGCCTTTAGGTCCCCAAACGGGTGACGTTAAATGAGCCATTCTAACGTACGACGTTGCTAACGTCCCCTCAAGGTCACGTACTCTTGGGTACGTTAGGGTGACGTTAAGGGTACGTTAGTGGTCACCAAAAACTCTCTAATATAAGACGTTATTTCAAGCCCTTTCAACCTAGAGCTCGTGCTCGACAACACGATCAACAGCATGTCCAACCCCCCATCGCCAGTGCCATCCAGATCCCATTCTTCTTCATATTCGACCTCCGTAACATCATTTTAGGCGTAAAATCTGATCTGTTTGTCCAACTAATCTGTATTTTGCTAAAAGGATTGGTTTAGGATATTTTTTTTATTTTTGAGATGCGAGCTTACGAGCATCCAGACCACCAAACTATAAAAATCAGTCTTATCTATTACGTAAGCCTGTTTCATTATACGGAGGTCGATTATGGTTTATAAGGACGCCGGTTTATTATACGGAGGCTAGAGGTGAGCATAACGGTGCTCTTGAACGCCAAGTTCGTGCTTGTGACTGAATTGATTGAAGTTTATGACGCCGTAGTCAAAATCATTTTAGACAGTGAAATCGCATTATGAACTCAGTACATTATTCCTTATTTAATCATCAACACTACATAATATATGTGGATAATTAGATAATGAGGTAGTTATGTATTATTGAAATTGTTGTGGCTGTATAGGTTAAGTCCTGAGGCCAATAATAAATAAAATTTAAAAAAATCTCGTTAAATCAAAAAAAGTCCAGTCATGCAGCATGACCCCATGAGCGAATTTTTGAAGAAATCTTAGACATTTCAGTCGCTATTGATCGTGTTGAGAAATTTTAGTTTATGATTTTGATAAACAAACATGGAATCAAATTATTAACACATGCACAGAGTAAACTCATCAGTTGTGATTACATTTATTTATTTATTTTTTTTATTTTTTTTTAAAGTACCTACTACCTACGTTTTAAACACCATGGATTGGTTTTACAGGGATACTTCTATAAGAGTAGTTCAATCAGAATTTGGACAATGTTTCATGCAAATATTACCGATTTTTACAACTAGCGAAAAGCATTATTTCGATTTTTGACTGATTTTTAAACTTTGGAATTTTTGAAAACTTGATACATATTCTTATAGAAAATTTTACGCTGATTCCGAATATACCACATGTTAGTATGCTGAAAAAATTATTTCGCACAACAAATCGCAAAAAACGGGCTATTTTGAAATTTTTGACTACATTTTTGAAAATTTCAACCCGAAGATGTAATCCGATCATGCTGGCCAACGAACTTGAACTTTCGTTTTGTGTCCTTGACATTTTAAAATTTGTTTGAAGTTTCTAGCACAATTCTACGGACAGTTATCGTCTGGAATGACACATACATACATACATATATACATACATACATATATACATACATATATACATACATACATATATACATACATATATACATACATAAAAAAATGCGTTAAACTTCAGAATATGATTCATAATAGCCTGAAACGGATTTCTGCATAAAAATTTTTCAAAAATTCACATTCTACAAATTTTGAGGCGAGAGCAATAGCTTAATTTTCTTCAAAAATTCGCTAAAAACCGTATAACCAACATCTACTGTACTATTTTTTTAGTAATCGAATAAGAAAGGTCGGTTCATCTTCATCACCAAGCCGGGTGACAAATGATAAGGGATAAGGAAGCCGGGGCATCGAAGAAGGAGATAAGGAGCAGAACATGAGAACGGGAAACGGCGCCGTTTTCTTGGCGCCGGATAATGGCGCTAAAGGACGGCGCTCGGTCTAGAGGCTCCCCATCTCCGCGCTAATGGTATTTATAACCCCGCCCTATCTCGGGTGAGGCTTCGTAAAACCGACTAGCGAGGCTAATCATTTTCAACCCCCTTTCGCGGGCGTGATCGTTTACTCCGAGCATCATCATCATCATTTAAGCGGAGTGAAGAACCGGAGGCAACTAGTTGCGATGGAGGAGGGAGGAGGTGATAAGAAGGGGGTCGCATGCAGTCACAGGAGATCAGTGTTGGGCATAATCTTATCGTCGAATACGAATACGATTGTGATCGCAATAATTGAGGAGCTGACATGGAAAAACAGTCAAGTCCAACAATCAAATTTCATAGGAACTCCCTCTGAACTCTAATCAGATTTTTGTGGACATAATCTCTTCTCCTTGCAAAGGTCACACATTTCGCACCCATCCTAGAATAAGGGTACAACTCAAAAATTGTCATTTTCGGCAAATCGCATTCAAAGTTTTCCTTCCTCACCATTGGCTACCCGTTCTTTGGAACACGATGAACATAATGTATCTTTGCGAAACTTGTTTCCTACATTATTACTGTAACGCCCCATAGTGAATAAATAGTTTTTTTGACAGTAGGAAGGGAGTGGGGGAAACGGTTTTGTTGATTTTTTAAGAATTTTTGAGTTGTTCCAACTCAAACACTGAAATCTCACCAGTCAGGATCCAAAATGTTCAGAAAAGAAAGACACAAGTTAAAATTGTCCACACAAAAAGGAAACAACTCAAAACGAAACACAGACTATGTGAACTCATCTGAGTTGTGTCTTTCTTCCTAGGACGTGAATTGGTTACTCCCTCCATAGAAGAAAGACACACTCACTCTCTAGCGGAATTAGAGTGCCCTACACATATATCCACCTTCTACAGACAAACTAGACCGTTTCTACTTCTCAGAACCACAACTAACTCAAAAATCGCGATTTTTGAGTTGTACCCTTATTCTAGGACGGGTGCGATTTATTCAGGGTGCGATCTAGCAAGAACGGGAGGACCTAAGGCCGTTGGCGTGACTGTTTACTTGCACTTCGACGAAAAAAAATGTTCTTTCGATTTTTGGACTTAACTGCTTTGTCCATGTCAGCTCCTCAATTATTCGTTGATTCTGAGTCAACGATTATATTCGTATTCGTGTAACCGTGTTCGTCTGTCGGCGATTACACGAATAAAACCCCTAAAAATTCTTCACGGTCATCATTTTCAATAGGGCGTCCCTTCTAGAATATGCGAAGCCTTGCTAATATTACCTAGCTTCAGAGGGGCGTCCTAAAACATATATTCATCCCACATTCACATTATTCAAACTTGTATTGACAGTAAAAAAGTAAGTATTGAAATGAGGGAAAACGTCTAATTCAATGTACAAAAGGTTGAATTCAATGTATAAAAGATTGAAATAGATGGTAATTGCTGTTAACGAATAACCAGGACATTACCAAATTCCCGCACAAAATTGCACTGAATATACTGTACTTGAATTTTGTTGCTGAAAAAGCTATAAAAACTGCAAAGAAAATCTAAAAATCCAAAATCTTTTTCGAATCGCCAAATTTTAGTAAGTATAAAATTAAGAAAATGTGCTCATACAATCATGCTGCATGACTGGAACTTTTTTCCAAGTGTATGATTTATCTATTATAATAATAGGATACATACAAAGTGATAACGCTTGAACGCCTGCACCGATTCTCTTCAAATTTTTTTTAAACTGACCGGCATGAAGAAAACTGGTGCAGATAATTCTACCAAGTTATAAATCAGATTCCTTCATATTAAAAAACAAGAAAAAGTGCAAAAACGATCTAGCGTTCGCAATGACAATCAATAAATCTCAGGGGCAAACATTCGATAGCATTGGACTTTATCTATCTGCTCCAGTTTTCAGCCATGGACAATTATACGTCGCATTTTCAAGAGTTCGTCGCTTTAGTGCAATTAAAGTTCAAATTAAGAATACTGAAAATCAAGGACAGCATCAGAATGGTTTAGTATACACCCGCAATGTTATATTTCCTGAAGCATTAGAATAAATTTTGTAACTGAATGAATGTAACTTTTTTTAATACAACTTGAATAAATAAAAATTAAGTTGAAACAGAAAGATTTTGCTTTTTTATTTGCATAATTAAAGTTTGTACTTGCATCCCGTGGTGACACGGGCTTTTCCACTTGTATGTAAATAAGAGGAGTTATCTAAGATCATTATAACGGCAAAGTAAACAACCCGATAATATCGTGGGATTAAAATATTTTGGACTGAAAGGCTTGTTGACGTAAATAATGTAGATGTAGGATAGTTTATCCAGTTAGTGTCCAGACGCCCCGTTAACTTTAATCGTAAAAACTAGATGACGGGTCAGAACTTTGCTAAATGTGTTCCTATAGGACTTCCCACCAGTATTGGGCATAATCTTATCGTCAAATACGTATACGATATTGTTTTTAACATGTATCATGTTTTAGCCCTGGGGTCCTAGCAAATTTTGCGAGTCAATTTTCTTCCGCGCACGAAAAAAATTACAGTGATTTCCGCCTACAACCGAGTCGTTGCTAGGGAAATGGTACTCCGTCGTTTTTCATCCCACGAAATTCGTTGACCATTCGTTCGAAAGCTCTCGATTTATCCAACAATATTATGTTAACTACTGCGAAGTGCGTGTCCAACAAACTGAGTTATGAGCATGGTTATATAAATAATTGTTTACACACAGGTGATCATTCTCAATATTGATATTGTGAACATGATTGCAACCGCTTGGAATCGAGGAGAAAACATGATACATGGTTGAAATTTTTGGTTCTAGAACAGAAATTTATGTAGGAACTTATAAAGTCAGATTTGTCGTAGGTTCTTGTTCAAAATTATTTTGTTCAAATTACACAATTGCAAAATTGACAGCCCCCAGTTATCATCTTATTTTGATTTTCGTACGCCGATCCTTCCCACTAGAAGTAATGATTATTGATTCATTCAAGCGGAGTGAAGAACCGAGTTAACTAGTTGCGATGGAGGAGGGAGGAGGTGAGAAGAAGGGGGTCGCATCCAGTCATAGGAGATTAGAGACAAAGAAGACGAGATATGGAGAAGGCTGACGGGTGGACAGGAGGATGCGTGCAATGTTGGGCATAACCTTATCGTCGAATACGATTGTAATCGCGATAATTTATGTTTAATAAACAAACATAGTTTCAAATCAATACACAGTCCATGCAACTATTCTACATGATGGGAAAATTATATTTGCCACAAAGTTAGTTTTGTATATTAACAATTACGAAAAATGTAATACAGAAATAATAACGAACAGAAATATTAAACCTTTCAGTAATCATTTGCAGCGTTTTTGGATTCTAATCATCTTGAAACGTAAACCAAAAAATTTTCAAGGGTTTTAAAAAAGTTGTTCCTGGTTGATTACAAACGTGCATTATTGAGAGATCGAAAATAATAGTATTTTGAGAAACCGATCCGCAGTAGCATTTTCAAATATCAAAATATGTAACAAAAGCATCGAAAAAACAGCTGCTGCCGAAACCTCTCTTTTTCACCTTTGAAATGTGGAATTCGATAGTGAGCCTCACTGTTACATTAAAAAACGATTGAAATGACGACCTCCATCCTGATAGGCTTAGTGAGCTAAATTCTCCTCTGTTCACTGTAGAAAGCTTAAACTTGACTCTGATTGATTGATTCTGAGTCAACTGCGATTGTATTCGTATTTGTGTAATCATATTCGTCTGTCGGCGATTACGCGAATACAACCCATGCAAATTCGTCACGGTCATCAATTTCAATAGGGCGTCCCTCCTATAATAAACGAAGCCTTCCAAATATTACCTAGCTTCAGAGGGACCCTGGCGGGATGAATTTGTGCCCCTTTTCACCTCGCTTTTATCTGTAGACTATAAAAATTTTTAATCTCTGGAAACCTGGAGAAAATCTCTGTAAATACTCTCTGAAGGGAATCTGGAGTAGAGATTCCCTGGGAATCCCTGTTCGTCACACCGACATAAACGGGATTGCGTGAACCTTTTCCGACGCATGGGAACAGCGACGTGGAATTCTGTTTTCCATTCGTCAACGCCACAGGCACGCCACGACCTGATCGTTTCAAGAAATCAAATTAACTTGTCACAGGCGGCTTCAACGAATGGTTTCCGGCTTGTAATCCTCTTTAACGGCTTCGCGTGACAAGATCCGACGGAAAGATCTGCGACAGTGAACACGTGAAGGGAAGGCGGCTACAAAAATTAACAGACGGATTGGATTACTCTGTGAGTATGCCACTCTGAAGCTTTGCGAAATATCAGAGGATTTTGTATCAAGGGATGGCAGTATTGTATTTCAACCGTGTTGAGAGGGTTCATGCTATCACTCGTAAAAGAGAGATCTTGCAAATAATTACACAAACTCAATTTTTTAATTTCATTTTTTTAAAGGTTTAAACCTCAACCAGAAGGGTCATTAGCGGCATTGAACAAGGTGTCTAAAGGGGAGCCATGCTGCCATCCTTGACTAGAAAGGAGCGCCATCGTGGATTCCACCAGCATCAAAACGGAAGTTAGTCAAAAACGTTGTGTATTTCCACGAAAAATAAAGAGTTACAATGTTAAATCGATTTCGACGGTTAGGCCATCATCAGTAACAAACAATAACTGAAGACACATTAGAAAGGACACGGCTTATATAGTGACAGGTGAAGGGAGATTGAATCCCATTGGTCGAGAGAAAGGAAAGGGGCAGGAGGTACAACCAATTAAGTGCATACAAAGTGAAGGGGGATTATAGCTAATCAGATGAAGTGAAAGGGGGAAATAACTAAATATGGTTTCAACAGTGTGAAGGGATAATTCCAAGCTTTATAGAAATGGACCTATCAGACCTAAGCCCTATGGCCTATCGCTGGGGCTTCAGCGTTTTGAAGTGGGTTTCCACAACTTCGTCGCGAGTGATTTACTTCGTATCCACTGGCATATCGGAGGGGAGGAAAAATTAGGGGTGCAGTGATAACCACTGTTTAGCCCCTCAAGTGGATAAAAAAACCCCAAAAATAAAATAATACAAATAAGACTAGATGTAAAATAGGCTAATAACTAAGTACATGCTACTATATACAATCAGCAAAAAGTGAAATAAAACTATGGCTATATAAATATATCACAGATCAGATATCACAGTTCGTAGTAGAGCTCAGCGGCTCTCAGGTACAACAACAGGGATCAAACCTTGTTTGGTCCGGATAATACATAAACCCACTGAGGGGGCTGATGCTGGACTCGGGGGTCCAACAAACAATTAGTTACTTATTAGATAAATGTAGCCCATCTGATCGTAGTTTCTTCACATTGATTGGCATGGGACCAGATAGGGGTGGATCGAGAAAAATTTCGTCAAAATTTGGAGAAAATTCAGCAAGAAATGCGGATCGCACCGGAACCAAAAAAACTGACCAAACACTATTTGCCTAAACATAAGCCACTGCTGTCAAAGGGTGTGCTCTGGGTGGTTTTATTCGGTTCACTGAAGTTAAATCTATCAGAAATGAACGAAAAAGCATTGCTTTATTTCGGAAGTTTTTAAGATTCTGATTTTTTAAGCTTAATTTCAACCTATCATCTTTTGTTGTTGATTAAGACAGAAGCCATAATCGTCTAACTCACAGACCCCTGCTTAGCGCAGAAGCTCGAGATTTTGTCTGGGAGGTGTGGGGGTGATCTGTCCATCCGCCACATTCTGGAGGACTGCCCAGCCCTTGCAGACCTCCGAGTCCAGCATCAGGTAGATTTTTTACCAGGACCAGACAAGGTCCGATCAATGTTGTTGTGCCGCTAAGCTCTACTACGAACTGTGATATATTTATATACATCTAGCCGTAGTTTTATATCACATTGCTGATTGTATGTACAAATAGTACATATTATGGTATACATAGTACATATTATTGTATATACCATGACATAGTTATTTCCCTATTTTACTTCTAGTCTTAGTAGTATTATTTTATTTTTAGGGGTTTTTTTAAATCCACTCTGGGGGCTAAACAGTGGTCATCACTATACCCCTCATTTTTTCCCCCTCAGAGTTGCCAGTGGAGTCCATGATGGCGTTCCTTTTTAGTCAAGGATGACAACATGGCTCCCCTTAGAATCGTGCCACTTCAAGTGTCCCTTTTGACACCTTGTTCAATGTCGCTAATGATCCTTCTGGTTGAGATGCGGCTTAAACCTCAATAAAAAAAAGCAACGCAAAAAGCTCCAGACCATCCTCGTCAAAAATTTGATTTTCATCTCAAATTTTAATAACGAGGAGCTTGGGAAAAAAGCTTCAGATGGCGGACGGATGGATTTATTCATTCATGACTGGTTCTTGGTTTTATGTAATCTGCTTAAGCGAAAAGTGAACCAACAAATTCCTTAGGCGAGTTAAATTTTCTTCTTTGATCGCTTACAAAGTTTTATGATTGTTAATTAAAATAATAAACCGAAATATATTCATGCAATTGAAATAAATGAATAAATAAAATAAAATGAGCCGAAATCGAAGATACTTTCTTTTACAGAAAGCGTATGACAGCCACTGATCATGGGAAATACCTATTCGACAGATTTGTCAAGATTATTAGACTTCTTAATCGAGCATTCCATCCATGAATAGAACTTGTTAATCTAGGAGTCTTTACACAGAATAATCTCAACACAATCTGGTCATTAGTTCCTAATGTTACCAACTGGAATTCCCAGATTCGATAATGTTATCAGAGAAATCATCGGTGCAAATGGCATCTTTTTTA
This sequence comes from Adelphocoris suturalis, assembly GCA_030762985.1. Taxonomy (NCBI): domain Eukaryota; kingdom Metazoa; phylum Arthropoda; class Insecta; order Hemiptera; family Miridae; genus Adelphocoris; species Adelphocoris suturalis. Next base: position 1,659,150 of record CM061044.1, read on the forward strand.
TATCTCGTTCTAACGGCGTCCCTCAATGGTCGCATCGATTTATATAACGAGGTAATCACTGCAAATCGATTTACGATGAAATCGTCACTGTATTGTGATTCATGGAGAGACAAATCGGTCGAGGTTTGCGTGACCAGTTTATATATTCTGGTCTCTTCAGTTCATTTCTCCATTTTCAGCTCATATTATATACCGTAACTGTGACAAAAGGTCGAAAAAGATGTCCCGTTCACAAGTATCAAGCTACATTCATTCAGGAGTGTAGACACGTTAAGTTGATCTAATTGCTTTTATTGCCATCAGCTAACAACCAATAAATATATCTAAATCAGATCAAAATGATGTGATTTCTTATTTCTTACTCTTATTCCTCATCCGTTCAACAACGAGTTGTTTGTGCCCCCCCCCCCCCCCCTCCGCCCCACCCACACCCAAGGATTTACTTTTTAACAAAGTATTAACTAAATTCTTAATATTTCGTATCTCCCGCAGTATACGTACTTTCCAAACCCTTCAAAGAATAAAGCATCATAGACATTCGATAAAACATGAAAACAGGGAATGCAACCGCTATTGTTTTCGACCACTATAATGTACAAAAACGCCAGTCAGTTGTGAAATGCGACCCAAATTACACGGTACTCATGCACAATTAGCGAATTTTCGTAAAATAAATAAACTATCGCAATGGCTCCAAAAAAATCAAAAATAATTTTTTTCCAAATTTTTCTTCATGGAAATCCGTTCTTGTAGTGAGTCCTAAAGTCCTACTGTTAAACTTAACGCTTATATATATATATATATATATACAAACGAAATTTCAACACTTCTTAATGGAAAACTGAATGCAAACAACTTTTTATCATCCAAAATCAAAACAATTGAGTTTCCAACTTGGAATCCCAACTTAACACCAACTTATTCAAACATCAACAAAACAATTCTTCTAGGAAGCAGTTCAAGGTAACGTTGCTTGCAACTTTACCAACGTATTACAAATATGATACGATATCTTAGGAAATTCAATCATTCTGCATGACTGGAGCTTTTTCTTAACATTGGATTCGCTAATAAGTTATTTGGAAGGAAACGAATCGGGAGGAATGCTTGGAGCTTACTCAGGAAGGTCAACGATCAACTCGATTATGCCCATCATGAATGCAAAATACTCTTTTTCTTCAAACGTCTCTTTCTCCTCTGGCTCATTGATGTCTAAATCGTCCACAGACACAGGTAGATACCTCCCGCGAATGGAGGACGGAGTTTATTTATAGTTCTGGGGCAGTCCCTTGTCCGAACCGTTGTCAACCAACAAGCCTCTCAACTGTCAGACCAAGTTGGGGAGGCTTTGGATTCGCCTAGCAGGGATGATACCGTCTAAAGCTTCCCTTTGATACTCCCTTCACTTACCCAGTATCCATTCAGGAGTAATGTCCCGACCCAGTTATGGGACATGACTTCTGACTTTCTTTTCATGTAGCATAAATTGATTTGCCCAGCTATAATTTCAGGTGGCTACAACGACAAAGATTAATGCATTCCATCTCTAGCTGTAAAATGAAGACATACAACTAAGAGGCCGTCCTAATTCGCGGCTGTAGCGTCCTGCAACGCAGCCCGATCTATCGCTGGAAATCTATCGCCAACTCCACAGAACCACTAGAAAAGTATTACGGAAAATATAAACTATGTCCACATTATCCCGAACCTTCCTATCTCATATCTTCGCAAAGTAACCTTACACACCGAAAATAGTGATATTCACTTCTCATTGGTTTCAATGGCGATTCACTTTTGCATTTCGTGCCTGTGTTACTTGAAGAAAAGTAGCATCAATTTACAATAAGACACTAATTTAGACCCTATTGATTAGAACCTTAAGATTTTATCAGGTTAGCGTCCGGTGTGGCTCGCTCCAGATGATAAAATCCCCAAGCAAATTATTCTAATTGACTTATCGTTTAGGAACTCTCCATTAAGTTAAGCAGCTTGGATAGAAATGACGTTTCAGCAATCATCCTACTGGAATTTAGAGGATCAAGGATGCATGCGATGTCAGAAACTGATCGAAAATGGTATCCATCAGTATGCAAGAAGAAAGCAACATACATATCTAAGAAATCGTTTTCGGACACGCTCAATTTTACGTTTGTGTACGGTTGTGTCCAATGTATTGATCCATTCTCCCAAATGGGCTGAAAGAGGGACTCATAAAAGAGAGGTATTGCGGTCACATCAGACGACTCCATAGTAGTCATTACCAACAGGCAAGCACACATAATTGTTTCTCTGATTTCCAGAATTTTCACCTGTCTGACTGAATAGTTTGCCTCCAGATCTTCATATAGGTCGAGTTCTCCAAAACGCTGCCAAGGCAGATTGTACAGTTATATAACTCTTGAGGCTTTCGGGTGTCGCTTCAATGAAAATTGACATCAAAAATTTTCCACCAATCTTTTATAGCAAAAACAATACAAATCATCAGAAACGCTTGCATACGAGTCTGCAACACATTGGGACATTTTATGTCTTTAGTTGCAGTATGTGCTGACTCGTATGCAAGCTCTAAGAGCACTCAGCTAATCCGGACCCAGGGCATCGTCAAGTAAATGTCCTAAAGAGGCTACATACGAAATTACAGCTTCCTAGAGTGTAAAGCATGGAAATTAGCTTTAAGAGCCACTCATCTGATCCGGACCCTGGGCATTGTCAAGTGAATGTCCTAAAGAAATTACAGCTTCCTAGAGCGTGAAGCATAGAAATTAGCTTTAAGAGCCACTCATCTGATCCGGACCCTGGGCATCGTCAAGTAAATGACTAAAGAGGCTACATACGAAATTACAGCTTCTTAGAGTAGAAATTATAGAAATTACCTATTAAAATTATTTAACCACCGCTTCACAAATCATACCGTTCTCGCAATATTCGGATCACCTGCTATGAATCAAATCATCGAAACACCAGCTCAATGAAATCATCAGAAATTAACAAGCGGTTGCAATCATGTTAACGATTTCAATGATTGATAATGATCACCTGAGTGTACACAATTATTCAAAAAACCATACTCATAACTCAGCTTGTTGGCCACGCAATTCGCAGTAGTTGACATAATATGGTTGGATAAATTGAGAGCTTTCGAACGAATGGTCAACGAATTTTGTGGGATGAAAAACGGAGAAATACCATTTCATTAGGCAACGACTCGGTTGTAAGCGGAAATCGTCAGAAAACCAACCGTAACGCTTTTTTTAAACGCTTTTGTTAACGATTTCTCGTTTATGTGCCAAAGTAAAGACATAAAATGTCATAACCAAGCTTAACAATTTATGCTGATGGGAGAGCTAGAACGAAGAAACCAACTAATGAACACAACATTATTGAACCAGTAAAAGACTTCAAGTTGAAGAAGGCTAAAATGAAGATTCTCGTTGGTCTGTGAACTTTTGTACTGAAAGGAAGGGTTACTCCAAGCATGGAATAAGGAGGGAAACCGTTGGTTCTCAAAGGATGAATTAAATAAAGGTCCAAGGCGATCGTGAGGCGGGAGGATGGGCTGATTCCTTCTAAGGAAAACCGAAGAGAGAGAAAAGATTGTAATAGCTGGAAAGTAAAGTGGAAGATGGTATAAGTGGTAACCTCCAGACCCTGTATATTGGAATAGATTTTAGCACATAGATTTTTCTTCCGTAGTTGGGGACGGTTTTCCGAAGGGGTGCAGGGACTTTTGCCGTTAGCATGTATTTTCAAATAGTTTTCCGACTTACTGAGCTATTTAAAAAGGAATAAAAAGTAACGTTTTTCTATCTCTAAATAGTTGGTAACTTGCTATATCGTCGTAAAACTTTGAAATTGGGCGGGTGACTTACTGAATGTTGGATACATTATGAATCAAGTTCAACAACAGACTGGTTGCAACATTGGACTGGAGACATGAAAATCAATAGAAAGAGAAAAAACCTATGTATGAGGAAAATATAAGGAAAGAAAACCGATTTTGGCCCATTTTTGGCTCATAGCATTGATGAGTGTGAAGCGATCGGGCTGGCTAGATTCTAGGACGAACTAGACCCCAAGTGGAGTCCGTCCATGTGCGAAAGGGCGGATTTTTTTAATCAAGTTAAAGGCCTCTTATGGCCTGGCCGGCGGACGGACATTGCAGTTTTGGAATCTACGCACCTTGAAACGTAAAGTGACAAAGTTTGGGAGAAAATACAAATTTTTCTTCGTATACGATTATAAAAGCTTATTATTGCAAATAATGAACCGAAACGTTAAACTTAAGGATTCGTTTCAGAATCTCTCAAAACGGAATTAATGAAGAACATTTTTCTAAAATTTTTATTTTAAAAATCTTGAAGCCATAGACATAGCTTAATTGTTTATGAAAATTAGCTAAAACTGCTTCTGCTACCTGTATCTACACTTGGAAGCAATAAAATGAAAAATAAATAAAGCAGAAGCCTCCTCACTGCTTGGGATGGACCTATGTTTTAATATACAAGAGATGAATCTGGTTTAACCTAAAGTCCAATAAAAACTTATACTATCTGTAGGATTCTCTCAAGAAGTAGACATAACCGTATTGTACCAAACTCATTGTAGGGAAGAGAAGGAAGGTCGAGATGGGAATGTTGGAAAGAGTTGGGAAAAATAACTCTGCAAACTCTCTCGTCTCTACGCCCCACGATAGGCGTTTTTTCTTCCTTTTGTTATATCCTTCTGTTAAATGGCAGACGGGTGGGTGGGTGCCGAGATAAATTTTCGACTGAAAACTTCCGACATTTTGGCCGAGCGAAGGGCAGAGGCCAGTGAGGGATGCTTTTATTTCTGTACGTCCACTTTCCGGCACGCAACCCCTAAATGAAAAGACGTAAATAAACCGTCAGATGGGAGGTGTGTTGGTGCGTGGATTGTGTTTGTGAAGGTGGTCGACAGATGTCCACGGATAGGAGAATATACGTCATCGTCAGAGGCGCGGGGGCCTGTGCCCAGTTAATTGACTCATTACCTCTCCTGCCGCGAGTTGTTTTCGACCGGACATTGAAAACAGCGTGGACTCGGCGCTCTCATAACAATTCCGCAGAACAAAAACATATAATCACTTTCACGTTAACTTCTGTACTTATGAAAAGGTAGAGCAGGTTAAACGAATTCAGAGGAAAGCTACCAAGTTTCTCCTTATACGACGAAATGTCAAGGGTTTTCATTTTAATTCAACTCATATTCATTGTTTTTCAACGGGTCGATATTACAACAAGTTCATGATACATAATAACTGAATTCAAAACATTAGTGAGAATTAATAATCACTTTTAGGGAGATAAATCATCTTACACAGAACAACAGAGTTCTCTTTGATCAACACCTTCATTACCGATTCACAATCCGGTTGACGATCTTTTAATTACTATTATGATTCAATCTTTAAGCTCTTGCGAGGCTCAACTGGATGAAGGTACAGCAAACGAATGTGCTCTACTAGATTTTTCAGTCCTATTTTTGTCCGATACGTAATTCAAATTTCGAAAAATTAGCTGGAGTTTGAGAAAAAACGCGTCCTAGTTTCTTTCGTATCGATATATTTTCACGCCCATATGTGGGAGAGGAGGAACTACAATATATTATTGGAAATAATAAACCAAAAATTGCAAATAATAATCATACTCGTCCAGGTTACTTCAAGTAAGATTTTCAACGAATCCATACGTCCTAAACCAACAATTCGAGGGGAAGTCAAACTATTTTTTTTTTTTTTTTAATTTATTATTTTCAATAATGATTGACAAAGAAAAAAAAATCTTAATGATGACACTGGCGAAATAACAAATCAAAGGATTGACATTAAATAACGGTTTATTATTTCTGGATATACTCGTAATTCCCCTTGTACGCACAAAACTTGTCAATAATACTATTAAACGAAGATGCACTTAGGGTGACGTTAAGGGCACGTTAGTGTTCATGAAAAACTCTCTATTAAATGAAAAACCTACACGTTACTAACAGCAGCTGATAAATAAAGAATCAAGTAACTACGCTTTACTAATCCATCCAAAATCTCGACAAAACTCGATTTCGTAAATTCGATAAACCTGAATTCGAATAATAAATTCTACCCCTTAGGGTTGATCCAAATCGACGCCGAGCTTCTAGGACCAACTAGACCTCATACGTGATTTTATAACGGAATTTCATGACCGATGGTCCAGTAATTTCGGTAAAAAGCTCTGGGACAGCATTGGCTGGCCACGACATGCGGCGGGCGGATGAAAGTTACTGAAAACTCGGCCCTTCGGGCAGATACCTTATTGGTTAATACATCGATAATTATATTTCAGCCAATACCTACAATCAAATTGAGAGATCATCTAGAATTTGGCTAAACGGCCATCAATTCCGTATGTAATTCATCAAACGGAACGTCGGGATCGTATTAACATTTAGAGTTGTCGTGAATATTGTCATCAAGCGACAAGGGTGTTCAATCTCCGGGTCACTAATCCCCGCCCATCTGATACTGTTTTAAACAATGCAAATGCCGAAGCGCCGTAACTCAGGCGATGTACAATAGCTTCATGCAAATGAAACGGCGTTTACAGTCGATCCCATCCCGACGGCCGATGTTCGCTGCATAATTCGCTATACGCCATTTCATTACCCAAATCCGATCAGAGACCGGATCGATGTCTGTTATTGATTACAGTGAGTAAATATGTGATGATGAGGAATCACACAACTAGAAAAATATTTGTATCCATTACAGTAAGTGATCCGATATGATGAGATTTATACGTTGTGAAAATTGGTTTTCTCTCTCCAATGTGTATACCAGAGTTACATAAGGGGATGGCAGTAACCACTTTGGGTCAATCCTTTTCAACGACATGATTATTTCCCGTACTCTTTGTACCAGAGCAGTTAAGACCTAATATCAAGCTAGTTAAGCTAGCTAGTTAGCTAGCTAGTTAAGACCAGATATCGGTAAGGTTATAGAGTTGAAGCGAGGAAAGGGTTCAATCGGCAGCTGGTATAAACGCAGTCACACAGTCGTTGGAGAAAAACTATACTTAAAATTGTGTAAAACTGTTGTTTATGATGTTTTCACTTTTACTTCAATCCGTGGATTAGATTTGCAGTCTAGTTAATGCCCGACCTACGTCCCTACGCTCTTGACGTGCCACTCGTCGAAAAACCTCAAACTATGTGAACGACCTGTTTGAAATAGGCGTTCATGTTCATGGCACTAAGTATCAATTTGTTGAAAACTTGTCTATCACAGGCACTCACTGAACAACATTTTTTGAGCACATTAAATTGGTCAAATTTCAAAAAATGTACTAAAAAAAATCACTAAGAATGAAAAAAACGGCTGAAAATCGTTGAATTCATATTTGTTTTTTCTGAATATTACTCAAAAAAGTTTGTCAACTATGAACTAGGTCATTTAAGAATTGAAGCTCAAAATTGTACTTAAATTTCACCAAGAAGTGCCAAAAATCGATAAAACCAAAAATTCTAAAAATACTAAATCTGTGTTTTTATTGAACTATAATACTTAGAACAAGTTTTTTTGCAATAAAATTGAAAGTTAACAGTTTCTTTGCACATAAACTGCTCGAATTTCAACTCAATTTAATAAAAAGGTAATACCTAATATACATTTGGAAAATTCGCTCATACGATCATGCTGCATGACTGGAACTAGAAAGTAAAAATGTACATTACTTTCCACTCTGTTGGGATGCTGAGAAAGTGAAAATGGACACTATTTTCCACTAAGTATGCAGATGTTGTCTATTGTATCTTGTCAACTCTTTAAAATCTTCAGAAACGAATATTTGAACGACCCTCTGGAAACAAGTAATCTTCGTCATTTAGAAAGATATATTTATAAAAATTTATGTATTGCTTCAACAATATTTTTTGGATTTCACATAGAGGGGTTTCGGCGGAGGAGGGACCAGAAACATGGTTTGTCTTGGGTTTCGGAAACTTCGAGGTTAATTTTCCAAACATGAAAAAATGGCGAATGACGACAATTGTGGGTTATTGCGATTTCCCGGCCATCAAAGAGATTTCTGGACCGATTCGAAAAGCGATTTCAAGATTTCATTGCCTGGAGCCTGTGATGAGCTTTTTTGTGGACCTATTCATCATTCACCACGAAGCAACTGAAACCGCCGCAGCAATTACAAGAATTATTGCCGCAGAATTGGAAAACCTCGCGCTGGAAATAGTCAAACTGAAGAATAATATTATCCTGCAAGCATATGCCACAGACGTAGACTTCTGGAAACTTGGGGAAAAGAACTGGTTTCGATTATTAAGAAGAGTTGCATATTAAAGTCAAGTCTTGCATCGGGTCTACCTATCTCTGAGGATGTCTATTTTCAACCGTGAACATTATCAAGTCGAACAATCGGAGCAGACTCAGTGATCCGCATCTCGACCGTTGTTTGCGTGCGGGATCCTCAGCGTTGGTGGACAAAATTCAGAATAAAAAATCACATTAAGTGCAACAACATTCGCAGAAGAGGCACAATTATATTGTAAATAATGAAAACTTCACGACATAGATATATGTGTTACCGGCAAAGTATGAAATGCAGGCATCGCATACAATGACTAGGCAAAGTATGAAATTCTCTCAGGGAGATTTAACGCAACTCAGTTCTTTGCCTAGATCAGTGGTCTGGATGCTCGCTAGGCTCGCATCTCAACAACACATAACATCAAGTAGTCAATCGCTTAGTAACAATTCACATTAGTTGGACACAGATTAGTCATCAGACTAATCTATAGATCAGTCAGCATAGAATATCTGAATGGAGCAGGCAATTTGTAAAATTATATTAACAAGACACTAATCTATATGTCCAACTAATGTGAATTGTTACTAAGCGATTGACTACTTGATGTTATGTGTTGTTGAGATGCGAGCGTAGCGAGCATCCAGACCACTGATCTAGGCAAAGAACTGATCTGCGTTAAATCTTCCTGAAAGAATTCCATACTTTGCCTAGTCATTTTAAACAATGCCTGCATTTCATACTTTACCGGTAACATATATATTTTTTAATCTCGATCCATTTTTTTCCGGTCTTTATGAGGGCGCGTTTTTTGTTACGGGCTGGCGTTTACTAGTGCAGTAACAATATCACTAAGGGATGGCCTGAATATCACCCGGGACGGAAATTTTATGTGGTGCCCGCATAGCTTTCCGAAACTGTCTTGTGTGCCCTGGCACAAAAAAACGAAACATCTACCTCTTGAACTGTCTTATATGACATTCTTGTGTATTACCTGGTTATAGTGCTTTTGGATAATGGCGGGCTGACCTGCAGTTTTTGCCTGCTCAAACGAGCGAAAATTCGGTAGTAGAACGTGTGGTTTGAATGTTGTGCTTAACGGATAATGGGAGGCAGAGTGATGTTGGTCCGCAATACCAATGGCCAGCTGAGGTGATGGATGCCCTTCCCTCCACTCACAACTCAGCTCCTCAGTGATTGATCTCTGGACCTAAGAGCGCTCTGCTGGCTCGCAAATCGCCTCCTTTTTTTCTCCTGCTAGAGAAATATTTCCTTCCATCCCACGGTCGTTTGCTGTTTCCTACATCACCTAGCATTTCGAACGAGTTTAGAACTTTTTGATTCTTAGCGAATTTTCGTAGAAAATGAAGCTATTGCAATAGCTCAGAAAATTTCAGAATCAAAATTTTCCAAGGATCGTCTCAAAAATCCAAGTATAGATTGGTAGTTTGTCGAAGTAAACATGGCAGGTTGGTACGCCACGAACAAACGAAACTACGTAGGTACGTACCTACATCCTACCAGATTCGCTGTTGATGAAAAGTAAACTAAGTAGGTAGATTGTTGCTCTGCCAACGAACTTCAACTGCTTATCAACAAGTTTGTCGAATATCGAATCAGGAAATGTACAACATGAATCGTAAACCACCAGTAAGCAGTAACCTTGAAATTCATTCTGCTGAAGGTTAGACTTTATAAAGACGGGCGTTGAAAGACGGGAATTGTCAGTGTTATTACGAGTTTCGCAGTTACGCAAATTTGTGGGACAAAAAAAGTTGATTAAGGTGCCTACTTCAATTTTTGTCTATAGAAGTACATGATGAATAACAAGTAATAAAATGCGGAAAGTAGGTAGTGAACAGGGTGTCTCAACTTGAGTAGGGAAGACTTCAGGGATCAATTCTACAAGTAATTTGCAACAAAAAGTGTCTCATAAAGTGATATTTTTTAGAGGCTTCGTTTTCGAGTTATTGACGATCTGAGATTTTTTTCGTGTTTTCGACCTTATCTCCTAAAAATGGCTGTGACCCCATCATTCTTTGAGTATTCTCAAACCTGAGGATACCGTTGGAAAGATCGTTAAATTTCCTATCTTTTTGATGCCAAATCATAATTATTCAAGAGAGTTAAGATACCGAAAAAAGAGGTCAAAGTACAAACTTTGTAAAATTCTAAACTCCCTTCTCTGAGTTTCGAGGGTCAAAGGGCACTTTCGCCCTTATTCGTTAGTCGTAGAGGTCTGCAAGTGTCACCATTCGATTCAGGGTGAAAAATTACGTAGAATTCGACATTTAAATCATATAGTTGTGGGAGATCGTTTTTTCCTGAAATCCATCGATTTTCGTTAAAAATACCACGTTTTTTCGCATTCAAAAGCCGTTTTTTCTCCTTGTTGTTACTTTTATCAATTTTTTGGCTATACCGTTAGAAAGCTGATAAGATTTTGAAGTTTTTACTGTACTTGCATACGACTGTTCATTTTTTTTATGGAGGGAGGGATCAGATTGAAAAACCCCAAATTTTTAGAATTTTACAAAGTTTGTACTTTGACCTCTTTTTTCGGTATCTTAACTCTCTTGAATAATTATGATTTGGCATCAAAAAGATAGGAAATTTAACGTTCTTTCCAACGGTATCCTCAGGTTTGAGAATACTCAAAGAATGATGGGGTCACAGCCATTTTTAGGAGAAAAGGTCGAAAACATGAAAAAAATCTTAGATCGTCAATAACTCAAAAACGAAGCCTCTAAAAAATAACACTTTAAGAGACACTTTTTGTTGCAAATTACTTGTAGAATTGATCCCTGAAGTCTTGCCTACTTAAGTTGAGACACCCTGTATACCTACCTCTCTAGGTACTACCTTTCCAAAGGCGATACCTACCTAATATTCCCTTCTGGCAGAGCTCTCATGGCACATCCTTTCACATGACCACTTCCAAAGGACTCTAAACATTTTTAGTGTTTAGAATAGAAGTTTTATTTTTATCTCTTAAGCGTATTTACGTTATCGTAGGAACTGACTGAGTGTTGTGCAGTGTTATTGTGCGTCAAGTTCCTGCAAGTCGATGAGTTCCCGTCGACTTCATCGCATCCAGTCCCTTCCTCCCACTAACGTATCGCCTTCGCTTTGCCACGTCGCGTCGACCAGTCTTCGCATCAGCTCCTATCACGCTGCACCCGTCTCTATATCCATTTCAATTTTCGTCTTGAGTCCCAGCATCTCCCGACGTATATTTGAATTCCTATATTTCCTGTGGTACATGGTCGCAGTATCCCAAGAAAACTACCCATTTCATCGACATCTCATCGCTATTTGATTCCATCCGTAAGTATCCCTGCTATTCACTATAACATGAGTGCGAGTGATGGAGCCCAAATTTTGCCAGCAGATGAAATTATTGGAATACGTTATTTGCAGTGTTCCCGGACATCCAAGGCAGACCTATTCTCACCTTTTCTCCTGATCAGCAAACCTGCGACCACGGTGCTTGCTGCTGACCTGGATACTATTCTGTCAGAGGTATTCTGTATGGTACTCCACCATACCTCTCACCACGAGGACTCACCTTGCGCCTCGAGAACAGGGTTTCGAATCACCATCATCCCTACAAGAACTTCGGCTCATCTATTCTCCCGGTCAGATCGATCAAATACCTGATATCTATATAAATATCGAGATATTATCAAAGGAGCGGTCCACTTAGGATTTTCTATCATATATCGTCGAATAAACCTACGTATCTGTTGAAATATCTATTTTATTTCTATAGCCAGATCCACCTCTGGGCCTCTACCAGTCAGTTGTAGTATCTGCTGACGACATTTACCAGTATATTCAAACATTTAGTTTCATAACTGATTCAAAGAACGGTTCTGAAAACTGAAAAACCCTCATCATTTTCGCGGCTGATGCCTGGATCTTCTAACACTAACTTGTTTGTCAACTTCCCAACACAAATTTCATTGGGATCTTGACCGTACAAACTAATCTTGCATTCATAGCGTTTCAGGCTATTGCCGGATTACAGCTTGATATAATTCGCATACAATTTATTACCTGGCATAATAAAATATAGTGAACTATGAAGTAAGTAAATACTGAATCGTAAGAAAATAGAAATGTAGGTGGTGACTCCTAATGGCGCTTTTTCGTATAGTTTACTTGTTATCATGATAACAAGGTGAAATAACTTCGAAAATAAGGTTTTTAGTCTTGCCTCGATGTAAGGGTGCGCTAGTGTCGAAGTCTCGATAATATCACCTATAGCATCCTTCTCAACTAAATTATATTCCAATGGCAGTAGGCACTTTCCGCTGTTGCCGCGCTTCCTCGTGTTTGTTCACCTTGACATTCTTCCCGTCTTTCAGTTAGCATTCGGCGATCGTTATCGATCCCAACACGTCGTGGTTAACCACATGAGGTTGAGTGGTGAGTGAGCCGCAATGCATAAACGACGAGACGGACGGAACACATCGACGGACAGCACTTCTCAGCGAGCTCGTTGTTTCGCAGTTTGGGCACTCCATTCCATTGCTTGCGTTCGTGAATAATATATCCCTGGCCATCCCCCACAGCCTTTAATGACTGAATTGTCTGGCAAAGAGTCTGTATACTAGAAACATTTTTGCCAGATACGAACTTTATACCGTATTTTTACGAACTTAATGGAGCCCGAACGAACGAAAAAGTAAGCACACTTAACATACAAACTTACTGCACTTGACGAACTACTAATAAAAGATTATTTCGATTATAGTTAACTATAGATAGCCATAAAAGTACGCAGGTCCCATTGAAAAGGCCATTGTAACGCTAAACGGAATTGAGTGAAAAAACGTCCATTTCCACGAAAAATAAAGAGATACTAGTTGTGTTCCAAGCACCGCGAGTTCATGAACTTTTCGGATCTGGTTCAGCGCCGAAACTTATGCGCACGTAAATCGTGTTCAAGGCGTTTTGAGTTCAGGAACTCAACACTCGCTAAGGTGTTCCCACCGCGTCGGGTTCATGAACTGAGTACAGTGAGTTCATGAACTTTTCAGACCTGCTCAGGGTGCTTTTGATTCCCCATTCTCAGGAAAACAACCTTAGAATTTCAGCGCTCCATTGGTATAATCAATTTTTATTTTACTTCGTTAATTAGAGGAGAAAAATATATTTAAAAACGTGGTATTTTCTATAAAATCGACGGTTTCTGTAAAAAATCTGGGTCCCTCTAAAAAAATTTGAGTTTGGGGCGGGGTTTCTACGTGTTTTTTCAAGCTGAATCGAATGGAAACACTTGCAGATCTCCCCAACTCTGTTATAACCGAGTTTTACACTTTAACTAACTAGTTTTACCCTTAAAAACACATGAAATTAAGCATAAAAAATAAACTGTAAATTTGTGAGATAAACTCGGTTATAGCGGAGTTGGGAAGATCTGCAAGTGTTACCATTCGATTCAGCGTGAAAAAATACGTAGAAACAGGCCCCTAACTCGCATTTTCATAGATGGTAATCTTTCACAAAAACCCTCGATTTCGTAGAAACAACCACATTTTTTAAAATACGAACATACTGTTCTCCCCCGATTAGCAAAATAAAAGTAAAACTGATCATCCGTTCAAAAAGTGACAGTTTGAGGAAGTTTTTTCCGGAGAGTGCACACCGAAAAATCCCCAAACCAGTAGCAAAAAACGGGAGAAAAAACGTCGATTTAAAATATTTATTATAATTGTGTACTTTGGCCTTTTTTAACCAATTAAAACTAACTAAAACAACTTCACTTTATATCAGGGTTATAGGAAATATAACGGTATTTCCAAAGGTGTTCTTAGGGCCACTTTCACCAACAACATAAACGAGTTTAAGTTAGAAAAAGATTAACAAATAATCGAGATTCCAGCTAATCGTCTTTCACCAAACCACTTTACGAGTTTAAACTCCTAACGAGGTGGCTTGAGGTTAATCTCCCAATCTCGGCCAGTTAACTCTTGCCAATCTCAGATTAGTGATAAAAATGATATCGAGCAAAATGGCCGCGCACCAACAGCTGATTCCTCATACCTCTACAGTTTGGTTCACAGTTTATTATTATAGTTTATATATAGTTTATTGTTATTCAAGTTTTTGATGATGAATTCACGCGATTTATCGCTCTGATTAATTTGATTCCTCGGATGAGAACGATGTCCTGCAAAGACGCCCAAGGACAATCCGACGGCGCATTCCACATTTTGACGGGTTGGACGACGTCGAATTTCGGCGGAGATTCCGGCTCCCAAAACCGACAGTTTTGAAAGTCCTCGAGCTTATCGACACTCACCTGGAGTTCCCTTCGAACAGGTATAAGTTGGAAAAAGGCTTTTATACCATCGAATCGATGAATTATAATACGAAATTGATGTAGGATGGGAGGAAAATAAAGTATAATCGATGATGATTGCACGTTATAATAAGATGTTGAATTCCTATCCCTTGTACAGTATGTACCTACCTACCTATACCACACAAAATAACTTATGTACATTTAAATAAGGTGATCAACCGTCCTGCTTCCGTCAAATGATGTGTCACACTTTCTTTGTTGGAAGTCAACGAAAAGTTGCGAGTAGATAGTAACTAGGTAACTAGATAAAAACGGCGCGGGTAATAATTGGTCGTGGTTGTGATTCACTGCTTTATTGTCTTGATATGTCGGACACATGGCGGGTTTTCTAACTGTCGTTTCAAATTGTCCAATTTTTCATTGGACAGTTTCCGGAATCTCCGTTAGGGAAACTCGATTATTCCAATCTTGGTTTAAACGAATTTTGGGTTGGTGAAAGACGCCAAGGTTTGATCCTCGAGATTATATTTAATCGAGTTTGGCCAATCTCCGCTTTATAAGTTGTTGGTGATAGTGGCCCTTAGTTTTATTATTTTACAGTGGATTCTAGGGGGAGTTATGGCCGTTTTAATCCCATAAGGTACAAAACACGGAAAAAAATCTTTAAAATTCAATAACTTGAAAACAAAGCGTTTAAAAAGAAATCTCTTCGAGCAACTTTCGATCAGAAATGAGCTCTAGAATCGATTCCTTGAGTTTGCCCCATAATTTCTGTAGCCACCCTGTATACATCATGAAAAAGCCCTAACTTCAGAAATCGTTTCAGAATGTCTCAAAACGGATTTCAATTGAGAACATTTTCAAAAATTGTTATTTTAGATTTTTCCGAGTCATTACAATAGCTTCATTGTCTGCAAAAATTCGCTGGAAGAAAAAGTACCTACTAACCTAGAAGGCCTTTTGAACTGAGTTGACGTTTCCTAAGGTTTAAACCTCAGAAAACCTTATCTGTGCTTAGCTCTAATCACTAAAAATGAGCTTAGTTTAAGTACACTGGTACATCAGACCCAAACATATTCTTCGCTTAAAGTACAGCTTAAGGGTTGAGTGAGGTTTAATTCAGTCTTGTGCCGCTGGCCCTAAGGATTTTGGGGCTTGGAATATGAATTAGTTGGGATTGAATTATAATAAGCACCTCATCTGGGCGAGATAATTTTGCTCCATTGGTAACAGGGCGCTTCGCTCTCCATATCACTTTAGCAACTCTACAACGCTTGCGCGTTTTCTGTCGGCAGCTCGTTAGGCTGAGCAACGCGTACTTTAACGTACGCCCACTCTCTAAAATTCGCTTCGTCACATCACCGACATATGACTGCGGTTGGTGGGCCTCGATACCGCTCAAGTCACTGCCCACGCAATGTGCGATATGGGCGAAGCTTCCACTGTTGCCGCTGGTCTCCTCTTTGTGCAAGACATGAACTCCAATATAAAGGACATCAACATAGCCAGGAATAACTACCTACCTAATATCCAGGGATTTATTCTTGAAGGCGTTCATTATTTTCAGTAAGCTTTGGATTACAAAATCAGACGAAAAAATTAAACATTGTCCTGAAACCTCGGCTTCAGTTTCAATCAACTCCAATCGGAAAAATTCAAGGGATAATATTTTAAAAACTTTACCTGGAAAATATTCCAATTAAAAACGGTTGTTTCTTCGTTTGAGTATATAGAGCTAAGTGAGTGCAACTATTCGAATGAGACCACCAGGAGAACTGCACAACTAACTGTTCGCTCCTCACAAAAGCTTAAGCGTTGGAAGATATTTTTCTTTAATTTTTATGCAATTATTAGCTATTACATAGTAAGAAAGAATTGAGTGAGGTGTTTTGTACTTCTAAGAGAAGATAATTTGAAAGCAAAATACGAAGTGAAATACAATAAAGTAGGGTTGTATTGTTGGCGTGATCAGGGCAGGCGGTTGATCGCAGCTTGCTCCTGCACTATATTGCATTAAATTGCGTTAATTGCTGATCGGAACCCTACTAACTAGATGATCAAGGTGGAAAATCAGAATACAAAGATTCGAGTGTGGTAAGTTTATTATAATAAGGAGTACGTAACCACTGAGGTGATTCCTACCGACCTGACCAGAGTGGCCACTTGGAAAGAGCGGTACAAAGCTTGAGGTACAAGAACTCTTAACAATTGCCTTTGGCGGATATGAAATTCAACCTTTTATTAAATTGTTGTTGATGTGAATACATGTGGCGGTGGTAGGTAGATTTATCGTTGTAAATTCCCCAAGTCCAAATTGTTGAGTGTGAAGTTAATTTGAGTTTTATGGTTGAACCGTGCAACCCAAAGGGTACAGGGCCCTAGACTGGCGGATTTTCCTAGACTGTTGGTAGGGTGCAAGACAATCTACGCCAAACGGAAGTCTCTAAGGATCAATTGCGGTAAATCTAGTACTCCAACGTCTTCTGGGATCCGAAAGGCTTCGAGTTTCGGTGGAAAAACTAGGATTATTTCAGCGTAAATGGGCGAGAAGCAGTCGGTGAAAAAGATAAGTTTTAAAATAATGCCGACCTGTTGCTAGGGATGGAATGTTAAACGTGCTCGAATGTGCGCTACATAAAATGTGGATCAGCTGAGCTGGGAATGTCCAGGGTCTAGGGGCATATGCGATGGCTGAATATGCACTCGTACTTTCACAAAATTTCACTGGCACTTCCTACTTCTTAGTCTCCTCTTGAATGAGGAATAATATGTACAAAATGATTACATGCATATAAATGACTAATAAATTATGTATTAACAAACAGAACAAGAGAAAGGGAACCGAAAATTCAAATTCCTAAACTGACCGCCAGGTATGGGCAAAAGTACGGCGAGTCGACAGGGACAATTACAAAGTCAAAACATAGGTATACTAGTCACTCACTGATCTTCATAATTTAAGAAATTATTCAGATATCAGGAGTTGCTTATAGACAGAAGAACCATAGCCTGCATTGCTAATCCAAGTACTCGTAAAATGAACCAAATTTTACAACTTGTGAGAAAAAACTAATTTAAAAAAAAAAAAATGAAAAAATAAAATCATAGAGAAGAAAATTTATACAAACGCTATTGAAGTAAAGCGAGTAAGGGAAAGTCGGTAGTCGACTCAGTATGGTATAACTTCATTAAATAATATTTTAAAGCTTTCCTAAATTTATTAACTTTGTCGATAAGTTTGATATCCAGGGGTAAATGAATAAAAAGTCGGGGACCCGAAAAAGAATATTGTTTTTTGAAGAAGTCAAACTTAGGGGTATGGAATTAGTACACATACACACACGCAGAAAACTAATTCTACCTATAACCGTATTTTTTCCGTATCACCTTCTATAGAAAATTCAGTCTTTGTTGCTAAACTAAGAAGCATATTGTAGAGAATTCAGGCTAAGTGGAAACCAGTATGCTTTCCTTCTCTATTATTAGTTTTAGTCGTAGTAGGCAGAAGTTAGACGTTGGATGAACTCTATTGACTTCGGCTATGAAAACTCCCCAAGTAAAGCGGGCGAGATGAGGGAAAAGAATGGGGGAAAGTTTCCATCGCGGTGCCACGCAAGATTCCGCTCGCTCGACGATATGCCCTCGGCACTCTCGATAATGACGCGATCGATAGAACGAGAGGCCCAGAACCTCCTTGATTTCCTCGTCAGGTGTTTCGAAGGGTATTCATCACGTTGCCAGCTCTACTGATCAATGTGAAGATGCAGATCTAGTGGGAGTCAAGAAAATCACAAAGATCTTGATGTTCCTTGGAACGTTTTATAATTCGTAGTGCATCATCAGAGTGAGGCTATGCAGGGAGTTCTAATAACCATCCCCCCCCCCCCCCCCCCCCACCCACTTGATTCCCCTAACTAAACTCTTAAACTCGCAGCAAATTATAACTAAAGGCATATGAGCTATCGTTTTTCATGTAATTTTGGACGTTGAATCTATTAGGATTGGTCCCATATCAATATTAAGTACCCATGGGTGCTTTGTGTGGAAAATGGGTGCTCAAATGGGGCTTTTGAACTGAGTGTTACACACACACACTCATCGTAGAACGAGAGGCCCAAAACCTCCTTGATTTCCTCGTCAGGTGTTTCGAAGGGTATTCATCACGTTGCCAGCTCTACTGATCAATGTGAAGGTGGAGATCTAGTGGGAGTCAAACTAAACAGGTGGGTCAAACTCAAACAGCAAAAACCAAAAAGATCTTGATGTTCCTTGGAACGTTTTATAATTCGTGGTGCATCATCAGAGTGAGGCTATGCAGGGAGTTCTAATAATCATACCCCCCCTTGATTTCCCTAACTAACCTCTTAAATTCGCTGCAAATTATTACTAAAGGCTATAGTTTTCCATGTATTTTTGGACGTTGAATCAATTGGGATTTTTCCCACGTCGATATTTAGTACCCATGGGTGCTATAAATGGAAAATGAGTGCTCAAATGGGGATTTCGATCTGAGTGAGTGTAACATAGGCATGTTTGGGGTCGTTTCCCATATGCTTTTTGACTCTAAATCGATTGAGATGAAAGATCGAAGATCAGTCTGAAGACAGAGCGATGAATTCATACCCATGGGTGTTATGGATGCAAAATTGGTGTATCAAAATCGGGCCCTACATGCTCAATAATATTGACAATATCAGAATTGTCAATATTATTAACGACGCTGTTTTTTTTTTTTCGATTCAATATCCTCATCTATAATGTCGGATTCTACACGGTAAATATTATTGTCAATAAAACGTGTCCAGTACGTCTGTTTCCGTCATTCCGACAAGTGAATTTGTGTCTTTTATGAAGTGAAAGTGACTTTTTTGAAGTGAATTTTTAGGGGAGTTGTTCGTTTTGGCATCATGGACAACAGGAAAAAAGGCTGTGTAGTCATAGTTATGGCTATCGCAATGTTTCGTCGAGTTCAGCGAAAAAAATGGATGAAAGAGTGGTTGAAAAAGCGGGAAAAATATTCTCATCTGCGATTACTGCGAGATATAAGTTCGTCAGATACTGCAGACTCTCACGATTATTTTCGAATGAACGAACAGAGGTTTATAAAATTATTACAGATGGTTGAACCACTATTGGGTCGACAACACACAAACATGAGGGGAGGTGCATCCTTTTCAGAGAGAGATTAGCAGTAGCACTGAGGTACTTAGCTACAGGAAGAAATTTGACAATATCCCCTCCACTTTTTAATATTGACGCCTCGAGAACTGAATTTCCGGATTTCACCAATATCGCTTCAATATTGCCCTCAATACTCTTTCTTTTTCCCTGCACGGTCAATATTATTGTCAATGTGATAAGGTATTGACAATATTATTGACCGTGTAGGGGCCGCTAAAAGGATTTTCATCTTTGACTGTAACATATGGATACGGGATATAATGTCGCACAACTCTAGATACAGTTTGTGTCCTAGGCTGGATGAATACGGATCCGAGACTAGAAAATTTATACACTCGACTGCGAAAATTGATTTTTTCAGGGCAAACGATGCGATGAAATGATTGAAGTTAGTATAGGTAACGCTTGCATTAGAGAATATATTTCAGTTGCTATTTTAGTTTCATCGGCTGTGTAAACACCAAATTAGAAGCATCTATTGTTGTTTTACTGCTATATAGATAAAAAACTTGTAATCCCATAACACCGCTTCCAACGCTTCAAGTTATTCTCAACGTCTGCTAACTGCGTTCGAGTTGCGAACAGTTTTGAAACTTATGGAGTGATAACTTCACATCCTCAGCTATCTAGGAAAATTTGTTACAAACTGTTGTGGTGAAACTTTTCTTTGAACCTTCTCTTTAAAGTTAAAAGCACATCTGATGAAGAAATGGAAGAAAATCGTTAAATTTATATTTTTTAGCAAAACGTTAGAACAAAGAAGTTTACCAAAAATCAACTAGAACATTAACAAAAAATTATGGAGCAATTTATGCTGAAAAATGTTCTTAAATTTAATCAATATTTGCCGGAAAATATATAAAAACAACACAAAACAGCTAAAAATCCAAAATAATTTTTGAATTATCGAATAGTGTTTTTGCCAGTGAGTGTTTTTAGCCATGAAATTGGTTGTTAACCATTCCTCTCTACTTGAAGTTCTGAATTTTCAGATTAATTTAACATAATATGGTACGATAGTTGACGAAAATTCGCTCATACGTTCATGCTGCATGACTGAAGCTTTTCAATTATACAGGTTTCCGTTAGCCAGGTTCCACCTGTTCTATTCCTATTATCTCTTGAGGGACGCGGTTTGTGAAGAAAAAAAATTGGGTTAGCGGTAACGAATGCCGCGTAAGTAATCCCTGTGGGCTTATCCTGTTTCGCTGGAAGCGGGTTCCAACCGAAAATGAAGGCAGAGAGGATGAGAGAGTTCGGTCTGGTTGGTTAAACCGCACAAAAAGTGAGGCTGTAAAAGGGAAGAGGGAGAGCAACTAAATCCTTCACGTAAAGGGCATAGTTATCATACCCGCCCGTTTACAGACAAAGGCTTGGCGAACCAAGTTTTTTAAAGT
Source organism: Adelphocoris suturalis (assembly GCA_030762985.1). Lineage (NCBI taxonomy): Eukaryota > Metazoa > Arthropoda > Insecta > Hemiptera > Miridae > Adelphocoris > Adelphocoris suturalis. The sequence goes on from CM061044.1 coordinate 1,680,353, forward strand.
AACGCGAACAATGATGTATAACAATCGAGTTTTTTGAAGTGTTATATTTTTGGATTTTCTAAAGAATTCCAAGCGGTCGCAACTGATTGTTGAAAGTTTCGTAGGTAGGCACAAGTCCTGGGAGAATCCACTTTGGACCAACTTTTTGAAATGTCAGACACTTTTCACCAGTTTTTGCTACCACTTCGAACCCTTACAATGCATTCCGTAGACCAGAATTTTCTTCCCATTTGATTCAGGCTTAGAACTGCTGGCGCTCAATGCAAGAGTTCCAGTCTTGCAGCATGACCTCCTAAGTGAATTTTAGACTCTTAGAATCTACAGTTTGCTTTACCTATAAATTTGTCACTATAGTTTTCATCATTATTTGCAGGCATTATTCATGCATAATGGTAAAACCGAGAATTTAATTCGTACATCATTGGAGAATGATGCCGCTATTTCGAGAACAAGTCACTACTGTATTATGCGAACGGAGTTGATTTGTAACTTACTGCTTTAAAGTATGGCGTGATGACATCATCTTCACAATATCTACTCCAAACTTTTTACAATGTTGCATTCATCTTAATAACATCTTTGCGAGATTCTATCTACGCAAATGTTAATTACAGTAATAACCAACACATGGAATCATTTACGTGATCATTTTACGTCTTGAAAATCGTATAGATACTTTTGAATGTGAAGTACATACATAATCGAAATCATCTCATGTATATACACGAAGCGATAATCTAAAATGTTTTCATTTAATTTAGATTGCATTGCATCTCAATCTGCCTTGCTCTGTTAAATTAACACTGAATATTAGCTTTAATAATTGAGTTATAATATGTCATCGAGATCGGATCATATTAACTAAGTGTTCACCTCTGGTGCAGTTCAACCCGGTATCATCAAGACCTGTTCGAAAACTACTGAGTAGATTTGAAAAACTATCATTATATATCAGGATTAAATGAGTAACTATTGAATAGTTTTTCCATAGTTGCAGTAGAGCACAGTAAGCAGATACGGTGTAGTTTGGCTTAATATGACACAGTTTGGTTCAAGATTGTAACTATGATGGACAATCCCACATGCACCCCATATGTTCCTTATGTTTCCCATATTGTTAAAAAGGTTTATGGATCCTTATGTGCACTGAAAAATTGAGACATTTCACACCCTCTAATCCAAAACTAATGCTCTAAAACATTACTAATACCTCACTTTGACTATAGCTGCGAGATATTCTCCACCAACCTCAATTCTGAGGAGCTTCATCGCCTTCAAGTGTGTTGGAATTCCATAGCTCGGTATGTGTTTTGTATCAGAAGATACGTTCATATCACTCCCTATTCACGATCTTTAGTGGGATGCTCCATGACCGACCATTTTACCATGCATGTTTTTTATTTATTTTTAGATTACTACATGGTGTGAACCCTTGCGAGGAGTACCTTGAGAGCATGTTTGCTTTCGGGCGCTCCGCCAGGCTCAATGCCTTAAATGCGGCTTCCCACCGTACTCTTTCGATAGGTCACTCCTTGAGGGTAGCTGGTGCGAGGGGGTGGAATTCATTGCCTCCTGGTTTTCGTTCGGTTTCTGAACTGCACGTATTCCGTGGTCTTATTGAGCAGCACTTTGATGTTGCATCAAACCTCCTTCATGATGCCTAAGGGTGCTTACAGACTGGAGCTGCGCTAAGAGCGAGGAAAGAGAGCAAAGAAAACAAACGCAGGTAGGCATATGATGGAGCGCAGACTGTGGCTGCGCCTCAAGGTCGAGCAAAGATGAGAGCAGGATGAGAGCGAAGAAATCAAACCAGTTTGATTTCGTCGCTCTTAGCGCTACTATTTTAACATGAATTCTGACGATTTAATTGGTATTGAGTTCAGGAAAAAACCTTTATGGGACAAGCAGTCGAATGTCGTAATATCCATCCGAAAATATTCATGAAACCTACCGGAATCTTCTCGCAGTTCATTGTACAAATTATGAAATTCCCCGTGTATATGTCTCGATTGATTAATTATGTGAATCCCTTCTACTTTTCGCTCCCGAAGTAAATACCAAATTCTCAATGACGGGTTTTCCGCAAAGAAATAATAATCATCCATCGTCTAGAAGGACTCATCGACCACAACACCCACCAATTCCACTATTTCGTTTCATTCATTTCTTCCTTTCAATTTTATATTTTCACTTTCCTCATTTTTCATGTACCTATAATTTTTTCAACTTTTTCTAGTTATTGCTTCGAATCTTTTGTTAATTTAATTAGTGTATCTTTTTATTTATAAAATGATGTGAATTTTATACTATGTTATTATTCTAGGCCAGAAAATCTTTATTGTTATTATTTCTTATTAGCGAATTTTTGAAGAAAATTAAGCTATTGCTCTCGCCTCAAAATTTGTAGAATGTGAATTTTTGAAAAAATTTTATGCAGAAATCCGTTTCAGGCCATTCTGAATCATATTCTGAAGTTTAACGCATTTTTAGCGAATTTTCTTAGAAAATGAAGCTATTGCAATGGCTCCAAAAATTTTAAAATTAATATTTTCAAACATTTTCTTCATCGAAATCTGTTTTGAGGCATTCTGAAATGATTCCTGGATTTTAACGCTTTTTAATATGTATATATATATATATATATATGTATATATATGTATGTGTCATTCCAGACGATAACTCTCGATAGAATTGAGATAAAAACTTCGTTCTTTCGCCAAAAAATCAAGCATTTCAAAAGAAAGGATGAGTTCGTTGGACAACACTTTTTGAGCACATTAAATTGGTCAAATTTCAAAAAATGTACTCAAAAAATCTCTAAAAATGGTTAAAAAGGGCTAAAAATCGTTCAATTTATATTTTTTTGGTAGAATATTGCTCAAATAAAGTTTATTAACTATAAAATAGAACATCCAAAAATGTATGTACACAATTATGCTGAAAAATGTACTTAAAATTCATCAAAATTTGCTAAAAAAATCGATAAAACATGCTAAAAAAGATAAAAATTCAGAACCTCTATTTGAATAGCAGGTTATTATTTAGAATACTTTTTTTGCCATAAAATTAATGGTTAACGATTTCCTTGCACTCGAAAAGCTCAAATTTCAAAACAATTCAACATTATACAATACGATAATTTTTACGAAAATTCGCTCATACGATCATGCTGCATGAATGGAACTTTTTTATGTATGTATGTATGTATATATGTATGTATGTATGTATGTATGTATATATGTATGTGTCATTCCAGACGATAACTGTCCGTAGAATTGTGCTAGAAACTTCAAACAAATTTTAAAATGTTAAGGACACAAAACGAAAGTTCAAGTTCGTTGGCCAGCATGATCGGATTACATCTTCGGGTTGAAATTTTCAAAAATGTAGTCAAAAATTTCAAAATAGCCTGTTTTTTGCGATTTGTTGGGCGAAAAAATTTTTTCAGCATACTAACATGTGGTATATTCGGAATCAGCGTAAAATTTCCTATAAGAATATGTATCAAGTTTTCAAAAATTTCAAAGTTGAAAAATCAGTCAAAAATCGAAATAATGCCGTTCGCTAGTTGTAAAAATCGGTAATATTTGCATGAAACATTGTCCAAATTCAGATTGAACTACTCTTATGGAAGTATCCCTGTATAACCAATCCTAGAACCATGCTGTTTAAAACGTAGGTAGTAGGTGCTTTAAAAAAAAAAAAAAAAAAAAATGTAATCACAACTGATGAGTTTACTCTGTGCATGTGTTAATAATTTGATTCCATGTTTGCATATCAAAATCATAAACTAAAATTTCTCAACACGATCAATAGCGACTGAAATGTCGAAGATTTCTTCAAAAATTCGCTCATAGGGTCATGCTGCATGACTGGTTTTTACATATTATTACTTATTTTATAGGTCCATGAGGCCTATTTGTAAAATGATTGTCAATAAAGGTCTTATACAATATTTTCTATTCGTCCATAAAATGGAAGCTTCTAGTACCAATATTTCTCTTGTATAATGGCGAATAATTTAATTATAAAGGTTCAGAGTGGAAGATATGAAGATTTTTCAAGATGTAAATGTAATTAGTATAAGGCTGTAATTGTTGTTTCTTGAATAACCGACCGATCTCGCCTTTAAGCCGTGTCAGGATATCAAAGCACTTATTGCAGATGAGGTTTTTCACAGATTGTCATCCCAGGTAGGTAAGTAAACGTTGTACACTATTCTAGGACACAATAGGATATCAGTTTTAGTACTGACAAACGATGAAAATTTGAAGTTAAGTAGTACGTGGAGCAAGGAATTTCGATGATTACAATGATTATAAAATAATTATAACACTCATTGAAAGTTCAGTGGGCAAAGGCTAATAGCAAGAAATGGTCTTTAAAAATAATGGTCGCAGTATTTCATTTAAATATGATAATTCACTTATTGGCGCCGTACGTTAATTAAAGACGCTGACAATTACTACACAAAGGTTTATACCTCAGTATAATAAAGCCATTCTGCGCAAATCACTAGTTTACATGAAGTTGAGAAAATGACATTCACAATCATGTTTCATTTTAGCTAACGTAGTAAGTCAAACGTACTCTAGACGAGAAAACCTATTTAGAAGGATTGACATGAATAAGCCAAGACTAGCCTATCAGCATCCGAATGTTGCTTAACGATTCACGGTCGCGTTTGTGATATTTTTCATCTTTCCTACGGCCATCGAGGACCAATAAGAGGTCTTAATCGATTCACTGAAGTCAATTATATAAACATTCATGGGAAAGGTAACCAAATATTTCAAAAATGTTTGAGATATTGATTTACGACAATGTTAACCATTCAATTTAACCGATTGAAGATTTTTGAAATACATTTTGTGAACTGTGGTCGATGAAGGGGGAAAAACATATTGCGGGCGGACGTAGTTTCTATCTACTTGCTCGATTACGAAACCTAATATGGAGATGGTTAATGTTCCACAGCAATAACTTGAGAATACCCACAACGCATGAAAATGTCAATCACAATTCATATTTCTCCCTTATGAAGATTAATGTTACGATACCTAACTGATACGTCATACCCAATTTTCGACCAACCCACAGTAATCTCTGGGAACCTATTAGCAAAACTTGCACATAAATCGGCTTAGATACTCTTGTACTTTGACGGTCTCAAAATATAAGCGTTTTATGGCAGAATATGATAGTATTTTACTCGAGTACTTTTCGAAGGCCTGATGATGATGATGGCCTTACATAGAAAGCGCACGCCCCCTGCAATTGACTGGCCTGTGACGATGGACTAAACCGAAAGGTATGATTTAAAGGACAATTTTACACATTTTTATTGCCGACAGAAATAACCCTTTAGAGTTAATACCGGAAACTAACTAGGTAGGTACCTAATCAAGTATGAAAAATTCACCAAGGAATCAAAGTTCTTAACAACCCAGGGAGGAAATTGGGTGGATTAATAACTTGCACGCTCCGCCAGGCCATTAACCGAGTTATCCCGAACTCTCATCTCGCTTTCACTGTTGTGCTCAGGGCTGTCTGGTGATCTCATAAAAAAACTGACCGAAAACAGCAAATTCTCATTTCCCTGGTTGAGGCCTCTGCAATGAATTTCACTTAGAGGCGCCCATCCTCGGTCGTTTACGAGCCTAATGGCCACCTAATGTTGCTGCGGAGTTGAAAAATACGCTGGATACTTCTGTAGGTCATACCTTACTACAGGAGGATTGTTGAACGAAAAAAACGTGGTTTTCGACAATAATTTATCGTATCGAGCAACTAGGAAGAGTTATCCACGAGAATAATTTGGCAAACAGCGTTTAAACATATTGGAAGCAATGCATGCATTGCAGGGACGCCCTTAAGTATGGATTAAATATAATTTTGGTGAGAATTAAAATAAGAGAAAACTCGGCCCTTCGGGCCTCGCAAGGGGGCTTCGCCCCCCGGACCCCCCGGTTGCTGCCCGCTTTGAGCTTTCGGCTAAAATACTAAAACATGGAACATGATTTCTTTCCGCCAATTCGTAAATGTAAATTAATTTAAAACTACGACATAAATGTTCTACTAATCGAAATTAGAAGGAAGTATCTAGGTAGGTAATTTTCTGTTATGGTGCGCATCTACAATTACTTAACCAAGATTAAATTCTCAACCAAGTGACAACAAAACAAGCGGCATTGTTTACTATATCCATTTATAACATAAATAAGTATAAAACTACGACATGAATAGGAGAACAAGAGGAAGAAGAAAGAAATGCGAGGTAAATCGAGAGCTTTCCATCGAGTGGAGAACGAGTTTTGTCCTGTGAAAACTGAAGAAGTTTAATTTCCCCAGCAACGGCTTGGTAGTACGGGAAAATCAAAAGAAAACTCGGCCCTTTCGGGGCATGTTCCATGCTAAAATTTCGTGACACATGCGCGTAACGTTTTTCGCTTGTTAGTCCAAGTTTCGTGACACTTCCGCGTAACGTTTTCGGCAGTTAGCTCAAGGCTAAACATGTTCCATGCTAAAACAAAATAAAAGAGAATCCCATCTACACTAAGGTCCTAATCATGAGATATATACGAACTTTGTCCGATCGATCTGGGGTCTTTGACGTCTACAAATAGAAGTAACCCGTTAATTCTTATGAGGTGTGTAGTTAATACGAATCCGATAGCAACTTATAACGATAAGTCAGAAACATGGTGGTGAGATAATAAAAGAGGCCCGTCGAGAAGACAAAAAATAATTACAATGGATATTAAGAAGTAGTTGAATTTGATCGATTATATACTCAAACGTAATTCGATTATACAAACAAAATTACTTTCATCAGCAGCATCACCATTTAATCATAACTCGAGGGTTCCCCAATTTAGGACTCCACGGACTTCCCTGTTCATGATCTCTCGAAGATAAATTGTAGAGGATGCAAGGAAATGAAAATAAGAAGGGTTCCTTCAATATTTACATTGGGGGGTTGTTGAGAGGGTCCGTAAATTTCAGGTACAGCTTGAAAGGGTAAGTGAGCAGAGGGCGTTTAGGAATGGAAAGAGGGTGTTGTTCTCAACAAGCTTTATAACATTTGTCTAGTTAGTGGGGTGTTTCATGGGTACGAATATAAAGAAGAACACTATTGCGAGGCATTCCAACATACATTAATTTACGTAAGTGTCCTTAGGAGTTTTCCTATGCAACACTATAAAAATGTTTTTTGATAGATCTTCAAGATGTGGTGCGAAGAGCGAAGGAGATATCGAATTTGATTTTTATTTCCATGAAAAATAAAGGGCGCATTCAAAAATTATTAAATTTATATTTTTCTTCAGTGAAAAACTTCTAGTCCCGGAAATGTTTTGAGTATTTCGTAGAGGTTAGTATATCGAAACTAAATATTTTTTATAACATTTCTTTATTTGGATAGTTTAATTCATTTCAAAACTTTACATAAAGGTCAATCTGACCTTAAATTGGGTTTTATTGTTCTCCAACGTTTCTCCCCTGGAACTTTAGCTTCTTCAGAGAGATGAAAATTAAATTCAAAATAAAAAATTTAAAATGATAAAATCTCCAGTGCTGCCAACCCGTTTCAGCAGAAAATTCCCCCAAATTCACGAAAAAATCCCCAAAATTTCCAGGAAGAATCAGAAAATCCAGTAAATTCAAGGTGCCATTAAAATCGATTTTGAACAAAATTTTGATCACAAATTGAATTATTAGGTCGGTAATAAAAGGTCATATAACAACGAAAACAATGTGAACGAAATTAAAGAGCGGATTATTACAAAAACAGGAGAAACTCCGTTAGCAAAAGTAGGCAGGTACTTATGGTGAATCATGTTGTCAATAAAAGAAAAACTTGATGGGTAACTTTCACACAAGTAATAAATTTGAATAGGTTAACATCAACATAACATTGATCACCAAAAAAAAAAAAAAAAAAAAAGTAAACCAACAAGTATGACAAGTAAAATAGGAAAAAATGCAAGTACACCCACTGTACATGATGTAGAAAGATGCATTTAATTTTCCTCCAAAATTTTGGAGAAAATAATTTTTCTTGGGCTCCTTCCCTTTCCTACATTTCCACTAACTCTCGACTGATTGGTTTGGCAAACTGACGTTCGTACCTGACACTGACACTGTCCGTTCGTGTCATTTGTCGTTGTTCTGAGAACGATCTAGTGGAGGGTTCATTTTTCTCATTTGTATTTATGGTGAAATTCACCTTTGATTCATATGTAAGGCAGTAAAAAAATAATAGAAATCAAGGATTGTCAGTGAAACTCAAAAATCCACCTGGAATTAGAGCCGGAAAACTATCGATAGTGCTATCGATAACTATCGATAGTCTACACTATCGTAAATTATCGATAGTTGACGGTTTGCAATCGATAGTTTTCGATAGTGGAGGTAATCACAAATCTGAGGTTATAATGCGTACACGTTTCTCTTCTTTACATAAGTTCTAATTGATATAATAGTTTTGTGTTTCTAGGGCATCTAGGGTTGTGTTTAATTAATTTTGTGTTTCATTATTGCAAGACAAAATGCCGAAACGTAAAATTTCTGATGTATGGAGGTGGTTTGGCAAGAGTAATGATAAAAAATTTTTAGTAAAGCTGGACAGATTGTGTCCAACAGGAGGGCATCAATAAAAGCTAAAAATGTAGATATGTTAATTTTCCTTAACCAAAATAAATGGTTAATTTTATAACTTTTTAATGTACCTACCTACATATTTTTCATGAATAAAAAGTATTTTCGCATTTAATAAGAACTATGTTGTATATTGAAGCTTTTTTATTGTAATGAGCCCAGAAATTTATAAAAGGGTATCCATTAAGGTTGAATATGTTATTACGCCAAGGCTTGATGACGATTGCCATACCAATATATGAGTTAAATGACCAAATTATTCAGAAGACTAATGTAAATTTAGCATTTTTTGAAACTATCGATAGTTATCGATAGTTTGCATAAAAATATCGAAAACTATCGATAGTGTAGACTATCGATAGTTTTCCGGCTCTACCTGGAATCCCCTCCCACACTTCATCCCCCTAGGGCTCTGAGACCCTTACAAATCCCCCACGTGGGGATGAATCCCCGCGTTGGCAGCACTGAAAATCTCTATGGAAAACACAGAAAGAACCCTGTTACAGGGTCAGATTTCTGGAACGAGAATGAGTGGTTTAACAATTTCTACCCACTCTAGTGGATATTTGGGGAAGGTAGGGCATCTGTTTCCTGTCTCCACTCACTCTAGTAGGAGTTTGGGGAAGGTAGTTTAGTTGGTTTTGTGTGTATGGGCGCATTGTCGCTACCTCTTTTCAGTTGATGCCCAAAGTTGATTTAATATCTGTTATTCACGGTAAACACATTTAAAACGGTAAACACTTTTCTAGTGAAAAACTTTTTCGAGTGTTGGGAAGGTGTAGAATCACGGAAGGCACATTGAATGGGAAATGCTAAAAAAATTTGATACCAAAGAGGAAAATCTCTCAATTAATTACTCGAGGATTCTTGATCAGACAGCGAAAAGAACCGCCTTAAAGCGCTTCTCCGGTTGAAACACCGCATACAAATTGATGGAAGTTGGAAGCTAATTATTTTTGAATATCGCTCACAATCAACAGAAGCCTTGAGAAGTAATCAATTTCCGTTATCATTAGAAGGGGAAGAAACTAAAAACCATCAGAATTACCAAAAGCCGACTAAATGAAAGTCTAGATTAGGTAGAACGTTCAAAAGTTCAGAAGTTCGGTCGGACTGAGATCATATTGCCTACAAATGGAATTGAATATTGAGGTTATTAATGGGAAATTCCAACTGTCACATGACGCACGTGATTAACTGAGTGATATCACCTAGAGCTCCACAGTACAGAATACCGTTCGGATTTGAAGGGTGTCGAAGATTTAAGGAATAATGGATAAGATTTATAAAAATTACCGAGAGGTACCCAGCCAGCGATATCGTAGCAGATCACTCTTCCTGTCTTCCTACAATCATAAGGCATTAAGGGGACTTGGAACCCCCCTCCAAAACAACAATATGTCGGTATCTCTATCTCCGTGATCCCTGGTCCGAATTTACATTTTTTTTTTTAAATTATAGATCTTTAGGAGATCTTTAAATGTGCGGGATCAGACCGTAAAAATATTAATTAGGAAAATCACAATGTTGAAGCGAAAATCCGTTTTTGATCCGTTATTGGCTTAGCAGTGTTGGCCCATAAAAAAATTATCACGAAAATTTTTGAATAACTGTTTCCGCACATTTGTGCGTTAGCATTAGTCGATCATTTTGGGGAAAAAATCATGAAATTGGTTGAGCAGATCCTGGGAAACAGATACATATGTGTCAAGAACCGTCACTTTACAGGAGAGCCAAAAAACGGGAAAGTAATGTTTTTAGCGCTCAAGCGTCTCTCTAATGAACTAAATCAATTTCTATTTTATGAAAACAAAGACGAAGAACCTCGCGGTTAGAATTAGGTCAGCTTATAGTGTTTTAAACAAGTTTCAGTTTCAGTGGCGTTTTTCGGTACCATTCGAACGTTTCCTGATGGGTAAACCGGCGATGTGTCGTCCGTGTCCTCTTCCAAGACCAAATTAGGTGAAATTCGACAATACGATGATTACGTAAGTACATCTGTTCTGGACATTATTGATTTATCGAATTTTGCTAGTGTTCTATCAAGAATCGCTACGCGCATGAGTTGTCAGGGTGAACTTACGATTGCCCCCTTATGATGACTAAGGGGCAGGTTGCTTCAGAACCAATTTTAGAACATTAAATGTTAAAAAAAATTGAATGTCATTCGTCATTCTATTCAGAAGTATATCTAGTTTTTGTTAGACAATAAAAAAAAGTTGTCCAGGGGTTCTAAATGCCCTTAAAGTTTGATTTCCGATCCAAGCGAATTGAGCAGATTTTCAGCAACCCATGGGGAAATTAAGATACATCTCAATAAAACGGATCGATTATGAACGGCTTTTATATTTTTGAGATGAGAGAGTAGAGGCCATCCACATGCAATCCACAAATTAGACAAATATACTACTAATTACTATATTTTAATAACACTACTGGTTGGCAATCGACAAATAAATATTTCTTGAAGTTGATTGCAGTAATTTTCTCGGGTTCATAACAATCTCTAAACTTATAGACAATCGTGAACACTATTGTATAGTTCATTGAAAAGAGTTAATGAGGAATTTAGAATTCCTATATTATTTCCTTAATTATTATAAAGAAGCCAAAAATGTGAAAAAATGTTTTAAAGTTTCATCCTTTTTCAGTGTAAACGTCATAGGGAACTTTATAGGGAACCATTCAACATCAACTCGTATAAAAATCACTGAGAATTGTTTATTTTGTTTATCTGAGAATTTGTTTATCAGATGAAATCTGTAGAATAAGTATTTTTTGTTTTCGCATTACAGTTAGTCAGTTCTAGACACCACGTGGGTCAGTAGTTGATTATCCCGTGAAGGTGTCTGTTCGCCCTTCTTAAAATTTTATATAGTTTTGTGCACACTAACTTTTGGTTTATTATTTTCAATAATAAGCCTATGTGATCGTGTAGCAAAAAAGTTATATAACCCCCCCTCAAACTTTGTCACTTTACGTTTCAAGGTGCGTAGAATCCAAATTTGAAATGTCCGTCCGCCGTCCGCCGTTCGCCGTCTGGGCCATAAAAGGCCTAAGAATTGACTTAAAAAACCCGTTCTTTCGCACATAGACTCCATTTGGGGTCTAGTTGGTCCTAACGTTTAACCATCCCGATCGCTTTACTCGCATAGATGCTATGGGCCAAAAACGGGCGAAAAAGTGTGTTTCTCTACGCGCGCACGCCTGGCACGCTTGGCAGGGGGTCACGGTGGGTGGTGAGGGGGGGTGAGCGGGCGTGGAGTGAGAGGAGGCGCCGGCGCCGCGGCACCTTGTTCTGGGTACGGCGCCGGCGTTCCTTCGAGGCATGAATATATGTTTTTTTCAAGGTCATATTTGTGTGTTAATACCAAAGCTTTTCCTACGCATATTTAATAACATATCCTCTCGACTTTTCGTACGTGCTTAGATAATGATATTATTAAGGCAATAACTATTTGAATAGATTGGAGCTCAAATCGAGAAATATAAACATGCGTATATAATTATAGAAGTATAGGTTGTGGCAACTCGAAATAGGATACGCCGAGGAGTCTGGACGGGCCTTATGACGTACGCTAGCCAACTAAAACTATGATCATACTCAATTGAAAAAATAATAAACCTTTGTGAAATAATTTGCAGCGTTTTTTCACTTGAAAGTGTAGTCTGTGACGGGACGGTTTCCTTTCCTCTATTCATCGATGAACCAACTTTTCCGATCTGGTGAGAAGTCCCCCCCCCCCCCCCTCCCTGATGTAGACAGTTCGATTAACCCCTTTGCCAGGGATTTATTTTGCTTTTTTATCGGTAAGACTAATCGTAACACACAGGTTGTGTCAAAATCAAGATTTTAGTTCAAGCGTTGAGGTCACCCATTTGATTTTTTCTTATTCATTTTGTTTAGGTAGGAAGAATTACGCCTAACCAGATTTGCGAGAAACTTTTCTTTCATTATTTACCTTAAACTATTGAATAATTTTTCACCCAAACCAGGTCCGAAAGTAGGGCGGTTTACCAAATAGGGGACTTATAGTATCGATATTGAATCAACTTATAGTATCGATATAGAATCCAGGAACGATATATCCACCCCAACTCAGATATAACTGAGAATTTAATCAAAATTTGATGAAATATGTCAAATTGTGGTAGTTTCAAGATAAAAAAAAAAATGAAGAGAACTTACAAGTATCGTGGAAACGAAATTGCGAAGGGTGACCAACACTTACCTGAAACAATAATAACATTTGGTGAGAAAGAAAGAATAGAACGAATGTCTTGATAATGGAAGGAAACGGCATATTATACAGCTACCTGAGGTAATACTGCGTATAGGATCAAACTTCCATTGGAATTCCGTTATTAGCCCGTGTTATCCATATGAATAACTGGTGATATGTTACTGTAACTGTAGTACGAATGTATAATTTCCTGTCTATAGGTCTGTCTTCAGTAGTATAGAATGGTAAAAAAAGTCCAGTCATGCAGCATGACCCCATGAGCGAATTTTTGAAGAAATCTTCGACTGATTTTTCAACTTTGAAATTTTTGAAAACTTGATACATATTCTTATAGGACATTTTACGCTGATTCCGAATATACCACATGTTATTATGCTGAAAAAATTATTTCGGACAACAAATCGCAATAAACAGGCTATTTTGAAATTTGTGACTACATTTTGGAAATTTTCAACCCGAAGATGTAATCCGATCATGCTGGCCAACGAACTTGAACTTTCGTTTTGTGTCCTTAACATTTTAAAATTTGTTTGAAGTTTCTAGCACAATTCTACGGACAGTTATCGTCTGGAATGACACATATATACATACATACATACATACATACATACATATATACATACATACATACATACATACATAAAAAAATGCGTTAAACTTCAGAATATGATTCAGAATAGCCTGAAACGGATTTCTGCATAAAATGTTTTCAAAAATTCACATTCTACAAATTTTGAGGCGAGAGCAATAGCTTAATTTTCTTCAAAAATTCGCTAAAAATGCGTTAAACTTCAGAATATGATTCAGAATAGCCTGAAACGGATTTCTGCACAAAATTTTTTTCAAAAAATCACATTCTAGAAATTTTGAGGCGAGAGCAATAGCTTAATTTTCTTAAAAATTCGCTAATAAGCGTAATGATTTTTTTTAACCAAGTTTTGACAAAAATTCAAATTCGAAAATTCATAATCAAATAAAAGTACTGTTTTGCTAAAGTGTTGAACATGATTCCTTCGATGCAAACACTTCCAAGGAATTTCTGAGGGGGAGTGCTGGGAATCAAGTCCAGTTTTGTAACATTTATAGAAATGGTATTTGATGCATTATCATGTGTTGATATTGCGCATTCAGCGTTTGTTTGTGAATTTTAAAATTTAAAAGTGTTTGTGTAAATAAAAATAATAGTAGTGGTTAAAACTGCCTTACCATCTTAGCACTCTACTATCCACATATACTTTGCAAACGACATATACAAATCGAAATTAGTGATTTGAATCGTAAGAGATAATGAATACAGAGTAAATTGATTGACTCATCATACCTTTGGAGAAGCAGGAACAGCCCATAATGAATCCCATCATCGGAGCTGTTTTTCATCTTCACGCCTGAATGAAGGACTAACACGAACTCCCATGTGACCATGGACACCCCGCGCACTTCGCCGCATTTGAGACCGTCCTTATGTGCATGGTTTCGAACTCAAAAAGTCAATTCCAACTACTCAACGGCCACATGGCGAGGACATTGTCCCCCAAACTGGGACCCAATATCGGTCGAATTGAAAATATCACCGAAAGAGAGGAGCGGGCGCTGCGTTCGAGAGATCCCATGTGCCTAAGGGAGGTTTAGACGGACGATTCATGAATATTGCAGGGAGAAATAAATGAGAACGTGGGTGGACTCAGTCATGAATGTTCCATTCGAAATTAGCGAGGGCCGACACATGAATACGTAACACTCCTTTCAACTGATTTACAGCTAATTTGCTAAACAGACAATATTTTTAAAAACAGGCCAATACGGGGTGCGAACTGTTCAAGCATGTACTAAAAGTGCAAGGGGAAACTGGTAAAAATGTGATTAAAAAAATCAAGGAGCGTGACGTAATCAAAATAATCATGAATGTTAACAGTCCCATTCCAAAACCCCTCTTCCTACATATAATACAAATTTTATAACAAATTTAATGGTGGAATGGAACGTTCACAACATCAATACATCGAGTTAATATGCACGTCATGGATTCAATTTTATAATAAATTTGATATTGCTGCAGGGATCTTAGGGAAAGCACACTCGAAATTAAAGCTGTAGCCATTGCGAACCTGAATAATAAATAGACTCATAGGCCAATAAATGTAATGTCGATTAATTTTTTCATCAAATTCGAGTAAATTTTGCATCCAAAATAATTTTTTACCAACAGGTTTGTCCTAAAAAACTCGGCGCTTTGCGCCTCGGCGGGGGGCTCCGCCCCCCTGCACCCCCCGGTTTATTTCTTTTTCCATACTCTGTATGAAATCATAGGAACACAGAATGTGTTTTTGCTTGGTTGCTTGGTTGCACGTGAATAATAACAATATTTGGCAATAATAAAATAAATAATTGTTAGACATTTAATTTGGTCTAAAACCCTATAAATATTATATAAATAAATATGTAACTACAAGAAAAATACTATATAAATTGAGAGCTTTCCAACGAATGGTGAACAATTTCTGTGCAATGAACACTGCGGGAGTTCTATTTCCTTACCAACGGCTTGGTTGTACGTGAAAATCATTATAAAAGGCGCATAACGGTTTTTTCTGTCGGTTTTTTGTGACGATTTTTTTTCGGTAGGTCATCGCAAAAACACATTCTGTGTTAAAAGGCGGGAAACAGGTTCTCTTCGGTTTTTCAAGGTTGCAATAAATTGATATCATGATTTATTTTTTCAATTTTACAGAAGCAGAAAATTAAATGAAAGAGAATCTCCTACATTAAAAAAACAGTCATGCGAGCGAATTTTCGTAAATTATCGTATTGTAAAATGTTAAATTATTTTGAAATTTAAGCTTTATGAGTGCAAAGAAAATTTTAAATATTAACTTAATGACAAGAAACGTATTCTAAATAATAATCCCCTATTCAAATAGAGGTTTTGAATTTTCACTTTTTTTTTTTTTTTTTTTTTTTACTTTTTTACTTTTTTTTTACTTTTGTTAGAAAATTGTAAGTACAAAATTAAAATGAATACGAAGTGCATACTACAAAATAAAAATTAATTTTAAGCACATTTTTTAGCATAATTTTGAACATACATTTTGAATGTTCTAGTTTATAGTTAATGAACTTTATTTGAGCGATATTCTGCCTGAAAATATAAATTTAACGATTTTTAGCAGTTTATAGCCATTTTTAGTGATTTTTTTTAGTACATTTATTGAAATTTGACCAATTTAATGTGGTCAAATTGATTTGCTGGCCAAAGAACTCATCCTTACGTTTAGAAAGCTTGATTTTTGACGCAAGAACGAAAGTTTTATCCCAATCCTAAGGAGATTTATCGTCTGGAATGACACACACACACACACACATTTATGGGGGTCACTGATGAAGCATCCTCGCGAAACGTCTGACGTAAGTCCATCTTTAATCCTCTTGTTTTATCTCTCAATGAAGAGTATATATATATATATATATATATATATATATATATATATGAAAAAGCGTTAAACTCTAGGATTCGTTTCAGAATGCCTGAAAACGAATTTTAATGAAGAGATTTTTCAACAATTTTGATTTTAAAATTTTCCTAGCCATTGCAATAGTTCATTTTCTACGAAAATTTGCTAAAACGAAAGGTTTAGAATTCCATTGAGATGTGGGAACCCTCGCACTTTGTGCTTATTTTTGAAGAATTTCCAATGCGCGTTGGATCCATGACGTCACACTAGAACAGAAATCACCACCCTACGCTAAACGGCTATTCGATATTTTGAGTTAAAAACAGAGAACAAACCAAGAAATGTCAACGAGTGTAGAACGTATTTTATAAGGTGAGATGGAGAAATATTCGTGAACCCTTTCTCTCTAAATATCGTCATGATCGTTTTTCGAAACTGAAAGGTTTTTTTGTGAACGATTTCCAAAGAATAGTAATGTAATAAATTTCAATAATCATTTATGAAAACACTCACACACACATCACTGTGAGTGCCATTTTCACTGTAGTGTAAATTTGTCTAATTTTCACAATCCTATACTCAGCATTCTCCATTTTTTCCAATCACCAATTATCTACGCCAACTTTATTAAGGATATTTAAATAATTAAAAAACTGGGAGTTTCAATTATAATCCTTTCTTTCGCCCGTAAATCCTCGGCAGTCGAGAACTGCCATTCAACTTCCGTTCAACTCTGTTTCTTGAATACTAAAACCGTCACACGCAACTTTGTGAGTTCTTAAAAAATTAAATAATGCTATTCCTAAAGACTTGACTCGAGAGAAAACTCTTTGCTTTGAGTCGTTGGGGAAATTCAGTTGTCGGTTCGGCCTTTTTTATGTACTGTCTCGGCTATTTCGCTGATGATTTGAAAAGTTTGACCCAGTTGTGGAGAAAACTTGTAGAAAACATTACTCGCCCTGAGGCATTTTCTACAATGCCGCTCTTTCAAATTGCCTGGGCGGCATCCGTGCCTGAGGAGGAAAAAATCTATTCAAAACCGTATGTTAAATACTCTAAATTTACTTCAAACTACATGGTTAGATTTTTTATTTGATAGCATTTTCTTTGTGAATTTTTCTTGTATTTTGATGTATTATTCGCAATAATTTGAATAATCTTTTTAAATGGTCCAAGAAAAGAAAAGTCATGCTCTCCACCACCAAATTTATTGGTTCACATTTCAAACGAAAATATGTATATATGTACGCCCCCTATAGCTTTTCTCCCGAACTACTGAACCAGAGTTTATGATACCTAAATGAAAAGTCACATATGGGCTGAGGTTGGTCCTCAATCGTTGAAAGCATATCTTTTCCACTCTGAAGGGTAAAATTGAAGAGTTAAAACATTTTAAAAAGCACGATTTCGAAATCTTTCAAAATTAGAAAAGAGTTGATTTAAAGAAATGTATAGATTTTGTATCTTATTTTCAATATTTTGATTATTATTTTCAATAACGAACCTTTGTAATGGACCGAAAAATGGAAAATAAATATAGGTAAATTAATTATAACAATCCGTCCATACTCCGGGCCGTATGCCGTCGGGAATTCAGCTTTGGTCAGTCCAAACAAAAACTACAAATTTAGGATGTACAAGAAATACTCAACGACGAGAATCACATACACATACACGATGAAAATTTTTTTGGTAGATAAGGATGATCAATTACTATAACTATCACCTACTGACGCCGGTAAACATCACATTCGCTCTTAATAGTCCCTAACTTAAGAACGGTACAACCACAAATTATACAGTACGTAAATCAACATGAAAAAGTGATACATAAAGGACCGGATAAAAGATGCAGCCAGAAAATGAGACAGATAACGCTGTTGAGTGGCGAGTCAGCGCAAAAGGTTATTAACCATCCGTTATTAACCACCAACGGTATTAAACCAACACAAACTCTCATTTCGAGGCACGATTTTAATAAAACTCATCTCGAAGTTTCATGTTACTGGGATGAACAGTTGAAACCTAATCCTCATATTTATTTACAAATAATTTTAATACACAGTGGTCATGTGCAATTACATTAAAACTTCTCCATGCTATTCAAAGGCGAGAAATATTTATTATTAATATATATGACCGTGCAAGGGAAAAGGGAGCTCAACTTGCCAAGGCATTTTATTTAATTTTTTTTTTGCTTCAGAGGACAAATAACGAAGATTGGGTCACAAAATGACTTTTTATTTTTTTGTAATATTTTTTTTGGTCCCAAAACTATCTTTCATTCCCCAATAATCATCAACTTGAATTTTATACATTTTTCATTGTATTTACAATCACGAAAAACTGCAGTTTGCATGCAGAAAATCTGCTGAAACCTGCTGAAAATTTGCAATTTTCGGGCCCGCGTTTTTCAAACTCTGGCAAATCATAAATTTTGATAGGGAAATGATAGAAAAAAACGATTTTTTTTTTCTTTTTTTTTCAGCATAATGAGAAGAAAAATAGAAACTCAGATTTGACCTCTGGCAAGTTGAGCTCCCTTTTCCCTTGCGAGACACACACACACACACACACACAAACACGAACACACATATATATATATATGTATGTAAGTTGACACTTGGAACTTGCAATGGACCACGTATCTTCGAAATTATTGAATCACGCGGTGAATTATGAATATTATGCGATTTGAATCGAATTAAATTTAATACTTGAAATAAATTGGGAACACCTATTTGTCAAAAAATAAACGACTACGTTCAGCAAAAATATTATGTTTCATATACGGTAGGGCATTACCTATCTCTGGGAGCCGACTGTAGGAAAGTGTAGCACAGTGGTATTAGAGGTTTTAATGCATATAAATACGTTGGGTAAAAAGTACTTTTACGAAGCCCTCGTAATAACATTCACGCTTCGAGTCTCAGCTCGAGAAATGTGCAAATGCCGGTTGTACCAGAGAAAAGGGAATTCTAGAATGAAAAAGGAAGTAAAGTAACATTTCCTTCCAACCGCGGAGACGAGCGGGTACTTCGTAAACCCGAACAACCCGGAGAAATCCGGAGGCTGCACAGATAAAAACATACAATATAAATGCACTGGGATTCCCTAACTTACCTAACCTGGAGATGGCGGGCCTCGGTGATAAAATTGGGAGAAAAAGGGGATACTGAGAGCATACGAATCTGGATCATGATGAAAGAAGCGAGCCGCACTATCACCACATGAATAATCAACGACCAAACTTTTCGTAAAAAAACACTAAATCAATAATGATGTTCAAAATTATTCACCAAACTGCGGTGTTCGTTACATTGCGTACGTCTTAGAAAATAGGGTATGTGTGAAAACTGACATTTGTTTGGAGAATCATAGAAATCCATAATTAAAATGAAGAATTACAAAAATCGTTGATATAGCAGGGGTTAAACAGTTTTAACCGATCTCAATTAAGGAGGAAAACGGAAGCAATTCATTTATTTCATTCATTTTGATGAAACTGGATTTACGTGAGAAGTGGAAATGTGACAATTGTAATAAGAAGAAGAGGAATAGTAATGCAAATGATCCTGATAGCTCAGATGATGAGGGTGGGGTCGATACAATACCTGAATCTGGTTCTGAAATGACTAATTTGAATTACAAAATTGATTTGTTGTTGAAGAAGTTCGGCTCCCTGGATGATAAGGTTGAATCTGTTGAAAGATCAATGGGTTTTTTTAATGACAGGTTTGAGGATATGAAGAAGGAGTGGTTGGGTATGAAAAATGTTGTGGATGAGATAAAAAAAGTGAACCTTGTCCTTCAGAGAGAGAATCAGGAGTTGCGAAAGGCTGTTCTGACACTGGGTACTAAGGTTAATGATTTTGAACAGTCTACTTTATCTTCCTCTGTGATTGTCAGAGGGATACCTGTTAGCCAAGATGAAAACCTTACGGATATCGTTAAGACGTTAGCCAATAAAATTCAAGCCCCGTATGAAGTCCATCATATTATATCTGCAAACAGGATTAAACCACCTGTTAAAAGAGTTAATTCGCCAGCTACTGAACATGAGTTTAGCCCCATTGTTGTAAACTTTTCAAGTGTGGAACTTAAAAAATCATGGATTAAACAAATGCGGGCTCACAAATATATTATGGCTAAAGATCTGCATAACCGCTTTCCTGATAATAAAGTTTATATAAATGAGTGTCTCACTCCCTTGAATGGACATATTTTTTGGCACGTTCGCAAATTTGCCTCGGAATACCAGTACAAATTCTCCTGGACCTCTAATGGGAAAATTTTCGTGAAGAAGGATGAATCGACGTCTTCTAGACCTATTCGTATTTTTGATTTAAATCAACTTGCTACTATGGACACGATGAAGCGATTGGATATTCGGAACCCAACCTTCGCATTATCTAGTTTTTCTACTGAAAAATAGTAATTATATATGTTTTTTTCTTAATCTTTTTATCTTTTATATTAAATGGTACTCCGTCTTGAAAAAATATTAGATTCAGTTAGCAACGTTTTGTTTTTCTGAAAATTGTGTTCAACGATGATAACTGCCTTGCCCTGACGGCTTTCTATGTTTCTCATGATAGACACCTTCTTAGTTTTTTGGATAATTTGGAATCTCATCTTAAACATAATGCTACTTCAACTTACCATGTTTTAGGAGGAGATTTTAATATTGATATTTTAAAATCATCCGTAGTTTCAGTTAATTATTTAAATATCATGGCGGAATATGGTTATCTTTCTTTAATTAATGATTATACTAGAGTTTGCAATAGTAGTAAATCATGTATTGATCATGTCTTTATCAAGGGCCCAATGAATGATACTAGTCTTGGAATTATTTATAGTAGTTCTTTCTCTGATCATTTTATGACTATTGCGGGGTTAAATCTGAATAAGTGTACTACTCGTCCCAGGTCCGTGAATGATGAGCATAATAAAGTGTTTCGTACTAATTATGATGCTTTGGAGGGGAAGTTGCGGGAGGAGTCATGGAACAATTTATATTGCCAGGGTGATGTTGATTTGGCCTGTCAAGCGTTCGGCTCTATCCTGGAGGGCCATATAACATCTTGTCGCTATACGGTGTATTTTTCGGGAAAGTTTGTGAAGTTGAAGCAATGGAATACAAGGGGTATTTTGTTATCTATTAGGAATCGCGATAAAATAAGTCGTAAACTCAAAAAACGTCCTTTTGATGTGGACTTGTTGGTCTATTATAAGAAATATCGTAATATTCTCAATGCAATAATTAAAAAAGCTAAGGCTAAATACTATGGGGGTATAATTGATGAAAGTAATGGGGATCCTAAGATACTGTGGGCAACTGTAAATGAGGCATCGAATAGGAAGACAAATGAGCGTTCTTTGGTTTTGAATAATATTCGGGATAATTTGGATAATTTGGTGACAGATAATTTTCAAATTGCTCAAAATTTTAATTCATATTTTTCATCGGTTGGAGCAGTTATAGCTGATAGTGTTGCTTCTCCTGATTACTGTCCAAATGTGACTATGAATACTGTAAATAATTCACCCTGCTCCTCCTTGTTTCTCAAACCTGTTGAGCATATGGAGGTTTCTGTTTATATAAAGGAGCTTAAAGCTAATTGCTCTTTTGTTGAATCAGGTATTACTAACTGCACTTTAAAGAAATTTTCTCATCTCTTGAATGTCCCATTAGCCTTTTTATTTAATTTAGTTTTTACAAGTGGTATATATCCCAAAATTTTTAAAAAAACAATTGTCATTCCATTATTTAAGAAAGGGGATAGAACAATTATGGGTAACTATAGACCTATATCACTGACCCTATCTATTTCTAAGTTACTTGAAAAGTGTATTAAGGCGCGGCTTGTATCCTTCCTTGAAAGTAATAATATAATCTCTATAAATCAGTATGGTTTCCAAAAGGGTATAAGTACGGACCATGCATTATTCAATCTGAATAATCTTGTTTCTCAAAAACTTGATGAAGGCTTTTTTGTGTTTGGAGTATTTCTTGATATCAAAAAGGCCTTTGATTCTGTAGATCATCGGATCTTGATTGAAAAGCTTTACTCATACGGTATACGTGGCTTACCCCTTGATTTAATTAGATCATTTTTGTCTGATCGTCCTCATTTTACTAGGGTTGGTTCTGTCTTGAGCGATATGCTAATTGCGAAGCATGGTGTTCCTCAAGGAACGGTTTTGGGACCAATCTTGTTCCTATTATATATTAATGATTTGATGAACATGAATATAAATGGTAAGCTGTTTGGTTTTGCAGATGATACTGCCCTGGTATTTTGGGGTGATGATTACAAAACTTCAATAGATAATATCAACTTTGATCTTTTTAGGATTAAACAATGGTTTAGCTTAAATAAATTATGTTTGAACATAGATAAAACATCCGTTCTTCGATTTTCAATAGGTAATAAAAAATTTCCTCGTTACTCTGCAATAAAATTTCACACTAATTATTCATGTTTAAGTAGTACTACTAATTGTGTCTGCCCTCCGCTTTCGTTTAGTGACCATTGTAAATACTTAGGTGTTTTCATTGATAGTCATTTAAAATTTAAGAAGCAAATTGATTTTTTAATTTCTAGACTGAGAAAATTATTTTATGTTTTCAAGGAAACACGTAGTTTTTTGTCACAACAACATATAAGGACAATATATTTTGGTTTGGCGTATTCAATTATTAAGTATGGTATTGTTCTCTGGGGAAGTGCAAGTAAGTCTGATATAAGACAGGTGCAGGTGGTGCAAAATCGTTTACTTAAAATTATATTGAACAAAAATGATAGATATCATACCTCACTTCTTTATGAGCAATTTGAAGTAAAAAACATTTCTCAAATGTTCTTGCTTCAGTCTTGTGTTCATGTTTACTGCACTGGTGTAAGAATTGAACATATTTCTGTTTCTGATTCTACTCGCAATTTCAATACCTCTCGTACACTCTTCCCAAGGATTAATACAGAGTTCTATAGAAGGAATGCATTTATTAAAGTATTGAGATTTTTGTTTGACAATGGAATTAATATTTTTCAGTTTGATAGTCTATCATCATTTAAAAGGAAGTTAGTTAATTTTTTATAGTGTAGGAGTTATTTCTGGGTGATTATGTTTCTTTTTTCTATATATATATTTCTGTATGACTTTCTTTTCTTCATCATTTTAACGTAATTTGGTACCTAATGTTTTATTGGCAATTTGTTCACTAAAAATTTATTGTTACTTTGACAACGATTCTTTGATATTATTTATTATTGAACTCCACCGAGGAGCACAAGTTTTTCAACTTATTCTTCGGTGGGCAACAGTACATATTTAATTTGTTTATTTATCTTATTTAATGTATTTAATTCTTTAATCCATTCCATTTTTTGGTATTTTTGTATTTATTACTTCATATTTATGTTGCCAATAAAGTGAATTGAATTGAATTGAATTTACACACGGCCAGAGACGATGCAATCTAGTATCGATACGAACGCAATGATAAAATTGAAGTTACACAAACTTACAAATTTTGAATGGAAAAACCAACCAAGGATTGTAATTGTACTCCTAGAAATCGAAACTCATCTCAGGTATACTGTATCAACTCTATTTAACTATATCAGAGGAAACAATGAAATTAATTACCCAAATATTAAGCACCCACAATAAAACAATATACTTATTAAAGATAAAAAACCACGAACTGTTGTTTAGATTGTGTAAATATATGTATTTTTATGGATAAAAACTAAGTCCTTAAACAAAATTAGTAAAAGTAATAGTTCTATAATAACTATAATTCTAAGGGTTGGTTCGGACACGTAGTTCGTAACCGTTCGTAACTGGACAACACGAGAACCAGTTCTGGAAGACCTCGAACTAGCAGATCGTTGTTCGGACGTAGGAGTTCGTTACCGTTCCAAACTAGTGTCTTTTTTCCAGAACTAGTAGTTCTAGACATGCGCAATAAACAATCTTGGCCCCTCCCGCGTTTTTTCAAATATTGTTTTGTTGTCGTATTATCGGTTGTCGAGTCCCCTATTGTTGATCTCTTCTCTTTATTGTGGTCATCAGCTTACTTACCTATTAGTCCTATTCGATCCTTGTTGATTATTCATCAGTGGCATAGCTAAGGCATTTCTAATTTAGGGCAACAGTCAATTTAATTTTATTTTATAGTTTTAGTGTTGAATTTTTCTAGAACTTGTTATTGAATATACGAAGACTGTAGGCGTATATTGTCCTGGGATATACGACCCGATGGAAGGAACTAATAGTTGGCAAATAGAAGTGTAACGGAGATAATAATTCACTTAGGATTGATTGGTAGCAGGTTAGGGAAGATTTGGTACACTATCACAAGCGTGTTAGTCAATGACTACTAAGCGTTCACTTGCTCAGAGCAGTTCTCTCAGGTGTGGGGGAACATCAGGAATAGTTGAGGAGTATTTATTGCTCTTAGCTACACTGCGGTTGCGATTACATTATTGCGGGTGAGCGTATCGCTCTCCAAAGGGCTTGGAAAAGACAAACGAACCGAGATACGAGATAAAGAAGGAAGCTAATACCAAATTGGTACTAATACCAAAACATATGGAAGAAAACAAAGCCATGAACAGAACAGAAAGAACATACAAAAGACAAAATACGATGAACTACAACAATCCAGTATGAATAGAATAAGTAGTTCGAATATAACAACCATCAAGTTAGAAACTAAAGATGAACCGATTTATTAATTAAATGATACCATTCAGACGCGAACACAAGTGGTCATCAAAGACCAGCTGTCGATTTTATGTTGCAACGATTAAATAAAAATCATGTATCATGTTTTCTTATCAAATTTCAGTTTTCTCCGTCTATTAGGAGAGAAATGAGCTTCCGAGCCCACTCGGCTGACCTGTGTGGGTCCTCAATTAGTCAATCGTACACAGCAGACTCATAGATGACTTATACATGTAAGACTTGTACTTGTAGCGGTAAAACGTGATATATATTAAAACGTATATGGTGAGCTATGAAACATGTGAAACTAGAAGTAAACGACAAAGTAATTAAACCTAATCGAAACCGCTCATGGTCGCAGTTATGAATGATGCACCTAGGATTTTGGAAGCAGGCTAGCAAAGATAAGGTACACTATCTCACAAGCGCGTTATTCAATAGAGAGTTCCAATACGTCGTGTGGTATTGACAATCCGGCGCCGTAACTCTGACGCAATGAGTTACGGTGACGCATCCTTCCGTACAGATACGTTAACGGATCGCGATCCGGAAAAAAACGTAATTGTCTAAAATAACCTCCTTCCATGGACTCAAATAACCTCCTAGGGATAATTTCCAACATCCATGGATTTAGCGTTACAACTAGATCCGTTAAGGACTTGACGTGACTTTAAGGTGCGGTAAAGTTTCTCGTTACCGCACGCCGTATTGAGACGGATCTCAAGGAATTCTCTAATGACTATTTAACGTTCACTTGCTCAGAGCTGTTCTTTGCGGATGTGGAGCAGTTGGGGAGTATTTATTGCTCTTCACTGCACTGCGGTTGCGATTACATTATTGCGGGTGAGCGCATCTCTCTCCAAACGGTTTGGAAAGAAGAAATCATCGCAGATACGAGGTAAAAATATGAGCACTGTACCCATACACAAATTTATTGGTAAGTAACGCACGCAATACGGGAACTTCCCTGTGAACGTACTTCATCATTTTGGTAAAAATGGCGAATAGATCGTGATTTTAATGGATGTACCCCACCAACCTAATCCAACATATACATTACAACTCCATCCCTACATTAAAGCTCCTCCCTCGTCAACACGACCATCATAAAGAATGGACTATTTCTACAAAAAATTAGTTGAAACTGTCACGATTTATCGGCATTAATCAACACCCCCCCCCCCCCCACCATAAACATCCGCGAGTCACCAAAACCGGTTCAAAATATCGTAAATACAGAGTTCATTTCGCCCTCTATCATTCCTCACAAAAGTATACGAAAAACGCTAAATTCATGATTAGTCTGAATCAGTTCATTAGTTACTCCTCAGATAGTAAATTTGAAACTTCAAATGTTTGTTGAAATAGACTAAAATTCGGATCGTAAAAAAAGTGTGTTTGACTAAAGGATTAGCACGTTTATACTCGTATATACTGGTACTGCCTATGTTAGCTGCTTGATTGTTTTTGAAATTATTTATGAAGTTCATTGTGTATTTTATTTTATTGTAGTTTCCAATATTTATAAGGTAATGTGAATAAACTGAATTAATAATGAATGTTATACTAATTTTTAATTTATAAAATATTTGAAATTTCTACTAAAGGTGTAATACTAAATAGATTATCATTAATTGTGAGTAAATCATGTAACTGGACACCACGATCAATTTCTAAATTTTGTACTCATATAGTTGATTCAACTGAGTATTGAAAACACTCGTTAATGATGTTTACTACAACAGTTTCAATTATGTATTCTTCGGAAAGCATACTCGGATGTAAGGAACATACATGTTCAAATACATTAAATAAATAAATACTACCTTGAACTGTTCGATAATATCCGAAGAACCAGCAATCTGTATTGTGTACTAGCAACGTATTCGAATAATTGGTTTCAAGTGAAATGATTGGTTTCAATAAAGTAAGTTGATATCCGAGTATACCGAATTAGAGGACAAGTCTGACTAATTGAGACTAGTCAATTATGTGTAAAGAGGGAGAAAAACGAGTTATTAAACTCATTTCGATGAATCAATTAAATTAAATTTTCCGTCTGAGCACCTTAAAGCTCCCGAGGGCATTTTATATTTAATCAGGCGTAGAAGATTCGGAGTACGTTCAACCTTTTAGACGCTAAACGCATATTTTGGGAGGGAGGGCCGCCATTAATAATTTCCTACGGAGAATGAGAGGTACCGTGGCCAGAAAAGGAAGTGGTGAAGGAGGCCCTCGCCCTCGCCATTAGCGTTTTTCCACCTCCGTAACTAACTGGGGTGGAAGAAGTGGGGACAGCAGCGACGCTAGCGAGCTCTAACGAGTTAATAAAGAAAACCGGCACGCACCGAATGGGTGAGGAGGGTGGTTTCAACGATGCGAATAAATTAAATGAACCAATCGGAGTTAATATTCGACAGGGGTAACAACAACAAAAACCCACAAAATGCGCCATCAATGTAATTCCAAATATGCGAAAAGTGTAAATATTCTTTATAGCATACATGTGACAACAAGGTCCGATCCCTGTTGCTGCACAACTGTAGTACTTATATTTATAGTACTATATAGTAGTATATATATATATATATATATATATATATATATATATATATATATATATATATATAGGACAACTACTTTGGGGAAATGCGAAGTGAAAGGGCACGCTCGAATGCAACTACTTAGGGGCAAAGACCAGCAACTACTTTGGGTAAACATCCCCCACCGATACGGATTCCCTGCGATAACGTTAGTTGTTGATCGATTCCGATTATCGATGGCCTGAAAAAGTATATAACGCATTTACAACGCTGATGGAGGAGGCCCCATTGGAGGCGTCAAGCTTTTCTTATTACGTTTTGACGAACTATATAGAGGATCATTGCTCTTTCCCGTTCGATGTGGGCTGCATCCCCACCAGACTCAAGCTTACGTACAACCAATGCAGTAGAATCATTCCACAACGACTTCAATAAACAATTTTATACTCCACATCCCAATATACATCTCGTCATCTCGGTGCAAGTTGAGTCGGATTTGAAGAAGACGAGTATCAAGAAAGGAGCCAGTACAGTAACCCCCTGAAAAAGTCAACTTGTGACATGAAGCGTTGGATGAACTGTGGAACAAGTTCCTTGAGGACAGAAATGTATTGAGTTACCTGGATGGAGTTAGTAATCGCTATGAATGATAATGTATGACTTAACATGACAAGTTATCCATCATGATTTACCGATTACTGTGATTATAAACGCTTCAATACAACCATTTCAGCTTTTTTCCGTGTCCCCGAACTAGTCGCGTTTCTACCGGAGCGCTTCCTTAAAGTAGTTCTTTTATTTCCCCAAAGTAGTCGTGTTTCTATCCGATTTCCCCAAAGTAGGCGCCCCCATATATACTATTATATAAAGCCATACATACTATATAATTGTTATACAATTAGAAATTATAATCTGCTATGCAAAGATTTTGAATTTAAAACTTTTTTTTGCAGCTTTTAATGATAATTTTAGAACATATTAGTACAAGATACGTACGTTTTTCAACATATTTTGCGCATGAAAATGTTAATGTTCTAGTAGACAAATGATCAACATAAATTGAGAAATATTCTGCTAAAAATATCATTTAAATTATTTTTAGCCATTGTTTACAAATTTTAGTGATTATTTAGGCACAATTTTTGGAATTTGACAAATTTATTGAGCTCAAAAAGTGCTTCCAACGAACTCTTCCTTCATCTTGGAACTTTTTTTTTCGGCGAAATAACTTTTTAAATCTCAAAAAAAGTTAGAAGTGGGAGTTGAACTTCATTTTTTTAAAAAACAAAAACACGCTAAAAGAAATAATTTACCTTCCATGTCAATTTTTGTGTGTTTTAGGTACAGCAATAAACTCATTGGTGATTGTAACACACGATTTTCAACCTCCAAATTTCTATTTTTAGCGAAGAGAGTAGGAAATGGAACGCTGACGTACTACCAACGACACAACTAAGAACTACATAAAGGACAATCTTGGCCTCATAAAGTCCTTGAAACGAACAAAGTTAGCTGCAGATATGGCTTCCATTCTAGAGAGCTTCCTTGCGCAACTTCTAATCGGATTAGACACCTATTGGACTTGAACGTGACAGATGGGAAGCGATTAGTGAAGATGATAACTCACTAACGGAAACCGTACGTACACTATGTTACGTTCCAAGATTTATATTCTGAACCACTTGTAAAACCGTTTATATATTACGTAACTGGGATATTTTAATTAAAAAAACAATTATTTCATTTTTAACTCTTACGTACTGATTTTAAAGAGCTGATTGGCTCAATCATTGTGCGGTTCTATAAAGTTAAGCCATATATTAGGTTTTATGAAAAATCCCCTCAAAATATAGAATAATCCCAAAAACGTCTCCGCAACGATACCCCAAAAGTGATGCTTGAATAGATTTTAAAATTAACTAAATTTTTTTAAACAATACAACTTGACATTCTCTCTTTAGAGAGAAAAAAGTTAAGAAGAAAGAAGTGTAGGAATAAAAATTTCTAATTTCTAAACATATTATTTCTCTGTGATGTGCAGGAACACACGTAAACCATTCGCGAGTAACGATAAAATAAATAAGAGATGCGGTTTCTCATTAACTAAATAGAACATAAATAATATAATAATAGGCAGTGTTGGGCATAATCTTATCGCCGAATACGAATACGATTGTAATCGCAATCATTATTCGTTGGTTCTGAGTCAACTGCGATTACATCCGTATTCGTGTACCTAATCGTATTCGTCTGTCGTCTATTACACGAATACAACCCATAAAAATGCATAGCCTTGCTAATATTACCTAGCTTCAGAGGGAAGTCCTATTGAAATAGATTTGAAACAACTAGGCTGTGCTCCAATCGTTGAATTTGTTTTAAGGACGTCCCTCTGAAGCTGAGTATTCATCTCCATTCCATTCACGCAAGTTGCCTACAAAGGTGTAATGATAAAAATTACAACTTTCAACTGCCTCACGAATTCGTTTGTCTTATTTCTATAAAATATTTGTAAATTCTTTCTATTCCCTCGATTGTAGACGTAATAGTAATCTAAAACGTCACAATACCACTACCACGGCCACAGATTATGTCCACCATTGGCAATTGTCCACTAACAGGAGTTTCATAGCACTACTGACAACTGCTGACACCTTTTCCCCATTAATCACGCCCATATTACCATAAATTCGCCTCACAATTTCTCCTACTACTCTGATAAATCGATAATGTTTGGCAAGTGATTTTTTACGTAGGAACGGGGGCAGTTGCCAGCTAAATTGTTGAAGACAGCGAGGGTCCAGTAACACATCCATTTTTCCCGCCTCGCCGTTCCGCACAATCAGCTGACGGCTATTACCATCAGTAACAATTAGAAGGCGAAAGCCGCGTCCGCGGAAGCCCCGTCATAAATTACTGTGGTAGGTTCCGACTCGGCTATTTTTCGATCGATCAAACTCCCATTCGGTTATACCGGGATACTGTAACTCGATGGCCCCCACACACACACCCCGTTTACGTCAAACCTCGTCATATTTCATCATAAATCTACTCTTGAACCGGCGATCGTACGTACTGATAATGTGTTATTGCCCCAACACAGCACCACTTATATATAAAACATACGTAGATATATAGATGGATTTTATTTATTTCAATAGAGACACTTACATATGATGATAGTACAAAATTAGAACTAGGCTACTTGCCTAGCAACCTTTTCTAACGATTGGCCCGTGTTATTGGTTAAGGTCTAGGCGATTTGCCCAAAATTTCAAACAGCACGTTGACATAACATCGCATATGCGTCTACATCTACACATACCTTAAATATCATAACTACAACGGGATTTGATGTCCCTATCTTCTATAAGCAGAAAAACTTTCTATAGTAAAAATTAAAAATTTAGTTTTATAATATTATACATAAATGCTGTTTAGCATAGTTTCGCAATTCACTGTCCCATTTTTCACAAGCCACGTTAAAATTTGCTTTTTGTAGCTTGGTCCAGTATAATTTTGAGCTCTTTTCATGTGACTGTCTAGCACTCTGTGAATGATGTACATAATGCATTTTGGGTAGGTATGTTATTTAAATGAATTAATTTCCCTTCGGTAGGCGTCTACACCTATGCAGATATATTTAGATACTTAATGTATAAAATTCTTTTATACTTTTATACAAGTTTTCTGCGTAGAAAGGCTATCTAATACAGAAGTATTAAACTGCGTGATAATTTGCAGCGTCTTCATTTTATTACCTCCAATTCGGTAGAGATATTCGGTTTAGCGGTTGATGTCAATTGAAAACGAACGATGGGAAATCATGTTGGCACAAATGAGTGAAATGAAACGATGGCAATTCCAGTCAAAGTCAGAATATTCACGCTCAATCAACCAGCATGCAGTCTGCTATTTCATAGCAGCCGATGAAAGTAGAGATTTGGAAAATATTCAATGGAATCCGCAATGCGATGGGAATTGGAATTCGAACCGAGGTGATTGATCATGAAAAATTGAATACTGGGAGAAAGGCAGTGATAGAACGGCGGCGGCAGATTTAGTGAGCGAATGGACTACGGAAAAAAAGCCAACAACCCCAAAGGAAAATATTGATCAGGTCCACAATCACACGTGATACGTTTCACCTGCTGAACATGCAAGCTCAAAGGCACGAGACCTCCAGCCATCATTTGACTAGCGGTTTACCTGCGGGTTGAGAAATGACGGGATTCCGTGAATTGAGGATTCCATGATATGAAAGGATTCGCTTTAACTGATGAGATTGCTTTAATTATTCGTTAATCAAGTTGACGACTCGGGAGAAGATAGTAAAGTGGCGCCGTCGCCGCACGACAAGATCCAAATAATAGGCGGTTGGTAGCAGTAAATCAGAGAGCAATTTGACTTTATCGTAATTTTATTGAGTAACACGGTTATGATATACGACTTTCCTTGGTATCTTAGCATTTCATCTGAAAGTAGTTCGATTTTAAAGAAGAAAACTTACTACGCTTTCGTGGCAACGGTTCAGTTGCAGGTGGAAATTATTGTGATTCAATGCGTTGAATCGCTGCGTCTCCCTTCTGATTTATTATTTTGAATAATCAACCTTCCGGCAAAAATTAAACCCCCGCTCGAAATTCGTTCGTTCAAATTTCAAGATTGGTAGATTCCACAAAAAGTAAAATTAGGTAATTAACAAAAAAATAAATAAATAAATAAAAATAGGTAGATTCCACAAAAAGTAAAATTAGGTAATTAACAAACAAAAAAAATAAATAAATAAATAAATAAATAAAATAATAATAATAAATGAATAAAATAAAATAAAAATCCTCTACTAGACCAAACTAATAGACCAGAGTAAGGTAATTAGGTAAAAAAAAAAATAGGTAGATTCCACAAAAAGTGGTAGATTCCACAAAAAGTAAAATTAGGTAATTAACAAACAAAATAAATAAATAAATAAAAATAATAATAATAATAAATGAATAAAATAAAATAAAAATCCTCTACCAGACCAAACTAATAGACCAGAGTTGAAGAATTTTGCCTCAAAAATGCATATCGGCCGCAGACTAGCCTGGAATCTCAGCACCAATACTAGTCAACCCCAAGGGGTAAATTTTGGAGGTTGGTTATAGCTTTCAGCGAATTTTCGTAGAAAATAAAGCTATTTATTGCAATGGCTCGGAAAATTTTAAAACGAAAATTTTTGAAAAATTTCTTCATTGAATTCCTTTTTGAGACATTCTGAAACGATTTCTGAAGTTTGCGCTTTTTCATATATATATACATGAGTGTGTGTGTCATTCCAGACGATAACTCTCCTTAGGATTGCGATAAAAAATCAAGCTTTCCAAAAGATAGGATGAGTTCGTTGGCCTATAATTTTCGAGCACACTAAATTGGTTGAATTTTGAAAAATCTACCAGAAAAAATCACTAAAAATGACTAAAAACGGCCAAAAAGTGTTAAATTTATTATTTATGTTTAACCGAATTATATTTTTGGATATCGTTAAAATTCGGCAGGTGGCTGGTAAATGAAGATTTATCACCCCATATGAGCTTCATCGTAATCGTGTTTTTAGCAGCTGCTGCGCAAGCGCGAACTTGAAATCCTAGTAACAACTATGAATTCTATAGTTTTCGGTGAAATTTTCTGGGATTGGATGGTTATCTTTAAAGATCATCATTCATGTTACGGCTGAGAGGCTAAGTGCCACACCAAGCTAAGCACACGTTTTAAAACTTATTTGGGCCCATTTTCTTAAATGGAACGGCTCCGAGAAGTGAGTTGAGGGACATTTTCCGCGCTCCTGACCCCGACCTACCCAACCAACCCGCACCGGATGAGCGGTCTGCGATCCTACATCTGTTTGTTCATCGTTCTCCAGTCTCGTCAATAAAACAGTTGGATGTTTGGGTTTCACATTTCCAATAATGTAACAAGTGGAATAATGTAAAGAACATTTGAGCCGATCGGAGTATCGAGTACCTCTTTTCTCCATTACTAGCCGCTCCGGCTCGCTACGCTCGCCTCCACGTCCAGCCGGGGGGCAAGCCCCCCGGACCCCCCATTAAGTTGCTCGCTTCGCTCGCAACGTGTGGCATGTAGGGAATATTGCTCGCTTCGCTCGCAAAGTCTGGCATGTAGGATATGTTGCTCGCTTCGCTCGCAAAGTCTGGCATGTAGAAAATGTTGCTCGCTTCGCTCGCAAAGTATGGCATTTAGGGGATGTTGCTCGGTTCGCTCGCAAACGGTAGATCTCTAAGGGTAGGTTTAACTTCTGTAGGGGATGCTGCTCGCTTCGCTCGCAAACGGTAGATCTCTAAGGGTAGGCTTAACTTCTGTAGGGGATGCTGCTCGCTTCGCTCGCTTGAGGAAGTTATACTGCCCACCCAACTTGGCAGACGTTTTTTTCAGTTGGGAATTATTACAAACAAATTAAATCTTATAAAACTGCGTGGAACCACGAAAAGTTTGCTCGCTTCGCTCGCAAGGTATACCTGTATATGTGTAGGACAAAGTCCGTATTTATTATTTGAAATGGCTCTCGCTTCGCTCGCAAGGTACCTATGTAGGCATACCTGCTCGCCTCGCAATGTTGTGACATCGAACCCTTCACGTCAATTCTTGAGCCTTCTCTCGTCCACGGCAGAATCATTTTAATCGCTTTGCTCGCTTCTGCTCGCAATTTGACCGAGTTCTCGTCACTTTTTTCGATATCCGATTTCGGATTCAGATTCGGCGGACCCAAAGCTGTATTTCGCCCGCGAAAACCGTTCCGAAAAACGTACCTTTATGGGGTATATTTTAATCGGAAAAAACCAAGTTTTTCGGCGGACTTTTCGAGAAAACGGGTCCGTACTCTCGCATTTTTTTGACGCATTTCCCGATACTTTTTTCGCGATCCGATCGCGCCGTCGTCTTCCTCGTTCAAAAACCTACGAAACCGGTATTTTTCCGGAATTGTCGACGGCCG
Source organism: Adelphocoris suturalis (assembly GCA_030762985.1). Taxonomy (NCBI): domain Eukaryota; kingdom Metazoa; phylum Arthropoda; class Insecta; order Hemiptera; family Miridae; genus Adelphocoris; species Adelphocoris suturalis. Next base: position 1,714,977 of record CM061044.1, read on the forward strand.
TTTAGAGGGGTAGAGGATGCGGGGAAGTCCAAAAAGCGCACATTAATTCTTACTTCGACCCCCCTCCCGCCCTACGGCCCATGGTTCGCCTGGGATTAGAAAATTTTAAATTCGCTCGCTCCCCCTATCGGAAAATCCCAAGAAGATCCCCCCACTCGTACACTTCCCCCACTCAGCCGTTTGGCCGTGCATAGACACGACAAACAAACAAACAAACAGACGGAGTTTCATTCTTATTAATAGTATAGATAGATAGATTACTGTATCAGAGTGCACGAAATTCTCTCGAAAACACGCCTGATGCAGGACATGAAATCATCGCATCACAACCTATCGTACCGGGGGGGGGGGGAGTTTTTAATTAATGACCATTTCTAATATTAGTTTAATAAAAAAAAAAAGGCAGAGTTTATTTGGTGTCATGCTGATGAACCAAATTACATCCATATTTCATATATTTATTCTGACCTCGTGGATTGGAGGGACCGGACAACTGGCAACCCTGCTTGCTAGTGACGACGGATTTCTCCGAAAGTTACGTAAATGATAATTTTATTATTACTACTAGCGGAAATAACTCTATAGATATATACCACTTTAGCATAAAACCACACCTTGGCGAAAGTCACACCGTAGTTCTGCGGATCGCAATTTGAGACTTACGGGCTTCAGAAGGAGGCAGCGATCCTGCCAACTAACCGGAAGAGCTTAAACGGAAACGGTAAAGCGGAAGCGGTGGAATGCCGCATCGAGAACGGTTATCAGACGTGACCGAGAACGGATATGAGAGACCCAGAAACGGTCAATGAGGTGGGTTTTCAGGAACTGTAGACGTGAACCCTTGATTTAGGATATCAAAAAAGGAGGCCGAATCGTCTTCAACCTATTAATCAGGTGACTGGCAAGTTTCTTCAGCTCTAGCGGACTTTGTAGAATTGGGAAATTTCGCCTAGGTATTCTATCAGTCAAAATATATCGAAGAGAGCACTCCAGATAGGTGCAATATACAGGGTATCAGACGATTGAAAGTTGCCGAAACAGCGGTGCAAAAGGAAGCAGAATGATCTGGGGGTTCTGGGATTCACTCCCAGCGCCGAAAAAAACCGGGGTTGCACTCCCGGCCGACCCCACGGGGTGTGGTGTTTTGCTCCCACTCGTGACAGAGTAAATTGGCGTTTCACTCCTAGTAAATTTGAGAGTTTTCACTCCCAGGTCCAGAAACCCGTTAGCGGCACACCAGTAGAGGGCACCAAAGGAAGTGGTTTGTAATAATTAGTAGGCATAATTGTGTGATTATACGAATGTAGTATTTAGCAGCAATTTAACCTTAATTGTTTACGCCCATCAATTGCTGCAATTAAAGAAATATATTTCATGGATAACGCAGTTGATAAAGGCGAGTGAAACATACCATCCAAGAGAACTCAGTGCAAATGTCGATGGAGTGAAAAGGTCATTTATCGCATTATTTTAAAATGTTATATTCATTAAATTAGATATATCACATGGTGCTATACTTAATTGACGACTATCTAACGAAATGAACTATTTAGATGGCTTCGAAATTGTAAATGTGGTGGGAAGGGGGCTGTTCTCTAGTTGTGCTACGTGCCCTGAAATTTCTACTGCAATGTCACCACAAGATTATCCCAGCACGATTATTGAGTACATGGTTGGCCTCAGTGATCGAAATTCAAGTGCCTAATTAAATTTTATCCACAACTTCTCTTTGAAAGTTCGTTCTATTAGCCATGCTACATGACTGAGTATTTTCATTATTAATGCTGAGAGCTGATCGCGGATCGAGAAGCTGATCGCCAGCTTCATTAGAAGTTCAAACTTGCTTCGTAGTATATCAAAACCGTATCCACTTTTTCTTCATACTTTGTGAGTGATATCGACGCATAACCGGACGTAAATTACCAGGCTTTCTGGGAGTGAAACCGAAAGCCCCTGTCGGGAGCGAAAAACAAATTCCAAATGGCCCCCGTCGGAGTGAAAACCCACTATTTTCAGTCGGAGTGAAACTCAAAGGAGTGGAAGCCCGGTTGCGACTAAGAAGCTAAACAGTAATCTTTAACATTAATTTTATTAGTTATTAAACATAGAATAGATGATATTATGTAATTATGATATTTTTCATCATAATTACTACTATTCCATCGAAATTGTCAGTATTTAGGGGGAAACATTTCCTGGGGTAATAATACATTATGATATGGAGGTGAATACAAGACGTGGAAATAAGTAAAATACTGTGAAAAGTAAAGGAAAAATTGAAATGTTCAAGGCGGAATGCAATTTTCTAAGACGAGAAAATAAGTATGGCAAGACGGGAGGTGACATGCGTTGCAGGTGCTATTTTCTGAGCTCCAGAGCGAAAAAAAAAGAACAAGAAGAAGAAGAAAAGGAACAGCCTGCAAGTAGAAGGTGGGTAAAGGGAAGAGGAAATGAAAGAAAATCTGACATGGGATGGAAAAAGTTATTGATACGATAACAACTGCAAAGGTGTTTCATAGAGTGTTGAGTTGAAAGACCTTCCAACAACTTGGTGTGATGTCCTTGAGTGGACTTTTTTTCTCCCACTTCTCTCAATCAATACGTACCAACACGACTTCTATTGCCGAGCACATTTTATGCGTTGGTGTTTAACTCAAATAATTGTGCACAGGTTTGCAAGGTTTGGAAACTGGAAACGCCCGATGTTAGGTAGCTAAGTCACAGCGATTTCTCTCCATGTTTCCTTCGAGAATAAGGCGAGGCAGAAGATAACGGGAGGAAGCTGTGTGACCAAGGTATGCCACCTTCCTTCTCAGGATAGTGGGATACTGTCTCCCTCAACTCCGGCTCGTGCTGGAACGCCGGCATTCCGCACTATGTCGACCCAAAGGACAAGAAACATGCACCTTACTACCCACATTTCAAATGCTTCTAGGTAGTTGGTAGTCGCCTTGAGACTTCACATCTACTCACTTTGTAATAACACTGATAGCACATCACAGCATCTCACCAGCCGAAATGGAATGTTACAAAAACAGATGAACATCGTACAGAGTAGTGCCGAACTTCATAAAGCTGCTCTACGCTTGCTCAATCCTCCATCAGATCGCTTTCTTTGCATCTCTCTGACCCTATTTTAAATTATTCAGCGATTATAATCGTTCTGCTAGGATGTTGAAGATGCTAAGACTGATGACGACCATGCACTTTGCCTTCTTGATATTGATTCATATATTGTTCACTTATTAACGAATTTAAATCAATATGAACAGTATTATACAGGTCAGTTGATCAAGTCCAATATTGATTGCAGCGTTCCATCAGCTATAAGCTCTGTATGGTCGACATACCGCAAGTTAAATTGCCAGAAATATTCTGCTTTGCATTAGTGATTCACCAAACAGCTAGTTATGGTTTGATACGAAGGGGTGGAACGGGAACCAACAAGGATCTACGCGGGTCGTACAACCCAGCAAAATAAAACTTGAGACTAACGGCCACGATTGGAAAAACGTAGAACATGCTTTTCCTTCTGGTGCGCAGAGCTCTGATTCTCAAGTTTCAGCCAGCAGCCCTCTTTCCATCCCGTAATCTACCAATCGTTGTTCAAGAAACGTCTGCATAATGCATAACTAACTGCATAACTGACTTAGGTGATATAATGATAAAACAAAGTTCGGTGATCCTCAGATATAGATTAGGGGCCGATTATACAACGCTAAAGAGAAGACTCAAAGTTCAAGTACTTATAGTTCGTCGAATGTTTTCGTATCGATGGAGTATCGTTTAATAGAGCATTCAAGGACCGTTCAAATACTGATATGTAACTGAAGTTTATACCTCCTTCTCAAGAGGTAAGGAAAGGAATTTTACGGCATGCCATGTAGTATGATTAAACTGAGATATGAGAGTGTTACAAAACACGTCAACGTCGGGAACACACAAAACACGTCGACGATGTTCGAGAAGCAGCCGACCGTGGAAAGATCAAGGAGGGGAAAAATGACAAAACTAACAAGATTCATAAAATTACCAAGACTTAGATTTACGTAATATCACAATGGGAGCACAACTTTTATGACAACACAAGAATACATATATGTCTTCTTTCTTCATTATATACAGAATTTAGGACCAGTACACTCACCGATTCGATTTATAAAAGTCCAATAGAGTGGAGTTAATTTAACTGTGAAGAACAGTCTTACAGGGCAACTCGACAAACATGGCGGCTTCTATCAAGGTGACACAACACCTCGACAAATTAGGTGGTAATTTCGTCGTTTAACGTCGTTAATTTTAACAGCAACGTTACAGAAAACCCATCTTGGGGGGACGGAAAACCAGAAACTTTCCTAATAACGATCGGTTTCACGATAAAAGCAGAAAATCGCCTCGCTACTTTTCTGACGTAATTTACTGTCTCTCGCTGGTGTCATTCTTTGCCAAGTAGGTCTCGGGAAAAGTTTGTTCCTTGCTAAAACATTCTTTTAGTATTTCGCAGCGTTTTTGCATGGTACTTTAAAATTTAAATTAATACAAAACAGAGAAAACTTAATAATCGCTCAGCGGGACCACAGACCTAGAACTTTTGATTAATTTTAGTTGAAAGCCACGTGGCCTAAGCGTATCTATATACACGAGTTATGAGAAACGAAAAGATATATTTAGACGGGATACAGGGAGGTTCACGCCCCCAGGATTTAAGCTTCGCAGGAGCTATCATTTGAGGGTTACTTTGCGTGTCAGTTCTGCGACAGGTTTAGCTGAACCTAATCCCCGTTCATGTCGTAATATCACGCCTTCGATCCTCCTTCTTATATACATATATCCAAAATCCTGCGAAATAGGTTCCTGTCATTGACCCCCATGATGCTGGCTATAATATCCAAAGCGTGAATTTATTGAAGAGTTGGAACCTTGGATAACGTAAATACTCGATTTAGAACATTAATCTAAAACAAAACAATTGGTACACACGAATACGAGTTTGATTTCAGAGAAGACAAGATGGAGATTAATGGAAAGAAGACGTGCATGAAGCCTCACAGAGCCAGCAAAATTTCTGTCGAGAAGAAATCCGTTTGGTATTTTCAGATAATGCTTCAATTTTCTAGATCAGCATCAATGATACAAGAAGAGATACAATACAAATCAGTTATATGAATTATCTAGTAGGGTGAAGTTTTATTTATTTGTCTTTATTCATGTATCTCACCGTATTCTGGTGATTCGTACGTAAAACCTTCGTGTGATAATGGATTACATTTTTCTATAATCTTCAACAATCGTTGGATGTGATCATTCATGAATGTCATGGCCGATTCTCAAGCGAAATACACTAGCAGGTAAAATGTGATGTAAATCACGTAGGTGTGTAGATTTTAATTCGAGCAACCACTACCTCCATCTTTTTTCAGAGGCACGAAACGCATACACTGGGTGGTACCATACTCAAGAAAATCAGTAGAGAAGGTCTGTACAGTAATCAAGCCCAGACTAGTTCTAGTCAAGCGTTGAAAACTGAAAGAAATATAATTTCCTGTCAATCACCCTCAATCCCATTTCGCGACAATATCTCCAATCGACGGGGAAACTCACGGTGATGACCCTTCTCCTTTCATTTCCAGGCTGTTACATCTTCAATTCCGATAGAATTGCAAGAAAACAGTCGCTGGTCTGGTCTTTCAAATTATCTGGAAAGGGGAAATCACATGACTGAGCCAAGAACTGATGGAAGCGGTCCGACATTTTCCCCAAGAGAATGGCGGAGAGTGCAGATTCATATAATAAATCAAACATTACGTCAAAGAATATGCTCTATATTCTTTCTCCTGTGGCAAGTCTGGCAAAAATTTGTATTTCTTTGCATATTTTGGTATGTTCCTGTGTAAACTGTGGACACATGCTTAGATACTGAACAAAACTACCTCATCTGCATTAAAATACTGAACTGCAACTCAACTAAGAATCACGTAATTCAGTGAACTTTCAGTTAAGGACTAATCAAAACAATATGTTTACTTTCCCAACTTCACACCAAACGTTTACTGTAAAGGTATATACTTAACGGGCATGAAAACTATTTGTAAAACTTCTCATAAATATGGTTCTGGACCAAAATTGAGGATAAATTCACGAATCAGAGAAAAATACTTAGTTGAAGAATTAGGTATGTACATGTGTTAAGTCACTCTTTCTGCGAAGAATATTCGACAAAAAACATTAAGAGAAAAAACGTGAAAATGTTCTGTTTGATTTTTCTCCTAAATAAATCCACCTCACAAAGCTCTTCACTTGAGCACGAATACCCAACAACCCCCATTCTATTACGGCATGAGCTGAGAAAACCTATGATATTCTGTCACAAGGCGGTTTTTCCCCATCATTTAGCAGATTTTCGTAATTAAACTATTGCAGTGGTTTGGAAAATTTTAAAATCGAAGTATTGAAAAATTTCTTCATCGAAATCCATTTTGTGGCATTCTGAAACGATTCATAAAGTTTGCGCTTTTTCATATACATACATACATATATATATAATATATATATGTCATTCCAGGCGATATCTGTCTATAGGATCGAAATAAAAATTCCGTTTTCGCTCCAAAATATCAAGCTTTCAAAATTGGATGACTTTGTTGGCCAGAACTTTTTGAGCACACTAAATTGGTCAACTTTCAAAAAATGTGCTTAAAAATTCATTAGAAACGAATAAAAATTGATACATTTATATTTTTCAATAGAATTTTAGTCAAAAGACGTTTATCAACAATAAATTACCACATTAAAAATTTCACGCACAAAAGTATTGACAAAAATTTAATTAAATTTCATTAACTTTTGCTGAAAAATCGAAAAAACTACAGAAAGTAGATATTTTAAAATTATTTTTGTCTAGCAGAATATAATTAAGAAATAGTTTTTTGTCATTAAACTGGTAGATAACTATTTCTTTGCACTCGATTTGCTCAAATTTCATAACAATGATGTAATACGATAATTTAGTGTGGTTCGATAAGTTGATCTGAACTTTTTTCTGAACTTATTGATTGCCGGGAATATTCCCTGCCGTTCAAAAGTAGTGAAAGGTAGAACGGAAACTAACATACTTACAAGATTACATGAAAATCTTGATATATTACGAGTACTATTCGATGAAGTCTTCACAACTTCTATGGTACGCGTTAAAGTTTTGATGAAGAAGGAGATCGGATATTTATAAACTTTCGGAGACTTTCTGCCCCCGACGCTATTAAACGGGAGGGGGTTCAGATCGGAAATTGAATGTAGCGTATCCTCATTGGAGGAGGCTCCCAGGAAACTTGCGTCATCACGCGATAGTGAGAAGTTATGAATCGAAGATTGCGAACAGGAAAAAAAAGTTGCCATGTTAGTGAGGTATAGGAAAAATCATATGAGTATGTAAGAGAAATTGTGAACGGCATGTTTACATTAAAATAATGCTAAAATGATGACGAATTAAGGGATATTCCTATATAAAATATCCCTTAATTCTTCATCATTTTAGCATATTCTATATAGGAATATACCATTTTTGTCATAATAATTCATTAGTGATACCTCATAAGGTTTCATTATTCGGACAGTTCAGATTATAACAAGGTTCATAAAGAAGGCTTACTGTCCTTAAATTGGTTTTTTTATTGAACTTTTTTGTTAAACCGAATTTCACAAAGAAAACGAAAAAAATTAAAAGTGATTCTGACGGCTAATGGGTACTCCACCTACTAAATGGTAGACCAAACTATACTTGGCACACTCCAAAGAAACACTCAGAACGTATACCTTCAACTCAACAACAACAACCAGTCCAATATTATTCAATGGCTTACGGGAAAGGGATAGCAGAACAAATGACAAAGATTTTCGAGCCCTAAAAACACATCAAAATTGCATTTCAAACACTTAATACAAACAGACGACTATTTTCCAAACTAAAAGATTTCACACCAAATGAACATCGCCCAGACTTGGTCTACCAGATCCCTTGCGGTAGTGGTGGGTGTGGAAAAGTGTATGTGGGGGAAACGTGTCAGTCCTTTCGGCGTCGTTTTTCAAAACATGAATCGGATCTACGACAAGAAGATACAAAAACGCTGCAAATTATTACACAAAGGTTTATTATTTATGTATTAGACAGCCCTTCTACGTAGATCTCTGGTCCATAATTATTAAACTCCGTTTATAGTATATTTAGTATCGGAACTCGGAGCTTCGGACCTCACAAATGGGTTCAATCCATTACAGCAGCGGAATCTCACAATTTTACGCTTTTTAATATAGTTGATAAACAAAACAATTTATTACCAAGTCATCTTTCCAACACATAAAAGTGTTACCTATACTGTATATTGATATCATCTAATTGGTCAAATTTCAAAAAATGTGCAGACAAAATCACTAAAAATGGCTAAGAATTGTTAAATTGATATTTTTTAGCATAAGATTGGTCAAATAAAGTTTATCAACTATGAAATAGAACATTCAAAAATTTATGTACGAAATTATGCTAAAAACTTGAACTTCATTAAATTTTGTTTTAAAAAATCTAAAAAATTGCAAAAAATAGCCTAAAATCCCAAATCTCTTTTTGAATAGAAGAGTATCATTTAGAATACTTTTTTTTCCATAAAATTATCAGCTAACATTTTCTTTTCACTCATAAATCTCCAATTTCTATACAACTTGAAATATACACAACAAAAAAAAAAACACTTTTTCACCTATTTTTGGCTCATAGCACCCATGAGAGTGGAGCGATCGAGCTGGCGAGAAGTTAGGACCAACTAGACCCCAAGTGGAGTCTATGTGCGAAAGAACAGATTTTTTAAGTGAATTCTAAGGCCTTTTATGGCCCGGACGGCGGACGGCGAACGGCGGACGGATATTTCAAATTTGGATTCTACGCACCTTGAAACGTAAAGTGACAAAGTTTGAGGGGGGGTTATAAAAATTTTTTGCTATACGATCACATAGGCTTATTATTGGAAATAATAAACCAAAAACGCGTTGGTTGCCCTATGCAGATCTTTAAGAAATACCTTCTATGGACTTCAAAAATTTCAAAATTGTAGGAAGAAAATCAGATTTTCAAAAAAGAATATTTCTAGGAATGGTTAAGATGAAAAATTCAAATTCAATTAACTTCCGTTAAGACACTCAAAATTTGAGTATAACTACCGTCACCACGAACTAGGTAACAAGTACGAAAAAACATCATTACCTGCAAAACCTAAACAATTTTGAATTTCATCTTCAAAACAACTCATAACTTTAAATTCGATTTTTAACAAAAGAAGAAAACTAAGTAAATAGATATTTTACACTTTTGAATAATAATATATAATAATAATAAATTTAAAAAAAAAAAAAAAAAAATTTAAGAACAGGACTTTTTCAAGATAAGATTGTAAGATCATACATTCATCATCTCATCATTTGGAATAACCACTAATACAATACACACTAGCATAAACAGTGATTGTCATAACAAATATAAAACATGAATCTTAAAAGTCGTGCCGCATGATCAATGAGCGAATTTTCGTTACTTATCAAAGTATATTAAAGCTAAACTGCTTCGAAATTTGAGCACATAGAACGCAAAGAAATGGTTAACCATAAATTTCGTGGCTAAAAACGTGTTCTAAAGAATTATCTGCTACTAAACCAGAGATTTTAAAATTTGAAGCATTTTTCCCGTTTCCATCGATTTTTTTGATTTTTTCTTTTTCAAACACAACACTGAATTTTTAGTATTCAGAACATTTTTCGCAGAATTTGTTTAACGTTCTATTTTATAGTTGATAAACTTCCTTTGAATAATATTCCGCCAAAAAAATATAAATTTATTGATGTTTAACCTTTTTTTGCCATTCTTAGTTACATGTTCGAAGTGTCAACTCTTGATATTTGACCAATTTCATATGTTCAAAAAGTGCTGCCCAAAAAACTCATATTTTCATCTCAATTCTGACGAGAGTTAATCAGTATGCTCAAAACGGACATCAATGAAGAAAATTGTCAAAAAATTTAATTTAAAATTTTTTTTGATTATGGCAATAGCGTAATTCTCTACTAAAATTCGCTTAGAAGAGGTTTCAAGCGTTTGTTAGTGGAAAATAATGGAAACTAAATACTTACGAAACAATTCCTAACTCGTTCTCCTGACCTATCAAGTGTATTACTAACCATTTCTTCAATATGTTGAGTATGGTTTTTGTGCGATGAACTGTTTACCTCGAGTCCAAGGTCATCATTTAGGTTATATGCAGGGAGAAAGTGTTAGAAAACAGAAACGGTTTTAAAATACTACAAAACTGATTACTTACTGGATAATTTTGAAGATTTAATTTTTGGAGCTTAGCTTTACTTTAGTTTTCTTTAAAAAGTAATCGATAAGGTCATACAAACAAGATCACAATCTATCGCCAACTTCACACAATTAATTAAAGTGCTTCTGAAGGGCAAAAGTCTAGACGTTTTTAACAGATAGTCTCTGAAAGACGCCTATACTTGTCCCCTTCAAAACTACCTCGTGACCTCAATATTGGTCTGATTCAGGTCTGCCAAAGACTTTCCAAAGTTCGTTTCGAGCAAGTTTTTGTTCAGACCGTTTCCCATTGAAGCACAATATAAAAGGCCGTTTTTACGAACTTTATATGTAAATTGTCATAAAATTGATAAGTTCGGCTGGTAAGTCAATGGGGAACGGTCTCAGCTAAAATATGCTCGATAGGAACTTTACACAATGATTATTTTCGTAAAGTGTACCTATTATTCTGATATTCTTAACGGTTGTGCTTCAATTCAATCGATGGATACGACCACTGCTTGTTTCCAATAACTCGTGATCTGTTGAACGTGAAGAAAATGAGGATTAAACCTGTACGGGTAGAAGAAAAGTCTGTAGATTTGTAGAAGTTATGTGGTATAGCTGCGAGAAAAGGAAATGTCGGTAGTTTTCCCTCCTGCAAGCTCTTCGGAATGAGTTGGGGGATTATTGTGGGTTGGAAAGAGAGAGGTGAACTTACAGCTGGAGATCTCTTTCCACCCTTAAATTCGGTCTCAAGTGGGTTTGCAGCCCTTACGAGACTTGAAAGGCGAAAACAACCGCCCGGCCCCCGCCCTCATCTTCCAGCCAAGAGGTTTCCCCGGGCCAGCCCCTATCTCCCACCGTGGTTTTCTATGAAGAACAAGATCAAGAAGGGAGAGTGTTTGCCCACCTCTGTTGTAGTCGTGGCGTGAAGGCGGGGAGTTGGAGAATCGACTCCACTTTTCGAGGTGTTTGTAATCGAATTCCCGGAGCCGGTTCCACCAGCTATCTCTCGCTCAATAGATGTAAGAAGCAGAGAGTGATCATCACACTTAACCACAATCTTCCTCCATTTCCCACTTGTTGTTCAATTAACGATCTGCTATTCAACCATCGGTCTATACCCAATCGCTAATGGAGGAAACTTAAGTGCAAATGCAACTTATTGTGTTTAAGAGCAAACTTTTGCTAAGTAAGTCTTATTGAGAATCGATTATGAACTTTGAAAATGATCTTGTTGATTCTGGACTAATAAACCCTAGTTGAGACTTCTGGTTTAGCGGAGAAGGAAACCTAAATTTAGGTAGTAGCTGTTCCACCAGCTATCTCCCGCTCAATAGATATAAGAAGCAGAGAGTGTTCATCACAAATAACCACAATCTTGCTCCGTCTCCCACTTGTTCAATTAACGATCTGTTATTCAACCATCGGTCTATACCCAATCATTAATGGAGGAAAGTTAAGTGCAAATGCAATTTATTGTGTTTGAGAGCAAACTTTTGCTAAGCAAGTCTACCGATTATGAACTTTGTAAATGATCTCATTGATTCTGGACTAGTAAACCCTAGTTGATACTTTTTGTTATGGAGAGAAGGAAACCTAAATTTACTTCCGGAGTGCGAAACACCGTTTGCTTAATCCAGAGGAACACAGAGTGTTTCGACCGTGGGGGTTTTGGTGGAAAAAATTCCGAAACCATGAAAATCGAAAGAAATGAATATTGCGGTTCTATTACCCTAACTGGTAGCAGGGTAATACCCGAGGCAACATTGTTTCACACTACGGCCTCTTCCTAACCAGTATTCTAGCGTAAAGATGTCTTGTTACTCCGGCCTACGCTCCAAAGTGTTTCAACTAATGTGTTTCAGGTCGAAAAAAGTCGAAATAAAAGTTTTCAAAAAACGTCTACTACATAATATTATATATTATACATATAATTTACTTATTTCTTCGGTACTGCTATAAACTATCAAGATAATGGAGTTGAGTAACGACTCTATCGGTCCCAATGGATTAGATGTAATGCGGTTTTCACCAGAAGGTACTTTGCTGCGGGTTCGAAGCACCTCGAACGGGAAAGATCACCGCGGGGTGAGGCGAGGCCGCTAGGGTGTTTCCAATTACAACCTAATGGGCAAAGTTACCCCTATTCTGCCAAGCGAATAGCTCAGGGGATTAGTATTGTTTATCCATCGATGTTTTCGAGATTAAACTTTATCAATAATCTCTAATGTGGCGGCGCAGATGTACCTAGCTGAAGGTACACTTAACCCTCAAATGGAATAGTGGGGTTAGAGCTAACCCCAAGACACGATGCAATACGCATGCTCTACGCTTTTGAGTACCTGCCCCGCCAGTCGCATTCTAGCTATGGATGAAGACACATTTTTGGATCACACGCAAAAATATCATTTGTATTGTTAGAGTAACCTGCAACTGGTTCACTATTACAGATCTTGCTTTGATATTAGCAATGTTAATTATTCGTCTTTGATCTGCTAACTTTATAAAGCATTTTTCGTTTGAGTTTATTTGGTTTTCTAATGATTAGTTTGATTTGAAAATGTATTGTTATGAAGAATCAACTAACGTTACATTACCTATGGGAATTGTGTTGTAATAGATGAATAGACTGACAATGATACCATAACAACTCAAACCTTTAAAAAACAATGCAGAGCTTAAACCTTTACCATCTGTGCCCTCCTGATTTAACATGCTATCAGAGGGTTAAGGAAAAAAAATGCAGATTTATGTGGTCAGTTGTGCAGAATGACCATATGAGAAAATAGTTGTAAACTTTCCCCATATTATAGTTATCATGTTTTTGGAAATTGCCCTCAAACTTACGATAAATACACACTTTCCAAATAATATTCTGCTATACAAATTGCTATGCAAATTAAGGGTTTTACACAATTGTTTGTAGTTTTTATAGATTTATCATTTTAATGACATTTTAGATCTTTTCTCAGCTTAATATTATTGTGCACAAACTTCTGAATATTTATGTTTATAGGAGATCAACTCTTCGTTAAAAAAAGGAAAAAAAAAAATTTAAAGCCTTCTGTGCCTGTTCTCTTGTGCTTAAAAAGTTATGACCAACCAACACATCCATTATTAGCATTGTTTGATTTGTTGACGAAAAATCGAATTTTTTCACTCATGTCCAAGAAAAGACATCGTCTGGAATGACATTCACACACAATTTTTCCATTGTGACGATTTTGAGAACATCATCTACAATTTCTAAAATTCGCTAATGCACGTGTTAAACAAGAAAGAAAAGATTCTGTTTAAGAGGTAAGTTGAGTTGATATAGTACATTTAAAAATAATAAAATAAATTAAGGCTGGAATGACTTTGATGGATAATCTGCTGGTAGGTGTCCGTTGGAATATGTAAATTCAGAGACTTTACAGAGGCCGGTTTATCAATCACATTTATCCAATTGATAAGGGGGGGGGGGGGTTATCTGAGGGTTAGCGTTAATCTCCAGATAACACAATTGGGGGTGTTTATCCACCCCTAGTTAAACCCTATCTGGCGTTTCAATTTATCTCGTCCCTGGACGGCTGGATAACAATTATAACTGGAGGTTAATTAGATATCTAGAGCTTTCTAACCCCAAACAAGTTTATTTATTTACTAAACTCTTATTTGAATCTCAAGTTTGATTGTCTTCATTCTTGTACCTTCCAACAGATATATTTGGGGATTTGTCTTCAAATAGCAGCAACGGCAAAGATTCTATCGTAGCATAATTCGCTGAATGGAAAAAATACCGTATGTAGTAATACCCCGTGTAGATCACCTACCAAAATAGGACGAGTGCTTATTTTTATTGATGTTTCGGTTGGACAAAAATACCGTTCCTTACATTCTTACACAGATCGAAGATGAAAGTAAGTCCACAACTTATTGATCACAATAACTCATTCTCAATTATTCGGGTTGGAATATCGCATTCGTATATATGCATTTCTCTCTCTCTAAAAATGAAGCAAATAGCAAACGGCAAAAATGTGGTGGTTTCTTATTTGCCGAGCTTGATAATATGATGGACACTGATGTGGGAATAACGTCAGACCCGATTTTTTTAATAGTCGATCCATGAAGTAAATGTACCTCCTACTCTACTCTGTGGTAGGTCCATGTGTAAATCGCCTTTATTTTGTCGCCTACGGACACCAATGAGGATGCTAACTGCCAGAGAGAATTCATCTTGGGATAGGACCTTTTCCGTTAATTCACTACCACCCCTTTTATTCGTTTCCGTTAATTCACTACCGCTTGATATATATTCTATTGTTCTAAGAACTGTTCCCCAATCATTAAGTCCACGTCCACTGTGGTAAAATAGATCAGAATGTTGTGTATAGTTTAGTGGTCTGGATGCTCGCAAGCTAGCATCTAAAAAATACATTACATCAAGTAGTCAATCCTTTAGTAAAAATTCAGAGTAGTTGGACGTGTAGGTCAGAATGATGTGAATAGTTTGGTGGTCTGGATGCTCGCAAGCTCGCATCTCAAAATTACATAACATCAAGTAGTCAATCCCTTAGTAAAAATACAGATTAGTTGGACATACAGATCAGAATGAATGAATGGTAGTGAATTAACGGAAAAGGTCCGATAATTTTATCCGTTACGTAATTCGGCATTGATAAACTTCTCACATTCTTCATCAGGACTATAGCGCTATACTCAGTATAGCTATCCTGCAGTTAATGTAGATAATTGATAAACCGGCTCTTAAGGTGTTCAAAATGAAGCTGCCAGCAATAAATGTAATTAAATAACAATAGGTAGAGATTAAGAGTGGTATATCATCATCACGGTGCAACTCAATCAATACAATTATCCAAATCAACCGTGATAAACGATCTAAGGGTCGGCATTCGAGCGGAATAAGAACCATTCGAACAATCTATAAGAGAGCCAAGAAAACCCCCTAAACCTTATGGCGGAGGGGAGACTTCGCTAATCATCCAAATGGAAAACGTAAGCCGGAGAGATCAATGGCGTTCCTGCCGGCATTCAATCACCGGATAAAGACGTCACCGAGGACGTACGTGAGACAGTGGCGACGAGCGAGGCGATATTTAGGTGGTAATTAAGGAGGACGGAGAGGAAGAGGAGACAATCGGGGGAAACTAATCGATGGCAATCGAGCGATGGAAGGGGACGATGGAAACACGAGAGGAGAGGAACCTCCCAAACAAGGATTGCCAGGAAGTCTGCCGCCAACGCTAACGTCGCATTTGGAATCATTAAGAGTGGGATCCGGTAGCTGGTATAAAAGAAAAAGTTTCATAGCACAAGACATCTCAACCTACACCCAGGAATATGAACGAATTGATTACTGCGGTAGGAAACTGAAAGTTGAAAACGATTCTTTGTTTCCCCCGAAATGAAACTCACTATACCGGAAAAACGACTAAACTCAACTAACGATTCGGTACTTACTTGAAAAACGGTGGAAAGCGAGAATTTGCACTCAGAGCATTCACTAATGATTGATGTATCCACACAATAATCTATATTTTCGGCACAAATAAACTCGAGAACAACATAGAACACTACAGGAATCGTTGGCTATTATAACTATAGCGTGACAAAATAGGCATAAAAACAATAATGTGTATTGTCACTATCTCACACTATCACACACTATCTCATTTCGTTATTTTTCCACTTTCACACTAACGGGATAATAGAAAGTGATGTTAACCTCAGCACAAATGTGATTTTAACTCTGGTTTTATAAGCTGAATATTGCTTTTGTAATGTTGTAACTATTTGAACTATTATTGTTTTTGTTGTAGATAATATTTATAGCTAGTTTTAAAAAATTTGTATTAATTCTCTTTATGAAACTGTATCAACAAAACTAGGTATATACTTGATGCACTTCACCTATCATCAGGTGAGAGGAATTTTATAGTTCAAGTTTGGCTGTACTAATCAACCATAAGTAGTTTCATATAGAATGAAATAGTATATTTCAAGGTTTGGCTTTTCTATTTAATGTGTTGTGCTTAATTGATGATGGCTTAAATTTAGCCAAAAAGCTATGACTTTGTGATTTATGCTATATAAACTCACGAGATAACCTGTAGGAGATTTATTCAATGCAACCATCATTGTGGATGGTAATCACAAAAAAATACTCCATAACTCATCTAGAGATCCTCAAAAAATTAAATATTGAAAAATGTTGAAATAGCATGACAGCGACTTTCACTTGTTTCGAACGCTTTATTTTTAAAAGCACAGGTAGAGGAAGAAGTATGGAGAAATTCTCGAATTTGCCTTAATCAAGTTTGGTAATCATTTTTAACAAACACGGATAAGGCTGAAGAGTTCAGTAAATCAGTTCAGGTTTCCCGCAGACTCCATTCAACACCAGCCCTGTTTAGAGCATCCAAAGTAATATTGAGAACTTTCTTACCATTGCTTCTTCCCCGTACTTCATATTTGATCCATAACGAAAGAATTTCTCCCATTAACGAAGTTCTTTCGAAACAATTCCCTATGAAATGGCGGATATTTTTCGACCGGGGCTACAACATAATAAAAATGGATGAGCAGAACGGGGAATTTAATCTGCGAAAGCGCAATTCCCTCTGGCCCACCCTGCACCCCCCAAGTTTCTGATTCATTCCTCAGTTCTCGAACTTTGCTACGACACCAGGGGCCATCCCTCCTTCCTTAGTGGCTCCTCTCTTCCTTCGTATTCTCTGAATAATGTATCGCCCAAGAAGCCATTTAACCTGGAGGGTTCTTTCCTAGCAACCAACTTTAGCTGAAATGGCGTCTCAAGGAAAACAGCTTTCGTCTCCCGGATGACAGAACAAGTTTCCTGCAACAGCTCAAGCACTCGTGAGCATTTGTGAAACGCATACCCTTTGCTTATCTTCTCAAATATTTATCCAAGAACCTATCTTATCTAATCTTACAACAAATACATCTAATCTATCTAATATATTAATAAAAATGAAACTCCGTCTGTTTATCTATCCATCCATCCATCCATCCGAGCTATGCATGGCCAAACGGCTGAGTGGGGGGAGTCTACGACTTGGAGGATCTTCTTGGGTTTCTCCAAAAGGGATTTCTAAATTGTCTATTCCCACTCGAACAATGGGCTGGGGGGCGGGAGAGGGGTCGTAGGCCCTTTTATTGCGTGTTTTTTGGCCAAGCGCTCGCTCTTCTATTGGCTGCCACGTTAAAATTCGATCGAGAGCACTTCGTATGTCAGCGACAAAGTTACGTTCTTGGACCCGTAGAACGCGATGATGGTACCATCAAATTTGCCGAAAGATGATGTATTCCCCGATAAATCACCAAAAATATGCGGAAAATAACGAAAAAATGCATTCCCCACGATGTTTTTTTTTCAGCCTTCAGTAAATGTTGACGATTTTTGCACGGGATGGTCTTTAAATATTCGTTGGAGTTCCGATTCGGTCCCATCCAAGTTCCGAGGCATGAAATTGTGTTTCTCATTGTAGTGAAAGAAAATGTAGACGAAAACATTCGTTTTCGAGCTACCGCTCTTCCTATTCCTTCAAAACGTATGTACTCTGAACGTTGTACTAGAACCTCGTGGAAGGTCTTTGTGGTGAAAACTTTTTTTTTCTATATTTGTTTATTTATTTTTTATTTTTAGTGTAGACACACAGTTAGACAGTGTAACAATGCTGAAGGCCTGTTATCCTGAATTTGCCATACAAATACTCTTCAATGTTATACATCTATAGTCTTCTATATGAGGAATAAGGTGACAAAATGGGTACACAGATGTAAAAGGATTACTTTGATGGTTTATTCAAAGATTTAAGTGTTGCTTCAAAGATTCTACGGGAGTTTTTCTCCCTAACCGGAGAGTAATTTACCAATAGTTGGTTTTACAGTTTGAATAGAAAAAACACCGCAGGTTTTTGTGGATAGAGGATTAATCAGAGGATTCGCAAGAGAGGATAATCAAATAGGAATCTAGAATACTAAATGTTATCAATCATGCGTAGTTAAACTGATGAGATATCCTTCCTTCCCCGTTCTCGCTCTTCCCTTTTCACACCCTCCCACTCAGCTAATTTCTGATGTCTGTAATTGATGGCCGATAGATCGAGTAAGCATGCTATCCGTCGACACAACAGACAGGCAGTAGACAGACAGGTAAATGCATTTTCCCTCTCACAAAGTCGCCAAAAATATGTAGAAAATAACGAAAGAATTATTCCAGCAACATACATCCCATACTGAGCGACCGAAGCGAGCTAGAAATCTAGGCTAGTATATTAATAAAAATGAAACTCTGTCAGTTAGTCTGTCCACGCTATGCACGGTCAACGATTGAGTGGGGGAATCTTCTTGAGTTTTTCCGAAAAGGTGGGGTTTTTCTACCCCAAAATTTCTACCCCCACCCCCCAACTATGTGCTGAAGGGGGTTTAACTTTGTTGAGGTAAGGCAATGACCCGCAAGACCGAGCGGTCTTGAAGACGAGGTCGCTTTTTGCCCCGTGCTGGTAGTCGGAAGGGTGGTGGGGTGGGACCCCCGTTGAATGCGTGTTTTTTACGTCTACACACGTTGGATATCAACGGCGTTTTTCTTATGGACTCGGGATGGACGTAACAGTAACCATAATAAATACACATCCCATCGTATCAATACGTCCCACACGTTGGATATCAACGGCGTTTTTCTTATGGACTCGGGATGGACGTAACAGTAACCATAATAAATACACATCCCATCGTATCAATACGTCCCACACCAAGCGACGTAATGCTTGGGGTCGGTAACACATATTGCTGTTGTATTCACGGATATTTAAGGTATAACTGATCTACTCAACACAACTGAGCCGAGGCTAGCATTTGCCTTCGACAAAACTTTTATTCTTTACTTACACGCAGCACACAATTGCATCCTACGACAGGTATGTAAATACTATACCTACTTGCGAATGGATTTTTATGTTAGTTCGGGGAGGGGGGGGGGGGGGGCTTCTCATGTACTCCAATAAAAATTGGGGTTAATAGGGTTAAAAGGAAGAACTCGTTTAGGTTCGTCTTGTTGGATCCGTGGAGTAAAATTCTTTTCAGCAGATTTTCCGAACTTCCGATGAAATGAGTTTTTCCATCGAAATTGAAGTTCTTAATTACGGAGTTGTTTACCCGGACGACGTTGATAGGTTTTCTCAAATTTAGGATGTTACGCCCGAGCCACGAACATCTCATCTCCACGCCAGGAACACGCTGATAATGTTGGAGTACGGTAAAGTGGATAACCACAATATCAAAACAAATATCGGAGAATAGGATCAATACATGGAATATCGGCCGGGTTCGGATTTTATCGGTATAAAGACCGGTAACGATAGAATATGAAAGTTCCAGTCATACAGTATGATCGTGTGAGCGAATTTTCGTAAATTATATTATTGAATTATATCATGTTAAATTGTTTTGAAATTTAAGCACTTTGAATGTAAATAAATTGTTAACCACCAAGTTTTATGACCAAAAAACTCGCTCTAAATATTCTGGGATTCAGAAAGATTTTGGGTTTTAGCCTCAGTTTTTTTTCTCGATTTTTTAGCAAATAGGTATTGGATTTCAAGTAGGTAGGTACATTTTTCAGCATAATTTTTTAATGTTTCAGTTCATCAATGATGAACTTCTTTTGACTAAAATTCTGTTAAAAAATATAATTTAACGATTTTTAGCAGTTTATAGCCATGTTTAGTGATTTTTTTAGCACATTTTTCGAAATTTAACCAATTTAATGTGCTCAAATGTTGTACGCGCGCGCGCGTGTGTGTGTGGATGTCCAGATTTTCAGTGGCAGCGTGGACATGGAGCAGACCTGGCGGGCTAAGATAAGTAAATATGATAGGCGACAAGCGATATCTGAGCTAAAAGGAGTGGCAACCAATAACATCAAGGTCATGGCCGCTACCGTGGCATGGCGCGAGGTGTGGTGCGGGAAAAGCGCCACGGAGTTACTTGAGTTGGGCATCTCAGCAGGAGTGCTCCGTGGTATCACCACCCGCGTCCTGAGGGGTTCTTATTTAAACCGGTGGTCATTCTATAGGGGCACTTCCTTTCATCCCATTCTTCCTCCTCATCCTGCAACTTCCCTTTCCCAAGGGCCGGCGTCGGGTAAACCTGGGCGTCCTCCCCATTTCTTTTATTTTTTGCATTTTGAACTTTAATGGTGTGCCCCCTCCGCCTTTGAGGGGACATGTCTAAAAAAGAAAAAAAAGTTAAAATCCAGGTATCGTTTCGGAATGAATCAAAACGGATTTTTACGAAGAAAGTTTCAAAAATCTTGATTTCAAAATTTTTGGAGCCATTGCAACAGCTTCAATTTCTACGGAAGTTCGCTAAAATGAGCATTCTCGTAAGGGTTGGAAGCGTATTTTTGAATTTTACGAGAATGTATTGTTAAATCACACGATGTAAAATGAATAATGGAAGCCTTCCCACCTTCGTCAGTACGAGTATTCAACTTTGAATATGCATCTATTCTTGAAAATCATACCGTTTTGTACTACGTACCGACTGGAACCAATAAAAAGGTAACCAGATTACATTAAAACTCAATTGCCTGACAAAAAACTTGCAATTTATTACGGCAATTGATTCAGTCTTACAACTTCAAAAAATGGTTATAAAAGCAATTTAAATGTTAATAATTGATCTATAAATTTAGACGAGTTTCAGAACCCTTCCATGTCATACATGAACCAATTTTAATAGATATACGCAGATTCAGAAGAAGAATGATTATTTCGAGTACCATCTACGATAATACGTCAAAAATGAGATTTGTTGATATTTGGACGTACGAAGTGGAGCCTGTAGGCAATAAATTATGTAATAGGTATAATGCAAGTATTCAGATGTGGTGGGGTATAAATATATAGCTGAGTATAAGAGCCAGGTTCTTGACAGAAAAGCGGTAGCTTAGCAAAGAAAATCTACTTTGAGCTGCCGACCTCCCCCCGGGCCACGTTCGTGGGATATGAGAACGAACAATGATCGATGACATAAGGACCCGTTTGCATTTCGTATGAGGAGGAGGGAGGTAACTTTAAATCGTTCCAATATTTTGTCGGTCACATCTCGCATTCGGTACAGGCAGATCGAATCGGATGGATGGTGAATCGTATAATAGGGGTGCTTCGATGAATTAAAATATTTCCCCAAATCCCCTCTCTAACCTTCCTGAATCGATGAACCCACCTGGGCGCATAATCGATGAGAGCTACCGTTTCTCCTTCGTGGTGCTTGGAATCTTCAAAAGTCGGTACATACATTATTTATCATCCGGACTGTAATCGTATGTCGAACTCATGTATTCCGAGAAATTATTTCTCACTTCCCTTCAGAACAGAGTAAAATAATCTTTATGCATTGACAGATCTAAGAATAGAAGGGAGATTCGATTAGAATTGACTGGATATCCAGATTCGCCACATCTGTAAAAAATCTAATTCGACTAAAAAAATGTGATCGCAGACCTTGGCCCCGATGATCACTGGAGAAACGGGTTTCATGAAACTGGTTTCGTAAAACGAGTTTTTTTAAACCAGTTTCGTTAGATCATGCACACCAAGGAAACCCAACTCCGGTTCCTCGGTCAATTTCGCATTGTATTCCGATGAAGAAAGTGCTGAATTCTTTGTGGGGTGAATTTAACCTCTTGAAACGTGATACTGAAGTCATATGAAACCATTTCTTCGAGTTTTAAGGAACCTGGTTTCACGAAACAGATGACACTGGAGTTTCATGAAACGCAATTTGCACGGGTAGCTGTGTTATCTTATCTACCGCTTTCAAGCAACTTCAATTTCACGTTTTACGAAACCGGTTTCATGAAACGCGTTTCTCCAGTGTGCATCGCATTTTTAGTGATTTTTTAATGTGCTCAAAAAGTGCTGGCTAATGAACTCCTCCTTTCGTGTTTGGAAAGCTTGATTTTTTGGCGCAAGAACGGAATTTTTATCTCAATCCTATGGAGAGTTATTGTCTGGAATGACACACCCACCCACCCAGATACGGAACAGGAAAGGGTACCTAAAATAAATTGGAAATGAACCAATAGCAAAGTGCAGATTCTGATCGACGAGCGATGAGCACGTAATGTCATGTGCCCAGGTATCGTAGGACAACAAAAAGCTCTTCTGGGCACCCTCGAACGATATTTAATACAACCTTTCTAAATGGAAACCTTAATCAAGTCCCAAAACCGAAAGTGTATGGTGCAGCGTTCATCTACCTGTGCGAAATAGAATACGATCCTCGAAAAGAATTATAATAAAGTGATTACGTGCTTGTGAAAGTTCATAATTATCGCGTTATAAATTAATGATCCTATACAACCCTCTGGCTAATGGTTAAAATGAAGGCCGAAAGAAAGAGAAAATGACAACAAAAGTGATTCATTTTTGTCCAACCATGAATTCGGTCTAGCTTTGGGACGTAGATCAGAAGAAGAAGGAGTGAATGGAGGAGTTAATATAAATAAATCGTGATGTTTTAAATAATTTAGTCAGATTTTCGATTCTTTGTATTGACCAATTTATCATAAATTAGGTCTAGTTTTGGAAAATACGTCAGGTGTATCTAATTTCATTTCAGAAGGAAGTGAATGGAGGGGATTAATAGCGATACATCGTGAAATTTTCATCGTTTTCATCTGATTTCCGAGACATTTTTTATCATTTGTTCGACCCAAATTTTAGCCCAGTTATGCAACCTTGAAAATTTCATATTTGTAGTAGGTAGAGGGGGTAAATGAGAGGAAAGGGTAGTTCCGAGAAATCTTGATAAACAGTTTTGTGAATGATATTTATTTCAATTCTCACCGAAAATATACAACCCATTCATAGGCACGTCCCTGCAATGCATACGATACTCATCAATACGTTCCCAAAACCTGAACCGGAAATGACGGGAAATTAATAACACGGGGCAGCACGCAAGACGAGTTGCGAACAGCGCTGAGATCAGAGAACTCCACCTTTCAAATAGGTATATGCCATTAGTAGGTGACCCCCTGCCAAGCGTGCCAGGCGTGCGTGCGTACCTGTACAGTTACATTCGAACGCTCATTAAAATTGACGTCATCATCCAGGAGCTGTTGTTTCGCATAAAAACGCACGAAAATAACTGAGATATGGTTGATTTCAAGCTCCAAACCGGCCCAACCTGAAGCTTTATTGCTTGGAAACGCATACACAAAGTAAAATGATGCCTTGTTTTTAGATGCCTTCGGGATTTAAATGAGGACCTCAGTCGGTACCCAAGTTTTTTTTTGCTGCCCATCAAACTGTCCTACCTCAACGTGCTTTTTGTTAAGCTCGTATTACACTTCCGTGTGTTCAAGCTAAAGGTTTGTATTTTTGTTGCCAGCCCCAGCAAGCACGAAACGCACACAAATTGGGCAAAAGAGCCTTTGCCATCATACTGAGATTATTATACGCCTGTCTGCTGGCGGTCACACCACCAGTGCGCGCCAAATTAATGCATTTTTCAGCTCCCGACCATCGCTTTTTTTGTTCCTTTTGTAGTAACTAGAAAAGCAGGCATCGTAATTTTACTGTGTGTGTGCGTTTCCAAGCAAAAAACCTTCAGGATAGGCCCTGTTGGAGCTTAAAATCAACTATATCTCACGTGCGTTTTTATGCGAAAAAACATCTCCATGATGATGAGTGTTCGAATTTAAGTGTACAGGTTTACCCTACTGTCATTACAATGTGCTCAAAAATCGGTTAAAAAAACTGCAAAAAAAGCCACAGTTCCTTTGAGCCTGACGGCTAAAATTAAAAAACATGAATATGCTTTAGCCGTACACGACTCACTCCTCGTCGATTCTCTGAACCCGACCCCCCATCGGCCTCTGAACTCTGTTTATCATTCTGCCATCAATCCTAAAACATGGAATCATGTTTTAGCTCCTCGCTCTCACTTTATTATAGAAATGATCACGACCATTGAGCTCTTGTGAGATGATGATCTCCTAATAGAAACTCGCGAGTAAACATTCACTTTATTATAGAAATGATCACGACGATTGAGCTCTTGTGAGATGATGATCTCCTAATAGAAACTCGCGAGTAAATATTCACTTTATTATAGAAAGAGGCTAAAGAGGCTACATACGAAATTACAGCTTCCTATAGTGTAAAGTATAGAAATTACCTATTAAAATAATTTAACCACCGCTCCACAAATCTAACCGTTCTCGCAATATTCGGATCACCTGCTATGAATCACATAATCGAAACACCAGCTCAATGAAATCATCAGAAATTAACAAGCGGTTGCAATCATGTTCACAATATCAATAATTGAGAATGATCACCTGTGTGTAAACAATTATTCATATAACCATGCTCATAACTCAGCTTGTTGGCCACGCACTTCGCAGTAGTTAATATAGTATGGTTGGATAAATCGAGAGCTTTCGAACGAATGGTCAACGAATTTTGTGGGATGAAAAACGACGAAGTATCATATCCCTAGCAACGACTCGGTTGTAAGCGGAAATCATCACAATTATTGGCGCTACTTTCGTTGCACTCTCGTGGGACATTTTTCGGTAGTTAGGTCACGGCTAAAGCATATTCATGCTAAAAATGGTTAAACCTCCTGAAATTGGATTTTTTCACTGAACATTATTTATGCTAAGTCTTTTTGCCTTATAAATAATTATAAGTGTCTGCGCTCACAACCAATTTTTCATTTGTACAATACAAAACTTTTTTTTCCCCAAAGCAATTATAAACATACATATATGGAAAACGGGGCACACAAAAGTTAGGAATATTCGCTCAAATGGCATGACTATAACATAATATTTTATTATCACTTTTCATCTGTTAATATTATGGCCTATAAAATGTTAAGTGTCGGGTTTATGTAGGAGTCGTTAGACTATTGTTTTTACGTATCTTTATGCTGTTGCTCAGGAAAACCTCTCAAGCTTAACTTAATGGTTTCCTGTCATCCCTTGGTGAAGGTGTAACTTGATGTGTTAACTCGATTTTACGACGAGCGTAAACTTCAATTCAGCCGCTCGTTCCCGCTTCTTTTGATACTTCAATTTTCGCTAACCGACCCGCCAACACTGACGTCGCTGTTTTTCAGCAGCCCCTCGAGAGAAAAAAACCTTTCCGTCTGACATTTCAGCAGGTTGACTCGATCCTACCTGTGGGAAGGGCGTGATTATCCCTGACGTAATGAGGCGTCACTCGCTCGGTTTAGCAGTGAATCATTCCGACCGCACTCCCAACCTCACCTCCTTATTCTTTCGGTTCCTAGTAAAAACGTCGTCAGTGAGAAGTAGTTTTTACCTTTCTTTTTAACCCTATTTGCGTGTGCTCGGGTTTACCCTCCCACCACATTCGCCCCGGCATGTCATTTATTCTATGAATCACGGAGGGGAAGTTGGCCCAGATTCGAAGAATTTTCCTTGAGTTTTACCAACCTGTTCGTTATATGCCGGGAAGATGAATTCCTTCGTGTTTGCTATCCAACTGTTTTTTATCGACAGAATCTACCACCAAGGAACTTTTCAGGGGATATTTACAATACTATGTCAATAGCAAACAAGAGATATACATTTCTACATACCAACGTGTATTCAGATACTAAATGTGCCTTCTCGCTTCGCTCTCTCGTCCAAGACATGATGTAGATCACAGTGTACCATCACATAAATTTCTAGTCGATTGTGTCAGTACTGCCAGGAAAATACTGTAGGAACTTGAATCACCTGGTTGTCACCAATTAGTACGGATTGTTTATACTGAAAAATCCTGTTGTAGTGTTTGAACTGTTGATAAATACATTCATTGCTGGAAATTGTTCTAACTGTTCCTACAATACTATCTACACTTGTGTCTACCACACTCAGAGAGTTGGGAATCTCACGATAGGTAGGAACAAATTAACTGTCGAGTACACTCAGCTAATTAGAGAGGTCCCCCGAATTGCAATAATACACATTCACACCCCTTGTTAGTGGGCGTGCCGCAGCTTTAAGTCATGGATCTTGTTGTAGAGCACTCCAACTCCCTGATTTTACCTTCTCAGATTTGCAAAATGATTGCGCTAGTGTTGTTGTTATCAGTTCAGTTCCAGTATTGTTTTAGTCTACATTGTCACCCAAGGTGCTATTCAAGATTTATGAGTAGTGCATTATGTTTCAAGGAGTCTAGCAGTTCAATCAACAATTCAATAAGTGTCAATCTTGTCTTTTGTGTTTTCATGAAAATTTTCGTACAATACAGTTCGCTTTCGTGAGTAAACATTGTTTAGAATCTTTGATTCTTTCCGCCCTAGTTACAAGGGTACGAAACGTACAGTCTCCCTCAAGCGAACATCCCTCAGGGTTGTGAACCTTTTCAAAGTTCGACATTTTTTAGGAACAAAATTATGTACAAAGGCTACTCAGCAGATTATAGTGTTTGTTCTCATGGTTATATTACACTCTACCACAGCTGGGAGATTTCCCTTCGAAATTTCAACATCTCAAGCTGGATTGGAACAAATTTCGGTCCCGTTTCTAACCTAAGCATCTAAAGCTGAACAGGATCACAATAAGCTGCAAGGCCCACTCAGCTGATTAGTGGTTTCTTAACTTATGATGTTCGGAGCTTCGTTCCGGATTTCAGCATCTCAAGTTGGATTGGAACAAAATTAGGTTCAGAGCTCATTCTGCTGATCAGACTGATTCCTCATGTTACAATTATACACTACCTCACTAGCTTGTACTCTATTTCACCACGAGAAGCCACGTTCTAAATTTCTGCATATCAAGTTGGATTAGATCAAAATGAGTGAATCTGCTAATTTAAACGAACGATTTCATAAGCTGTAGTTATACTCCCACATCATCCTGTTGTAAACTTCAGCATTCTAAGTTGAATAGGAAAGAAATTCAGCTATCTTGAATATTGATGTATGTTATTGTATGTATGGTGTGAGCAGGATGAGCTCCGCATATGGTATGTAGAGAGCTCATTCTGCTGATCAGACTGATTCCTCATGTTACAATTATACACTACCACACCCAGCAGGGCCAAGTTCCAAATTTCTGCACATCAAGTTTTATTAGATCAAAATTACTGAATCTAAACGGAAGTTAGTGAAAAAACGTTGCCTATTTACGCGAAAAATAAAGAGTTACAATGTTAAATTGATTTCGACGGTTAGGCCATCATCAGTAACAAACAATAACAAGAAGTTATAACATAACAACAAGATATAACAGTAACAAGTTATAGTTTGTTACCGCTGATGGCCTAACCGTCGAAATCGATATAACATTGTAGCTCTTTATTTTTCGAGGAAATAGACAACGTTTCTTCACTAACTTCCGTTTTGAAATTGGTTTTCACAGTTTCGTCGAGAGTAATTTAGTTCGTTACTCAATCTGCTGATTTAAGCGAACGATTCCATAAGCTGTAGTTATTCTACCACATTGTAAACTTCAGCATTTTAAGTTGAATAGGCAAGGAATTCAATGTTGAATATTGATGTATGTTATGGGATCAGTATCTTCGCATTACGTAGTTTTATAAAATATGTACTTAGTTCGAGTTAGTAAATTCACAAATCCTCGTCATGTATATGAGAGACAAACAGACGGAGTTTCATTCTTATAAATAAAAAGAGATGTAGTTAGTTCGAGTTAGTAAATTCACAAATCCTCGTCATGTATATGAGATTTTCTGTCTACAATATTTTTCTGACGTTTGCTTAGCCTCGAAATGATAAACGAAGGCGCCGCCATAAAACAACCGGAGTGCGCGGCGTGAAAATTGATAACCCGGTAAAAACAGCCGGCGAAGGGCCCAAGTCGGGTCGCTGGATGCGTGAGGGAAATTGGAGCGGATAAGGAGTGAAGCAGTTGACACTGGGTAAACTCAATCAGTCTCCCCAACAATGGCGCCCTGTTCCTTCCCTGCCGGAAAGACATCGTGCTCCCCAGAGGGCATAATGAGGAGCATCGATTTTGGGTCGCGCGATTTCCAACGGGTGACAATCCGAGTATAATCGTTATTAACCTCTGAGATGGGGTGGGGGAAGGAATATGCGAAGTACTTGGCCGAGCGCAGCACTGACAAACGCTCCGTACCCCCCGTAGAGAACTATCTATTCCAATGAGTGAACGAACTTTATCAAAAGAAAAATCCGTTACCAAAAGCATAGCAGCTAGTAATGGCTACGGAGGAGATCTCGTTGATACAATATGAGATAAGGTTCTTAGGAAAACGAGTAGAGATAAAAGAGAGTTCCTAAACGATAAGCCAATCGGGATAAGGTGCTTGGGGATTATTTCATCTGGGGCAACCCACAGCGGATGGTAACCCGATAAAGTCAAGAGAGTCGAATTAGCATTTCATCTTGGAGTGACACTCATTTCTTCAAGTAACGCTGAACCACCAGGGGGATTTTTTCTCCTATCCCGTGTGTTCAGTTTCCAGCATTTCTAAGTTTCCTAGTTCTTTTCTTATTCACAAAACGGTTTCGCAATGGCAGATTTTGAAAATGTATGAACAAGTAATGTATGAAGAAATGAATATAATTTTCATGAATCATGAATACCAACAAGAAATCAATATCACTGTTACGATGAGTAAGGTTACTTTGCGATAGGGAGGAAGAGTTGAGATAATGTTGGTTCGGGATAAAGCGTCTTATACTTAGGTGAAATAAATTTTTCTTATTGGAGATGAGGCGCCTCATCTGCCCGCACATGCGCAGTAGTGTTTTCCATTCAAGATGAGGCGCCTCATCTCTATCCCCCTATTGCTATAGGAACTCTCCAAAGTTTCCAATCTGGTAAGGGAAGATGTAAATTTAGAAGAAAAACAATGGATAAATATACCTTATTATGTGAAAATTTCTGATAAAATCGGCAAAATTCCATCATCGAGGGTGTTAAAGTGGGTTTTAATACTAGAAATAGTCTTAGAGCATTACTAGGTTCTGTTAAAGACTAAATCAATGTTCAGGATAAAAGTGGGGTTTATAAACTAAAATGTTCTAGCGGCTACGAATATTGCGGTCAAACTTCCTAACCAATACTCTTAAAACTGTGGTCGCCTTTCCGTCAGGTTATGGTGACTACTATCTTTCCCGATACGCGTAGTTCTACGCGTTGACGCGTAAAATCGCGCATGCGCAGTTGGTATTTCAGTATTTTTGCGTACACGGGTAGAACATTACGGGAAGAACAAAAACTCTCTAATATGTACCTAACAACGCTCGTAGAGAACTAATTTATTGTAACTTAGGTGGCAATTCCCAAGAATATCGTAGGACAGGGGCGAGGAGGAGAGAAGATGAAAAGGACCGGCGCCGGTCGAAGTTTTTCATCTTCCCCCGCCACACCCGTGCAGGGACGAATCGCAGGAATCGCCACTCAAGTTATAATAAATTCGTTTTGTAATGATTCGCACATTTTAATTTTGTGAAAAATTAGAACCGAAAATGGGTACTGAAGGCACTGGTAATTAATACAACTCAAGTCACTCTAATTAAGCCCGGCTACCATACCAACATACAAACTCATAGATCAATAAGGGACACTAAAGTCATGAAGGTCGAGGCATAATAAAGTTTTACGACGCTTCGTAAAAACTTCATACACTCATAAAATTCACTTAAGCTTCCCGAAGTCCCACCATAAATTCTTCGAAATCCGTAAAATGCTTTTTAGCGGTGCTCGTGGGGGTTATTCTGATGACCCCGATACTGCAGAACGAGAATAGAGTCGAACAACAGTCGGAAGAGAGAAGTCACGGGAAAGAGAGAGGATTTCAACGTTAAAAAACACGAGAAAAATGCTGAAAGGTTTTAAACGGGATGGAAAATTAAGAGGAAACACTTCAAGGTTCCAGAGGTGTGGCGAAATTAATGATCTCGAGTGTTTTATGTGATGTTCCAAAAGGCTGAGGGGGTGGGGGGAGACATAAATCATACACACCGACATCGGGCGACGCGTTCAAATAAGGAGGTTATGAACAGTGGCCAAATTTGAGCTGAAATATGACTTTGACAAAAAAAAGTGGTAATGATAAATCAATAAAATTAAATAATAAATAACTATTTAAAATCGAGTGAGCCATCCTTATTTTTAGAATACTTTTATTTATTTATATATATTTTTTGTATTTGATTCTAGAAGTATACCCTCTCAATCACATCCTGTGGTCAGCAAGAGGCTGTGTGAAAACTTCAGAGCTTTGGGATGAATTGGAGAGAAGTTAACTGTTAATGCTCACAAAGCTGATCTGACTTCATTGACTTCCTCCTAATCGTTTCCAGTTGTCTCAATGAGGCTGTGTACCGAATTTGAGCGCACTAGGAGGAAGAGGAGGTAAGTTAGCTTTACTGCCCACAAAGTGGATCTGGCTTCATTGACTTCCTCCTAATCACTTCCAGTGATCATCAAGAGGCTCTGTACCAAATTTCAACACTCTAGGTTGAACAAGAGAGATTACACAGTTCACACAGTTGATCTGACTTCCTTCTAATCGTTTCCAGTTGTCTGGACCAAAATTAAGCGCTCTAGGATTAAGAGGAGAGAAGTTAGCTTTATTGCTCACACAGCTGATCTGACTTCATTGACTTCCTCCTGATCACCAAAAGGCTGGAATAGGGACAGGAACAACTATTTATTTATTTTATTTATTTATATGAGTACGGGCAAGCCCAATTTACAAGGAAAAACATGATACAGATTTGAGAAAATAATAATAATACAGATATTCAAGAAAAAAAAACAGTGTGTCAAGTGAATGAAAAATGGAAGAAAAATATATACATACTATTGAAATTCGATAAACATTTAAAATCAAAATAAAACAGGGGATGATAATACAAGTGATCTAAGTTGGGATACAGAGCTATTGAAAAAGTCAAAATCGGGATGAAGGTGGAGAAGTAAATTGGCTGAACGGCGGATACCGTTTAAGGGGGAATTTATTAAATAATTAGATGCTGAGAACGGGACGTGAAACAAGGTGGGATGGCGACTGGTAAGACGAGGAGTGGAAAGCTGGAACTTGGTAAGTAGAGATGGGCAATTGATTTTATTATTGAGCAGCTTATGCAGGAACACCAAATCGGCAAGAATTCTTCTTTTGTCCAGTGGTTGGGCTCTGCAGGTCTCCAACAGGGAAGAATAATTGATCTCGTCGGACGGGATCCCCAACTTAAATCCGACGTACCTCAGGAATTTATTCTGAACTCTCTCGAGGGCATGCCGGTGGACTGTATAAAATGGGCTCCACACCGTTGATGCGTATTCAAGTTTTGGGAGGACCAACGCCTTATATAGCACAACTATCGGCTTAATATCAGTGAATTCGCGGGTGTGACGCTTCAGAAAGCCTAACGCTTGCATGGCATGGCTTGCCACTGTGCCAATATGCCTGGAGAAAGAGAGTCGGTCATCGAACAAGACTCCCAGGTCCATAGTCTCGGTCGCTCGAGAGAGAGGAGAGCCTTCCAGAATATATGGGAATTGGCATGTGCTACTCAAACGAGCCACCGCCCGTTGCAGGATTTCACCGTCAAGAAGAGAATCGACATGCCGGTTCAATTGCAGATCATCTGCGTACAATAAACACTGAACATCAGGCCCAAGATAATCAACAACACTGTTGATCGCCAACAGGAAGAACCAAGGTCCGATATGGCTTCCCTGGGGAACTCCAGATGATGCCACGAACGATGAAGAGATGGCCCCTCTCACTCTGATACAAAGTCGTCTTCCGATGAGGTAGGACTCAATCCAACGTAAGAGTGAGCCAAATATTCCAATTGATTCCAGAAGTGAAAGAAGGTGTCCATGGGATATCTTGTCAAATGCTTTAGAGAAATCCGTCGAAACAAGGTCTGTCTGACAATCATTCCGAAAACCGCTCATCACATAATCCTGAAACTGCAGGAGGTTTGTAACCGTTGAACGACCGCGAACGAATCCGTGCTGCTGCTCAACAATGAATGGATCAAACCTGATAGAGAGCTGAGCAACGATCAACTTTTCCATCAGCTTTGGAGTGGTAGATAAAGAGCACACTGGGCTCTTGGACTATACCCGCATGAAGACGAGTCACACCATAACAGTAAGAAATAACAGAAAAATGATTTTTATAAAAGTATAGGAGTATCCTATTAACAAATCTAAGCTTAGGAGGGAACACCTAATTCAAGGAAGAGAGGTTTAGTATGGCCAAAATAACCTTATCTAAAAATCAGTCAAATGATAGATTTCAAAGAAAGTTCAAGTTTTCTAAACGAAATACGGTAGGGCCCCACCCCACCAGGGAATACAATGAATAAAAATAGAATAAACAAATGCCTGAAAAATCATTTTAAGAATCTTATGAGGCAAAATCTTGTTGAGGAAAGAGAAAATTAGCGAAGATCTTCTCATGATACTAGTCTGAAATATATGTTGTTTCCATTCCAAAAATGTATCAATCAAAACACCAAGATATCTTTGGCAATCCACCCTTTGAATCAGTGTGCATGAGCACGGTTGTCCAAAAGAAGCACAACTAGACCGCAAATGAAATGGAAGAAGCGAAGATTCAGCTCCATCAGCTTCATTTATGGAATAAATAATATAAGTTTTTGCTTTGTTCACTGTTAAGGCCCGGTCACACAGGACGCGTTATAACGCGACGTTAGGCGTTCCAGTAACGTCGCGTTACCACGATACTGTTGTATGACACAACATAGCATTATCCCCGTCACACACACGGCGGTACCCCTCAGCGATACTTTCAGTAACGCGACGTCAGCCAAGCGGGTTGTACAGAATTACAGAATATCGCGCGCTGAGGGCGTTCTCTTCCTTCTGCCACTGTCGTTCAATATACAATGAATATGAATGTGGAAACTGAGGCTCTTATTGATACTAATTTTGTATCAAGAGTGGGATTTCTTTTTGAGTTGATTATGTGTTATTAAAAAAGTAGTTATCTGTTATTTTTTCCGTGACCCCACTTCATAGAAATATATCAGAAAAAATTGCAAGACGAAATTTTTTATCAACTTACTTACCTCAAACAAACGGCTAGTTTTTCCCTCGTTTCAACAGGTCTCCTCCACTTCGTGGTTATCTTCTCGATATTCACCGCTAGTATTTCATATAGGTCCTCGAAATTTTGTCTCGGCATGCGGAAATAGTTTACAAAACGATCTTCATGTGAGCACAACTCCCGACATAGACGGTGGTATTCCCCAAACTCTTCCCTCCTTTCATTGATTGGGTGCACCCAATACCGTCTATTCCTGCGATCTAATAGCGCTAGAAGAAGTAGAGCTTCTTCCTCATCAGAGTCATTGTCAGAAATCATTATAGATTATAGGCAAATTAGATTAATTAGATAAATTATAGACGCTGGGAACCGCGAACCCCTCGAGTAGCACAGACAAGACTGGGTCTCGCACCCTGATAACGCCCAATGATAACGCGGTGTATGTGACGTTGCTATATCGCCGAACGTCGGGGGGAACGCGCGTTCCTATAACGTCGCGTTATAACGCGTCCCGTGTAACCGGGCCTTTAAAGCATTATAATCAAACCAATTGGGCATAGTGGAAACCCCCTGGGTAGCAAGTGAGTGAGCATTAGCTTTGTTTTCTTCGAAAATTAGCTAAAAGGGATTTTATCTATCGAAAAATGAATGTAGAAATTCTTGGATCAGAGTATCGTTTCTATTCACGCGCATTATGTAGATATTTACTTAGAAATAATACATCAGCATATTTATGGATGTCCAAAAATATGCTTACAGTCGCTCGCCGTTTATTCCGGTGGATTCGTCCGCATCGCCTTCCCATTACGTCCTCCGATGCGCCGGTTTATCTCTGATTGGAAAACAGATAAGCGAGTCGGGTTCGGAAGCCTCCCTGCGTTTGGTTTGTGGGTCGGGAGCGGGATAAGTGACTGCGGCGAGGGGAGGATGTGGAGTACGTGACAGAGGAGGTACCCCATACCCACTTCCCTCCCATACCTACTTCTCCCCCATACCCACTTCCCTCCCATATCCACTTCCTTCTCATACCTATGCCGCCCTTCCCTGCTCAGCCCCTGAGCCCATCCGCCGCGCCGATTCGCCACCAGAATGCTGATCGCGCTCCCGATTCCCATAACTCACCTCCCCATCTTCACCCTCCGACGCCTGCGATCCGTATCGTTTTTCTATTCCGTCCCGCGGTCGTCGCGACCGTCGACATTATAATACAACATCGGCTTTCGTTTTCGGCCTAAACTTTCCCAAAAGGTGCTATATAATGTGTTTTACTCGTGGAACTGAACGATAACGGTTCTCGTTGAATAAAATACACGCCCCCCCCCCCCCCCCCCCCCCCCCCCCCCAATAATATAGGTGCAAAATACTCAGGTGCAAAAAATTTGGCCAGCTCTCTAACTTGGAAGATTTTATGAAGTTGCGACTAATATCCTGTTGTTTTCGACTGGGTTACTGTCTGAACTCATTCAGAGGCATTGTTTGTTACTTTCTTAGCCAGGCGGATGAAATTGTTTTGATCTCTCAACGACAGGGAATCGTGTTGAGACGTGATCATGTTTCTTTGCCTCCTACTTTCAAGTTATCGGTACTTGAGTATTAAACGGAGGCCACCTAACCTATAGAAATATTTCGTACCGGATACCAAAAATAACTACATAATTGGAAAGAACACACTTTAATAGATTTACAGGTGAAGTTTAGAATTAATCCGACGCCTGGATCTGACGTTGTGCAACCCAGAACGCAGCAATGTCGGTCAGGATGGAGTTGAAAGCGTCGCCGCCGCTAGCAGTCACATATATACACATCATTCTGATCTACATGCCCAACTAATCTGCATTTTTACTAAGGGATTGACTACTTGATGTTATGTCTTTTTGAGATGCGAGCTTGCGAGCATCCAGACCACCAAACTATACACATCATTCTGATCTACATGCCCAACTCTGCATTTTTACTAAGGGATTGACTACTTGATGTTATGTCTTCTTGAGATGCGAGCTTGCGAGCATCCAGACCACCAAACTATACACATCATTCTGATCTACATCATTCTGATCTACAAGTGTGTTCTTTCCAATTATGTAGTTATTTTTGGTATCCGGTACGAAATATTTCTATAGGTTAGGTGGCCTCCGTTTAATACTCAAGTACCGGAACTACATACCTACTTATAAACTCGTAAACGAGTTCCACTATCTGCTTTACAAGCAGATACCATGTTACATGGATATGTCTTTGATTGGGGATTTCATAACGGTTGTCCTCGAGAGTTGTAAAAAAATCCTTTAACTTTGGACTGTAGGCGACGAAATGTAGGATAAAGAATTTATTCTATTATTCTTGGAGACACAATAAGCATACTATACATACCTACTATTAAAGTTATTTCTCCAATACAGGCGCTATCATTTTTATGTTCATGATAGCCTGATTTTTCATTAATAAATGCAATTATATCATTTATTGTTTTATTTGATAACGTTTCGTTCTCTTACTGAGGACATCTTCAGATCTTGCTTTCTTGACATTGAGTTGACTTGGTGAGCCACTGTTTTATTTGGCAAATCCGTTAAGTATATTCGGATGTTTATAAATTTTTTCCTGGACACACCAAGATCTGAAGATGTCCTCAGTAAGAGGACGAAACGTTATCAAATAAAACAATAAAATAAATAATTTCATTTATTTTGCCTGGGCCGCATCCCGACTAATTCCAACAAAACAACGGTTTACTTATAGAAATGTAGAAAATAACTGTGGAGAGAAGCCACTACAATGAGTTGTTGTTTACAGTCGACTGTTGTTAAGAGGATGATAATGTTTCCTATGGAGTGGAGTAAATGATGCTATTGCTTTACGTTAAGAATATTGTAACCGGCTTATTAAAATTGTTTATAGTCCAATCAACTTAGTTTAGGAATGTAGCCAGGTACGTAAGGAGGGGGAAATTGGTAGCTTGAGATGTGAACATTTATCACATAAATCAAGCGCTTTCCAACGAGTGGCGAACGATTTCTGTGCGATGAAAACTACGGAAGTTCCATTCCCCTAGCAACGGATTGGTTGTTCGTGAACATCATTAAAAATTGTGACATATTTTTTGCGTCACGAAAATTTTTGGTTGACCCCCAGAGCAAAGACATATCCATGTCAAAAATCATTTTTACCGGAAATGGTCGCGCAAGCTGTAACTCTCATTAATGAAGGAAGGTCACTGAGATATACCGCTCAAATTCTTGGACGGCCTTATGAAACCATCTGTGCCATTGTAAGACGTTTTCGAGAGACGGGATCGTACTCTAGAAGGCAGGGTTCTAGGGGCCCATGAAAAACAACAGTCGCTCAAGACAGGTACTTGTACAACTTGGCTTTAAGAAATCGACGATTAACTGCTTCACAAGGTCGTAACTGACTTGAAAAGTTCCAGTCATGCAGCATGATCGTATGAGCGAATTTTCATAAATGGTCGTATTACATTTATGTTAAATTCTGTTGAAATTTGAGCACTTTGGGGACAAATAAAAATTTTATTATACATTTTATAGCAAACTAACTTTTTGTCAGTGATATTCCAATGAACAAACGATTTTGTGGATTTTTACAATTTTTTCAAGTGTTCCTATCGATTTTTAGCTGATTTTAATGAAATTTAAGTACATTTTTCAGTAATTTTGTGCTTAAATTTTTAAATGTCCTAGTACATGTTCGATTAATTTTTTTCGAGTAGCATTCTGCTAAAAATTGAAATTTGTTAATTTTTAGCGGTTTTTTGCCTTTTAGCGAATTTTTGAAGAAAATTAAGCTATTGCTCTCGCCTCAAAATTTGTAGAATGTGAATTTTTGAAAAACTTTTATGCAGAAATCCGTTTCAGGCTATTCTGAATCATATTCTGAAGT
Organism: Adelphocoris suturalis; assembly: GCA_030762985.1. Lineage (NCBI taxonomy): Eukaryota > Metazoa > Arthropoda > Insecta > Hemiptera > Miridae > Adelphocoris > Adelphocoris suturalis. Next base: position 1,752,297 of record CM061044.1, read on the forward strand.
TTAACGCATTTTTTTATGTATGTATGTATGTATATATGTATATATGTATGTGTCATTCCAGACGATAACTGTCCGTAGAATTGTGCTAGAAACTTCAAACAAATTTTAAAATGTTGAGGACACAAAACGAAAGTTCAAGTTCGTTGGCCAGCATGATCGGATTACATCTTCGGGTTGAAATTTTCAAAAATGTAGTCAAAAATTTCAAAATAGCCTGTTTTTTGCGATTTGTTGGGCGAAATAATTTTTTCAGCATACTAACATGTGGTATATTCGGAATGAGCGTAAAATTTCCTATAAGAATATGTATCAAGTTTTCAAAAATTTCAAAGTTGAAAAATCAGTCAAAAATCGAAATAATGCCGTTCGCTAGTTGTAAAAATCGGTAATATTTGCATGAAACATTGTCCAAATTCAGATTGAACTACTCTTATGGAAGTATCCCTGTATAACCAATCCTAGAACCATGCTGTTTAAAACGTAGGTAGTAGGTGCTTTAAAAAAAAAAAAAAAAAAAAATGTAATCACAACTGATGAGTTTACTCTGTGCATGTGTTAATAATTTGATTCCATGTTTGTCTATCAAAATCATAAACTAAAATTTCTCAACACGATCAATAGCGACTGAAATGTCGAAGATTTCTTCAAAAATTCGCTCATGGGGTCATGCTGCATGACTGGACTTTTTAGTGATTTTTTAAGTACATTTTTTGAAATTTGACCAATTTAATGTGCTCAAAAAGTGTTGTCCAACGAACTCATCCTTTCTTTTGAAATGCTTGATTTTTTGGCGAAAGAACGAAGTTTTTATCTCAATTCTATCGAGAGTTATCGTCTGGAATGACACATACATATATATACTTATATATATATATATATATACATATATATATATATACATATATATATATATATATATATATATAAATATATATATATATATATATATATATATACATATAAAAACGCGTTAAAATCCAGGAATCATTTCAGAATGCCTCAAAACAGATTTCGATGAAGAAAATTTTTGAAAGTTTTTATTTTACAATTTTTGGAGCCATTGCTCCAAATGGACAGTTCGGAGACGGTGGTGGGATCGGCATTTGTCTGCCAGAAGACCCGCTCGCTTCCAAGTTTATCTCGTCAGCGCAGGATGTTGCGCCTTCAGTTTGCTCGAACGAATGCTTGGGAACTTGAAGAGTGGTGGGATGTCATTTTCAGCGATGAGTCTAGGTTCAGCCTGCGGGGCCCAGATGGTCGACAAATAGAGTGGAGAAGGCCTGGGGAAAGGTTTGTTCCTGCCACAATGACTGGAAGAGAGGTACATCTCAGTGACCTTCCATCATTAATGAGAGCTACAGCTTGCGCGACCATTTCCGATGGGAAAGACTTTTTTTTCTCTTAAAGTGATTGTTTTGGATGGAATGCACTCAATGTACAGAAAAACACTCGTCCCTCGACTGAGGAAAACCATGCAAGAGATGAACAACATAATCGCAGTTTGGAAGATGACATGAAAGTGGGAGGCAATGAAAATGTTCACGTCTCGACACGATTCCCTATCGTTGAGAGACCAAAAAAATTGCATCCGCTTGGCTAAAAAACAAAAAACAATGCCTCTGAATGAGTTCAGACAGTAACCCAATCGAAAACAAGAGGATATAAGTCGCAACTTCGTAAAATCTCCCATCATTAATAATTTCAATTAAAACTCTCTCACTTAGAATTAGCACTCTGTAGCTTTCGGTGACATTTTGCAAGTATGATGCATACCTACATACTTATTAAGTTCTATATAATATATTTTTTAAATTTATTATAATAATATTTTTCGCACCAAGTACTTACTACAACTAATTAGTACATGAAAATGTATTTTTTTAGCAGAATATTACCTACTCAACAGTAGTTTATTAACTACGAACTAGAACATTAAAAAATTTATGCAAAAAATGATGCAAAATGTGCTAAAGAAATATATATAATACTAATAATAATAAATGAATGAAAAAAATCAATAAAAACAGCAAAAATGCTTAAAACCGAAAATCTTTGAATAGCAGATTATTTAGAACGAGTGTGAAATTGCCATTAAATTGACAGTTAACCATTTTTTTGGTCTTGAAGCGCTCAAATTTCAAAACAATGTAATAAAAATTACAAAATAGTACAATTCAGTACTTATGTAGGTAGTGTATAAGGGTCGTTCTCAAACTAGGGGCAACTTTCGGACACAGAAATTTCAAAAAATAAAAGTCTTCAAAAAAATTTGAAAAAATTCAGGGTGGTTCCTTGGTCAACACTGATTGCAAAAATACATATTACCCAGATCAGCTCTCAAATTTAAGCCTAGTTTTTGGAAAATTTCAAATTCGGTGTCCACGGTAATAGCTGTAGTTGCCATGGTAATTTCATCAGTGTTTTCAACAACAGATAATTATACTAGGAGGTAGGTAATAGCGTAAAAACGGTTTTAATCCAGCAATTTTTTAATTTAAACTCTAATTTAAATAAAATAAAAAACGATCTAAACTTGAACACAAGATCGTATATATGTAGGTCACTTTCGTAAAATAGTCAATTACACCTAATTAGTCTTTTAGTTTTTATTTGTAACCTTAGTCTTTTGGTGTAGGATCACATAAGGGTTCATATTAGCAAAACCTGAACAACAAACCAACAAAATTAAAAAAGTAATTGACTAAAGAGCGCCCAAGTGGCGTTGCACTATACCAGGCAAATCAGACAAAATGTTGCAAAGTGTTAATGAGATGGTACGTTCAGTATATATAGGAAGGTATAAAGATACCTATATAAATAACTTTTTCGAATGAATAAGCTTACCTTGTCAACAAAAACTATTTTTACAATGTAGAACGGTACCTAGGTACGTGCTGTTTAATAGCTAACTATGTAAATAAGATATGTAAGTTTAACAAAGTAAGTAGGTATTAACGTACTTTTAAGAAGGCTGGAATTGAAATTATAAATTCACCAAAGTTAACGACATGTTGTGTCAATGGAAAAAGATGGTGACTACGGAAAAATCTCCTTTAAAGTAAATCTAACTAGTAATAAGGTATGGTCCACCATCGTTGGACAGGAACCCAACACCGAAACTAAATTATCAGTCTAGCTATGCTTAAATTGTGTAATTATGTAGGTACTAGATTTAGAAGAAGTAGGTAGGTACATTTATGACATCACCCAGGGAGACTCTGAAGCAAAAGTATTGGCTGGGAAACCTGAGAGTAGAAAAAAATTATACTAGTAGAATAAAGCTTGAAAGGCAAACAACAAGGGGATTTTGAAAGATATTTCTCATTAATTTAATCATTATTTGAAAACATATTCAAATAACACTAAATAAAAGTAATAAACTATTATAATAAATATATAAAATTAAGAAGCAATAGTAAGTAAACTAATACTCCTAACATTCAGTACCTAGTAAAAAAAAAGGTTGGTACTTCAAGAACCAACGTGACTTGAAAATTCGAAAAAAAAAAAAAGAAAAATTCCGAGTCTACCTAAAGGTGGCGGAAGCATTGTTGTTTCACTTTCAAGAGAAAAAAAATTGTTGGTCTCGAAAACCAAAATTTCCACTTGCATTTTACGTTATAGACCATTCTGAATAACTTTGGTTCCGTGTCTACCTATCTTGTGTCCGCAAATCCTTGTAACAACCTTATTTTTCACAGTTTTCATCCAATTTGGATGAAATTTTAAGGGATTATGTGGGCGTAGACAGGGTGTATGTAGTATAGTGTGGTCCCCCGTATCAGTTTAACCATTCTTGACTTCACTTTGCGCATGCGCAAATGTAAATTCTACCAAGCACCATTTTCTCACTCCCTAGTCGTTTGATCTCGCTCAAATTTGGATCATAGTTGGGAGACAACGATTTGATCATCCCATATAAATTTCAACATTATGGTATCATTAATAGCTGCTGCGCATGCGCCAATGCAAAATCCTTGTAACGACCCTAATTTCCACAGTTTTCATCATCTTATTTTGATGAAATTGTCTGGCAGTGCGCGGTGCGGGTTAGGTTGTAGATGGTCCCACATCAGTTTCATTGTTGCCAAACCATTTTTCCTCAGTTCTCTACTTTTGGCCCTCCTATCCCTTTCATTCAAGTCACATAAAAGCTTTATATCCTTTTTCCGTTGCTGGTACCTTGAATGTTCTTTCAGCTAATCTTCCTCCCTCAGTTCGGGTTCATTTCTTTGCCTCTCTCTTCTCTCGCGTTCTGCATCTCTTTCTCTCTCTCTCTCTCTCTCTTTTTTTTCTTTTTTTTTTTAAAGCCTGACTTCCTTCTACCACAAGTCATGTTTTTCCATTGGAAACAATGTCGAATTTATTTTTTAGTTGCGGTTTAGTCAATAGAAAACTACCAACAAGCAAATTGCCACATGTGGAAAAAACCCTCCCATCTGATGGCGAATTAGTATTAAAATGCTTCCCCAAGTTGATGGTCATGCAAAATGTTTTGTTTTATATTTTCCCCTCATACATATGCACTTGATGGGGTGGATAAAAACACTGAAAAGTATAATTATTGCTGGAAAGTTTGAAAATGCAGTGGAATTATATTACCATGTAGCTAATGCAATTACCGTGGATTTTAATAAACCCATGGTAATAGCTCAATTTCAGACATGGTAATTGAAAATCGTTGTTTGAGATCGATTTTCAACCCAATAAATAACTTCAGTAACAAAAACTTAGACGTATTTTGAAAGAGGAGAACGAAAGGAAGAGGATGGAGGAAAAAAATATATGCTAAAAATGTTCCCTAGTCATCAATTTGACACACATGGTAATAGCAAATGAAAAGGTACGCTCCTGACTGCACTCCTTTCGACGTGGCGGTCCACCAGCAACAGCGTTGGGTGAGGGGAAAGGGTCCTATCCCCACCCTAACAGATCCCAAGCTTCCCAACAGAATGAGATTCAAACCAAAATTTCGGTTGGTTGGGGTCAGAATTATAGTTTTCAGTTCCAACCATGGTAATTTCCCAAAACATTGGGACACTTTTTGGCGATATATTGAAGGGATCGAAATGTTGATTAGCAGATTCGTTCAATCAATTTCATGATGCTCTACAACCCAACTTTGGAAAACGAAGACCTTTTTGCCACACATAAATCAATATTGTGGGTAAAAGTAACATTGTAGAGCAAAAAATTAATTTGGGACACCCACGGTAATTGCATTTTTGGCCTTTTATGCGCAGAAATATTTGTATAGATGTGCAGGTATGGCACTTGAATTACTTTTTTCCAACACACTGGCCTGCAAGGAATCCCTGGGAAAAACAATTTTCTGGGAAAAAGTTACTGTACGTGAGCAAGGCCTGTGGGACTCAATAGTTGCCCCTAATTTGAGAACGACCCATAAATGCAATACGATAAATTTACAAAAATTTTCTCATACGATCACTGTCACGTTGCTGCTCGACTGCAACAGAAGGATGATTGAGAATGATGATTTGAAAGGAAAAAAAAAAAAAAAAAAAACCGACAGAAGGAACCTGCATCGACGTTGTAGGTAGGCGGCGCTGAGTCCCCCGTCCCCCCAACAGGGGGACGCACAGGTAAGGTCGTCTGCCACTTCAGTTCACCCGATAACCTCAATATTGCGCCTTTTTTTTAAAGCTCTCTGCAAGATCTTTCAACTGAAGGAATAAAATAAAATAGGCTTAAATTGCTCAATCGGTATTGTGAAAAATGCAAAATAAACTTTAAACCATTAGGGCTTGCGTTTACGTCCGCAACACTGAGAAATTTGCATGCCTCTATAGGAATGTTGTTCAGGGATGTAAACTATCATCGCTATCACAGCATAACATTGAATCACAGATATGTTTTCTGGTAACTAAAAGACGAACTCATGATTCATTGTTTCTCCGTGATAAAATTAGTGAGAGTTTAAACTCTCTTTTTCAATACTCCAATACTAATTAAGGATGGTTGACGAAGCTGTAACTGTGAACATCAATCATTAGCGAACAAGCACGCTTGGTCCATCCGTTGCGTATCGGGTTTTCGTGATGCTCTTTATAGAGACGATTTTTGAATTTATTTGCCAAAGCAAAGACACAAAAATGTCAAAAAGAGAAATGATTAAAACTAATTTATACATCTGCGCATGTTTAAGGGCTATAAATGGCTGGAAATGAGTCAAATTTATACTGAACTGGAGACTGGTTCACTAGATTACTGAACGTTTTCAGTTACGTTTTAAATGATTTTCTACGTGTTTTACAACTAGATGTTTTTTCTAAAAAGGAAGAGGACGTTCCAATTATTTATAAGATTGAAAAAATGAACGTAGTCGTCCCAGTGTAGTTTGCATATTTGAACGTCTTCTCAAGTAACGAGTCTTTATCCGTCGGGTATAGCGCTTCGTTTCACGAAAGCCTTTAGTGGTGTTCATTGTATCGGTGGCCCTGTGGGGATAGGAAGGAAGCTGAGCTCAGGCCGTTTTATTGCAAGAAATCTGGATGAAAAGATTTTGAGCTGAGGAGCGAAATTTTCCCGAGGGATTGTGTCATCTGAGAACGACCAAGCTAGCAGATTGAGCATCGTGGACGGAGCTGCAAGACTTTTTATGCCTTGAACAAAGGAGTTTTCAATGAATTTCCAAGGAAACAAAATAATAATAATTACTGGATCTAGCTGAATTTGCAGATTGTGACAATGGGTGACCTATTGTGAAGAAAATAGTCGCAGCAGAGTTCTGCTACCACTGGAGCAATCTCCAGAAAAAACTCGGCGCTCCGCGCCTCGGAAGGGTGCAAGCCCCCTGGACCGCCAGTTACCTCAATTTACATACTTCGGACGAAATTATTGAAACAAAGAATGTGTTTGCGTTGTCGCGCAACCAAGTGACAACCAAACAAGCGTCATTGTTTACTATTCATTTTTTTATAACATCAATTTATATAGTTATAGTATGAAACTACGAAAAAAAATACGAAATAAATTCGTGATAAATCAAGAGCGATTTATCAAGTAAATGTCCTAAAGAGGCTACATACGAAATTACAGCTTACTAGAGTGTAAAGTATAGAAATTAGCTTTAAAAGCCACTCATCTGATCCGGACCCTGGACATCGTCAAGTAAATGTCCTAAAGAGGCTACATACGAAATTACAGCTTCCTAGAGTGTAAAGCATAGAAATTAGCTTTAAGAGCCACACATCTGATCCGGACCCTGAGCATCGTCAAGTAAATGTCCTAAAGAGGCTACATACGAAATTACAGCTTCCTAGAGTGTAAAGCATAGAAATTAGCTTTAAGAGCCACACATCTGATCCGGACCCTGAGCATCGTCAAGTAAATGTCCTAAAGAGGCTACAAACGAAATTACAGCTTCCTAGAGTGTAAAGTATAGAAATTACCTATTCAAATTATTTAACCTCCACTTCACAAATCAAACCGTTTTCGTAATACTCAGATCACCTGCTATGAATCAAATCATCGAAACACAAGCTCAATGAAATCATCAGAAATTAACAAGCGGTTGCAATCATGTTCACAATATCAATTATTGAGAATGATCACCTGTGTGTAAACAATTATTTATATAACCATGCTCATAACTCAGTTTGTTGGACACGCACTTCGCAGTAGTTAACATAATATTGTTGGATAAATCGAGAGCTTTCGAACGAATGGTCAACGAATTTTGTGGGATGAAAAACGACGAAGTACCATTTCCCTAGCAACGACTCGGTTGTACGTGAAAATCATCCGTCACACATTTCGTTACCATCCCGCGTTCCATTTTCGGCTAGTTAGTCCATGGCTAAAACACATTCTGTGTTAAAAAAACGCTTGCATACTAGTCTGCAACACATTGGGACATTTCATGTCTTTAGTTGCAGACTCGTCTATTAAAATGATTACCTATTAAATGATTTAACCACCTCTTCGCAAATCAAACCGTTCTCGCAATATTCGGATCACCTGCTATGAATCAAATCATCGAAACACCAGCTCAATGAAATCATCAGAAATTAACAAGCGGTTACAATCATGTTCACAATATCAATAATTGAGAATGATCACCTGTGTGTAAACAATTATTCATATATAACCATGCTCATAACTCAGCTTGTTGGCCACGCACTTCGCAGTAGTTAACATAATATGGTTGGATAAATCGAGAGCTTTCGAACGAATGGTCAACGAATTTTGTGGGATGAAAAACGACGAAGTACCATTTCCCTAGCAACGACTCGGTTGTAAGCGGAAATCATCAGAACATTGAGCATATTTCGTTACGTAACGTAACGTGACATAACGAAAATTTGGTTGTGTGCCATAGCAAAGACATGAAATGTCAAATATTACCTAGTAACCTTAGCAACAAGGAAAATAAGCAGGTAGAAAAATAAAAACAGATAAATAAGCGAAAGATAAACTGTACTTGTTTGAAAAGGCAAAAGGCAAATGCGCAGTGGAAATAAATAAACGAAAAATCAGAACCTCTGAGATACTGGGTACTAATTTCTTCACAATTGGTCACTCATTGTCACATGGTAGCAGAGCGTGGTTATGATCCACGGACCTCTGGGTTATGGGCCCAGCACGCTTCCACTGCACATTTGCCTTTTGACACTGAGAACTAATTAACATGTATCATGTTTTAGCCCTGGGGTCCTAGCAATTTTTGCGAGTCAATTTTTTTCCGCGCACGAAACATATAGTGTTACAGTGATTTCCGCCTACAACCGAGTCGTTGCTAGGGAAATGGTACTTCGTCGTTTTTCATCCCACAAAATTCGTTGACCATTCGTTCGAAAGCTCTCGATTTATCCAACAATATTATGTTAACTACTGCGATGTGCGTGTCCAACAAACTGAGTTATGAGAATGGTTATATAAATAATTGTTTACACACAGGTGATCATTCTCAATAATTGATATTGTGAACATGATTGCAACCGATATCGAGGAGAAAACATGATACATGGTTGAAATTTTTGGTTCTAGAACAGAAATTTAGTTTAGTATTTCTTCAGAATTGGTCATCTATTGTCACAAGGTATCAAGTAGTAATTGGGAGTTTTTCACATTGGAGCTATTATAATGAAACAGAACATGACTTCGGGAAATTCTATCGATTAGGGAGGCGTTTATTTATTTTGGAAGTATTTTGAGTATTCATGTAACAAAATTTACTTTTTAATAATAAAATACTTATTCATTTTTATTTATAAAAGTTGAAGAATACCCGCTATTCAAAATTATATTATGGTGCTTGCAACAATTGTAGAAAAATTCTATTAGAAAAAATATAATAAGTAGAGGGCGTCTTCTGTGGTTCTGTAGTCTAAGACGAGATCTCAATGCCGCTCGAAAGCAGGGGGTCCCGGGTTCAATTCCAGGGCTGGTCAGCCGAAAATTTGTAATTTCGTACGATATTTACCAGGTCTGGGGTCCGTACGCAAGTTCGATATGTAGAGGCTTATACAAATTGAGATACCCTACCCTTTGATGGGTTAACTCAAAGAAATAAAATTTATTTGAATATCTATTAGAAATAGCTATAATATAATATAAATAACTACACATCTATTAGAAATATTCTTTTATATATATATACAGTGCTTGATCTCGATTTCGAGAAATAGAGGTGCCTGAACTGTCGAGAGGGGGGGAGATCTGAGGGGGTTCTTCTCTCGGAACGATTTTGAAAAATAAACGTCTTAAAAATGACTGTTTAAGATCTTTAATATGACTCACAAATTTTTCAAATTGTAACGGTTTTTTTAAAATTATTTTTATTTTTTTATATTTTTTATGTATTTATTTTATTTTATTTATTTTTTGTGGTTATGGGAATTTGATTGTAAAACAGAGTCAGTTTAACACATGTTCTTTGTTAACTCACTGACAACAACATTTTGAGTGTCAATTTTTCTTAGTGCCGATTTTTTTTTTTTTTTTTTTTTTCTTTCTTTCTTTCTTTTCATACAGGGAGGTACACTACGTCCGGCCTCAAATCTTGCCATGTATATATGTACATACATATATATATATACATATAAATATATATATATATAGTACGAAGCTTCTCGAAAGTTTACTAAAATGTTGGTCTAAAATTTCAGCGTCACTAACCACGGGGTAATTTTTAAGGTTTGAAATATAAAAATATCATCATATCAAAAATACTTTCCCAATAAAAGGGTACTTATTTATTTTGATCTAGAAAGAACTCAATTCGAATGAATCAAATGAGACCACCCGGTGCTTCGTAGCTGTTCTTGAAATTGTACATAGTTGGACTGTTTGCCTCTATAATTAACGTATATGTAGGTATTAGTATATTGTACGGTTAGCAAATCTAGTTTAAACGCATCGCGGCCCTAAATAAGTCCGACAGACGGCCACAGGTGAACTAACTTCAGTCCGGGTTTAGGGGGATTTTAGACTGCCCACAATATAATCAATGTGAAATCTCAGCCTGTGAGACGTCGCTCAGTATGCACGCCGTGTGGGGTAAGCCAATAATTTCACTAGAATACAAAATGGATTGACTGCAATGTCGGACGTAACTGCATTAATCTCGTAATTATGGGAGGGTATAAGAGGAATGGTATGTAATTGTAGGCACGTAATTTAACATACGATCAATACCGTTGAAACATGATGGAATAGGTAGCTGCATTGAGTTACTCAAGATTAAACAAGAAAAATTCCAGCATGATCGTATCCTCACGATCGCATGAGCGAATTTTCGTTAATTATCGTATTGCATAATCGTAAATTGTTTTCAAAATAGATCTTTTTCAGTGCAAGGAAATGGTTAACTATTAATTAAATGGCAGAAAACGTATTCTAAATAATTACCTGTTAATCAGAAAAAAGTTATAGATTTTTAGCTTTTTTGCAGTTTTTATCGACTTTTTAGCAAATTTTCATTAAATTTAAGTACATTATTCAGGATCATATGAGCTTTATCTGAGCAATATTCTGCAAAAATTATAATTTTAACGATTTTTAGCCGTTTTTGTTCTTTTTAGTGATTTTTTAAGGATATTTATTAAATTTGACCAATTTTGTGTGCTCCAAAAGTGCTGGCCAACGAACTCATTCTTTGGTTTAGGAAGCTTGATGTTTTGGCGCATGAACAGAATTTTCATATCTAGCCTAAGGAGAGTTATCGTCTGGAATGACACATTATAAAAATACACACACATATATCAAAATTTAACAGATTAACACTTTTTCATATATATATATATATATATATATATATATATATATATATATATATATATATGAAAAAGTGTTAATCTGTTAAATTTTGATTTTAAAATTTTCCGAGCCGTTGCAATAGCTAAATTTTCAACGAAAATTCGATAAATCAATAGGTTCGAAGCTTTTAAGCACTCACTTAACCCATTAAATGACCAATTTAGTATCAAAGGGTTGGGCCCATATTACGAAGCCCAACATGAATCAGGAGAGTGGTAGCTCCGTAAAAACCTCAATAAAGCATACATGCAGCTATCAGTATCTCTTCCTCGGTTATTTAAGGTAAAGGAATCCCCAATTACTGCTTCAAATGCTTAAGAATGAGTGCGTTCAACTCCGGTATATGACACGAAGTAGACACACTCTCTTGGTTGATATGGGAGTGTTCACAGAAGTCAATCTGAATGGGCAGGAATGGTTTTAGTATCCAAAACAAATCCAGCATATATTAGAGAGACTACAGAAACAAATCCAGCATATAATAGAGAGACTATCACTGTAGATCAAACTATAAATAGCACACTTCAAAGAAACAATCAGAGCAGTATACCTTCAACTCAACAACAACCAGTACAATATTATCCAATGCCTTACGTGAAAGGGGTGGCAGCACAAATGACAAAGATTTTCGAGCCCTATAAACACGTCAAATAGCATTTCGAACACTTGATACAAACAGACCACTATTTTCCAAACTTGAAGATTTCACACCAAAAGATCAACGTTCAGATCTGGTCTACCAGATCCCTTGTGGTTGTGGTGGGTGTGGAAAAGTGTATGTGGGGGAAACGTGTCAGTCCGTTCGGTGTCGTTTTTCAAAACATGAATCGGATCTACGACAAGAAGATACAAAAAACGCTGCAAATTATTTCACAAAGGTTTATTATTTTTTCAATTGAGTTTGATCGTAGTTTTAGTTGGCTTGCGTACGTCATAAGGCCCGTCCAGACTCCTTGGCGTGTCCTATTTCGAGTTGCCACAACCTATACTTCTATAATTATATACGCATGTTTATATTTCTCGATTTGAGCTCCTATCTATTCAAATGATCATTGCCTTAATAATATCATAATCTAAGTACGTACGAAGAGTCGAGAGGATTTGTTATTAAATATGCGTAGGAAAAGCGTATTAACACACAAATATGACCTAGAAAAAAACATATATTCATGCCTCGAAGGAACGCTGTACCCACCTCATGGTGCCGCGGTGTATTATAGGGGTATAACACGTAAAAGTAATAAATATCCATTCTCCTACACCCCTCTGCTACGCCCCTGGTCACTCCAGCCACCACAAGGTGCTGCGGCGCCTCCTCTCACTCCACCCCCCACTCACCATCGGCTTACCCCCCTGACCACCCACCGTGACCCCCTGCCAAGCGTGCCAGGCGTGCGCGCGTGCTAATGTCTAACACTCAACCTCGAAAAAGACACTTTTTCGCCCGTTTTTGACCCATAGCATCTATGCGAGTAAAGCGATCGGGATGGTTAAACTTTAGGACCAACTAGACCCCAAATGGAGTCCATGTGCGAAAGAACGGGTTTTTTAAGTAAATTCTTAGGCCTTTTATAGCCCGGACGGTGGATGGTGAACGGCGGACGGCAAACGGCGGACGGACATTTCAAATTTGGATTCTACGCACCTTGAAACGTAAAGTGACAAAGTTTGAGGGGGGGTTATACAAATTTTTTGCTACACGATCACATAGGCTTATTATTGGAAATAATAAACCAAAACGCATAGGTTGCCCATTGCAGATCTTTAGGACAACTTCTTGTGAACAAAACGATTATATATATATGTAAAGGATTCATTTAACAATGACACGAAACGGATTTCAAAGAACAAATAATAATTATAATCGATATTTTCGATTTAAAATTGTCATTTTTGACAAAAATTCGCCATAACAAAAGAAAAGACGTGAAGTGAATTTTCACAATGTCACAGAGCGATGGAGTAAGGTTACTCCTATGATATCTTCAATGCATAACATGCCTGATGTTTCTGTGGATATAAACATATTTCATTTCATTTCGTTTTATACTGACGGAAGATCCAATTGATCCTCTCGGACGCCGAGTTCAATTCCCAACCGATTTGTTTCAGATGTTTCCACCTTCTGTTTTCCTGTATTTGATTATTTCGACCGTGAAAGCGGGGGACGCCCAGATCTGAGCACAATAAGAAGGAAAAATGAGACGATGAAAGCAAGAGGAACACTCGAGGTGAAACGGGCGTTCGACGGACGTAGCTCAAGTGGATCTATAGCGTTCGACAAGGGGAAGGCACGATTATTCAAACGAAAGGCCATGAATTGTTAATGCCACAGTCAGGCCTCAGGTCGACCTATTTCCCTGTCTTCGTGAGGTTTGAAGAGCGAGAAAAAACAACCTTCCTAGGCGTCTCATCAATCAAATTCTTTATTCATATCACCAACTTGCACGAGGAATTCTTAGCTATTTCAAGTCAACACAAAATTAAGGTTTCAACGATGAAACTCGTAATAGAAAAGTGGCAATATGTGCACATAAAAACGACGATGGGATGGATGAAGATTTTTAGGGCAATTTGCCAGAGATGCTATCGCTTTCCTAGGGAAGGAGTGATCATATTCGTGATTGTTCAGATATGAGGGAAACCAAATTATTATGATGAGGTAGTAAACAAATTAAAAATAAATAAATAAATTAATTGATTAAAATAACATGATAATATAATAATTTCTAAGTAATTCGTGTAAAGTTTTCGAGCACCATCTTTACAGTGCGTACATGATTCATGGATTTTTTGAGTCTGCAGGTTAAAAAATATTGTTAAGCAGTTTACACATTACATTTGATTATAATGTGAACTTTGCAGAGTCAGAGTAAGGATACCATACATGATCATTGGGTTTATACTATTATAGTATTAATGTATTTTTCCAATGATTGATATATTTATAAGGTATATACCTATATAATTGTGGGGAATTATACTTTCATATTATAAACATATTTATATATGTATGAGTTGATCTTGGAACAAACTCAGCTATCTGCACATAGCATATATACGATCATTGGGTAAATTGGGACAAATGCATACTCAGCACACAAGGAAGAAGTAACCCTCCTCTTTCGACAATTTTTGGGATATCGAAGTGAAACTTAGAGAACGCTTTTGGGTTGCCTGATACTAAATTTCAAGAGTAAATATATATATATATATATATATATATATATATATATATATATACATAAAGTTTATGGGGTACGCAAGGGGGAAGGCGGGGTATTGGATACTTGGAAATCGTTTTCCCCGGGACACCGCATTTTCAAATTTTTTTTAGCGCTGAGCACGATGGTGAAGCCAGAATAGCAATAAATCCTGTGTGATTAACTGTATTAAATTAAATTATTGAAATTGATTATTAAATTATTGAAAAATGAGCTTCGAAAAACAATTTTTACAAAAGGTTTGTGGGTTTAACGAATAACATCAACTATAAGCAGTACAATCATCTGGTATTTTGCGGCTATTTCTCCTGCGATGCTTGAAAACGTAATAGAATTCAGAATTTATCGAATCAAATTTATATTTACGGGCTCACGGAAAAATCACGTATAGGAACAGGTACGATTGAGGGGTAAGGGTTTTCTACTTCCTGGAGATGTTTTTGACGATTCCCCGTCAATATGGCAGATCATGTTCGTGAGAAAACCTTCATTGCCTTCCAGACACCTGTGCGTACACATACTTAAGATTCACAGTTAAAGTTAATCTTTTTGAAAATAAAATTACTTACCTAATCTTTTTCTGTAAATAAATTTGAACTATCTACAAATGAAATTATTTGTAAAATATTAATTTTATTTACGAAAATTCCAATTATTTCTTTGTCAAAAGATCAACTTTATCTGAAAATGCTACATTGAATATATTCATATTTTATCGTTAGCCATTTTCATACTATTTGTGGTACACAAAATTATTTTAATATTTTCAAAAACCGAAAGACTTGAAAGGCTACAATTGACTTCCTTATTTATTGATTTGTTTATTTTATTTATTTATTAATTTTTCTATTATTATTAAAGGCTTGAAAAGAGTGGTGATTTCTGGGCATAGGAACGTTGTGTTTAAGCTTGGTAAGCAACTTCTTTTTTGTTTTCGTACTATTTTTTCACACTATTTGCGTTACATAAAATGAGATCAATATTTCCAAAAACCAAAAGACTTGGAAGGCTACAGTTCATTTCCTTATTTATTTATTTATTTTTTAAATTATTATTAAAGGCTAATAAATCAAAATCCACCTGGTATCTTAATTTTTTTTCATTTCACCTACACTTGCCCCCATTTACAGTTATCTTGTAGCTTTTAATTGTATGTAAAGTGATTGCTACCATCGTGCCTATATTCTGTTAGAATTATTTATAATTCATGATATTGTGCAGTTTTTTGAAATTATTTATATTTGTTGTATATTGGTGTATTTTTGAAATTGCTTGTAAATCGGCCCGTGAAAATTAATCAAATAAATAAAAGCTTGAAAAAGGTGGTGATTTCTGGATACAGGGACTTTATGTTTAAGCTTGGTAAGCAACTTTTTTCTTTTTTTTAATATATTAATGATATAATTCAGAGATATAAGATAAAGAATGAATACATTCGGCTGTGTGTAGAGTAAAAATGGAGAAGGATTGGATATGTTGGATATATTCATATTTTATCCTTAGCCATTTTCATAGTGTTTGCGTTATATAAAATTAGATTAATATTTTCAAAAACCAAAAGAGTTGGAAAGCTACAGGTGATTTCCTTATTTGTTTACTTATTTTATTTTTTTAATTACAGCTTGTAAAGGGTGGTGATTTCTGGACATAGGGACGTAATGTTCAAGCTTGGTAAGCTATTTTTTTCTTTTTTTACATTTCAATGATATAATTTAGAGATATGAGATGAAGAATGAATACATTCTGCTGTGTTTAGAGTAGAAATGCAGAAGGATGATCGCAATGGCTACTTATCGTGGGACCTGCAGCACAATCAAGGAATGTTGATAAATAACCGAGCAAATAAGGGAGGACACAAGAAGGAATGGTTGCCGTGACAACGGACGTGCGGACACAACGTAGGTCACAATATTTACCGGAAACGGAACCCGGAAACGACTTTAACACCACAACGCAGGCCGGTGGGGTCCTCGAGAACCCAAACATCAACAAAGTGTCGCGGGTTTACTACTAAAAAACAGCGGGGGATCCCCCACATGCTTACTCACGCTCGGGCGGAGTCGGGAGGTCTCGGGCGGAGTCGGGTCGGGGAGAGTTTCGACCCGCGGGGGCGGGGACTGACACGGAGCTGGGACGGGCGCCCTCGGAGCGTGTGCCCTTCAGCTGAGCGCCCCCAGGAAGGAGCCTCCTCGCATCTCAGAAACGCCGCTCCTGCTCTCAGAGATTCCTCTCGCAGGGGCAATTTATGTGCTCTCAGATATTCGCTCTCAGGGGCAGTTTATGATCAGCAAGAGAGAGAGAGAGCGAGAGTGTGTGAGGAAGGGGAGGCGAGAGAAAAAAATTAAATACACGAAAGATAAGCAAAATTAAGTATGTTTAATTAGCGAATTTTCGAAGAAATTGAGCTATTGCAATGGCTGGTCAAAATTTAAAATAAAAAATTTCGAAAATTTTCTTCATTGAAATCCGTTTTGAGACATTCTGAAACGGATCCTTGAGTTTAACGCTTTTTCATTTGTGTACATACGGGTATAAATATATGTGTCCCCTCCAGAGTATAACCCTCCTTAGTATTGAGATAAAAATTCCGTTCTATCGCCAAAAACCTGGAAATGATTGCGATCGTAATAACACTTCTTTCACCCCCCTTGCCACAACTGAGACTACGCTTTTTCAAAATCCAGCTACAACGTATCTACCGTATTGAAACGAAATCACAATGTTGACCAAAAGCTTATTACTTCAGGCAGTTGAGCCTAGGGGGTTCCCAAACGATAGAGTGCAATAAATTAGTGTTTCTTAAAGTGGGGTACATGTACTCCTGGGGATACATGGACAAAGTCCAGGGGGCACTTGAAAAGCTCTGTGTATTGCGGAGTTTTGAAGCTACAATGCATCGCAAAGAATAAATAACAAGAAAATCAGAAGAAACTCACATTTGAAATGTGGTTGAAACCTTCGGAGAGGAGTAACGATTATCATCAGAAACGCTTGCATACGAGTCTGCAACACATTGGGACATTTTATGTCCTTAGCTGCAGACTCGTATGTGTTGCAGACTCGTATTCAAGCTCTAAGAGCCACTTAGCTGATCCAGACCTAGGCATCGTCAAGTAAATGTCCTAAAGAGGATACATACGGAATTACAGCTTCCTAGAGTGTAAAATATAGAAATTACCTATTAAAATGATTTAACCACCGCTTCACAAATCAAACTGTCCTCGCAATATTCGGATCACCTGCTATGAATAATCTTCGAAACACCAGCTCAATGAAATCATCAGAAATTAACAAGCGGTTGCAATCATGTTCACAATATCAATTATTGAGAATGATCACCTGTTTGTAAACAATCATTCATATAACCTTGCTCATAACTCAGCTTGTTGGCCACGCACTTCACAGTAGTTAACATAATATGGTTGCCACATTTCACATCTGGTTTGAAGGATTCGTGAACGCATCCCGCAACTCAGACCACTGATGAGCCCAAACTCGCCGCTAACCTTAGACACCAAAAGGTTGGTGTATCTTTCACTTATCCGGCCGATCTGGAGCTACTCGTGTGGGTTGTGGGGATGTGCTGCTGCATCTCACATAAAAAAAATCCAAGTCACACAAAATCGGGTGCTAAGGATGATAACAGGTGCTCCTTGGTATGTGCGCAACTCGAGGCTGCACGCTGACCTCGACATCCCCCTAGTGAACACCGTCATCAAAGAAATGTACAAGTCTCTGAATAGAAGTATGATGCAACATGAAAACCCGTTAATAGCCTCAATACCCGAATCAGCAACACCTCCCTCTACAGCAAGAAGATTAAAACGGAAGAGGCCCCAAGACTCACTACTCCAACCTGCGAACCAAAATTACCCGACTTAAATTATTACGAAAAAAAAAAAAAAATGAAAAAAAAAAAAGTTCCTAATGAAAAGTTCCTATAAATCAAACAAACTTATTTATTCGTACAAACTTTCGTTATCTTGTTATATTATTTGTTATATTAATTATACTAATTAACTATATTATACTATTTATTAACTGATTAGGGACAACCACTGGGTTGTACCCAACCTCAAATAACATATTAATTAAATTTATTTACTATAAACAATTATTATCAAAACTGTATAATCATTGAGTTGATAATAAAGTTGAAAATTTGAAAAAAAAAAAAAAAAAAAAAAAAAGCTTTCGAACGAATGGTCAACGAATTTTGTGGGATGGAAAACGAAGAAGTACCATTTCCCTAGCAACGACTCGGTTGTGAGCGGAAATACTCAGAAAACCAACAGTAACGATTTTTTTAACGCTTTTTTCGTTTATGTGCCAAAGTAAAGACATAAAATGTCAATAAATAAAATTATAATGAAAAATAAAAAGGAAATAAAACGAGAAGCTTCAGCCATGGCTGTTCGGGGCCAAGATGAAGATGAGTTTTTAATCCACGAACGATGAACCGACAACCACTCATCCTGTGAATAAATTTCAATCGATGTGTTTCAACATGATTCCAATTGAATTCGTTGGTAGTACCTAACCTCTTGTCTTCGAGTTCATGCAAACTCATTTTCTTACGAATTATTTCACTCGTTTCATTAATTTTCAAACCTGAAATATCTCAATACAAAAAGTGTAATGTTTCTACGAGTATAAGCAGGCAGGTACATATTCCTCGCGTTCTGTGAGGCTGTCATTAACAATTTTTTCTCATTCGACCCTGCTTTTAGACACTTTAACGTGGTTCGTTCCTTTTTTAAACCTTTTATTTTCAAAGTTATTTTTTTCGAAGATTGATTTTGAGATTAAAGACTTTTTACTACATATTAAAAAAATCCTTCTTTGTGACTAAAGTACGACTTCCGAATTTCCGTCATATTAAAAATATTTCATCTTATTCAATCATGATTGTGTTTATAAATGTGTATTCTATAAACACGGTTCATAAGTATGAAAAGTTGTATTTTATTACAATAATCCCCGGGTTCTGGAAGTCTTTTAACATGGAATCATGTTTTAGCGATGGATCCCCCGCCGAAAAGTGAGATGAAAGTAGCGCCAATAATTGTGATGATTTCCGCTTACAACCGAGTCGTTGCTAGGGATATGATACTTCGTCGTTTTTCATCCCACAAAATTCGTTGACCATTCGTTCGAAAGCTCTCGATTTATCCAACCATACTATATTAACTACTGCGAAGTGCGTGGCCAACAAGCTGAGTTATGAGCATGGTTATATGAATAATTGTTTACACACAGGTGATCATTCTCAATTATTGATATTGTGAACATGATTGCAACCGCTTGTTAATTTCTGATGATTTCATTGAGCTGGTGTTTCGATTATGTGATTCATAGCAGGTGATCCGAATATTGCGAGAACGGTTTGATTTGTGAAGCGGTGGTTAAATCATTTTAATAGGTAATTTCTATACTTTACACTATAGGAAGCTGTAATTTCGTATGTAGCCTCATTAGCCTCTTTCTATAATAAAGTGAATGTTTACTTGCGAGTTTCTATTAGGAGATCATCATCTCACAAGAGCTCAATCGTCGTGATCATTTCTATAATAAAGTGAATGTTTACTCGCGAGTTTCTATTAGGAGATCATCATCTCACAAGAGCTCAATCGTCGTGATCATTTCTATAATAAAGTGAGAGCGAGGAGCTAAAACATGATTCCATGTTTTTTACATTTTAGCAGTCAGGCTCAAAGTAATAACATCCGGGGGGGTCCAGGGGGGCGAAGCCCCCCTGGCGGGGTCAATGGGCGGAGCCCCTTGCGAGGCCCGAAGGGCCGAGTTTTTTTGAAATTTCTTATTAATTCATTACCTATATGTGTTAATAATTTTTTTTTAGGGATGACGGGTACATCAAAATCTATGGGGAGTACATGGCCATTTGCGTTTCTGCTCGGAGGGTACACGGAAAAAAGTTTGAGAAACACTGCATTCAATTATTATGTGGTACACTACTATTATCATAATAGGGCTAACAGTAAGTAGGATGCATAAGTAAGTTCCTACAAATTAGACATTATTGGCGCTGAAAAAAAGAATTTTGAACATCTCTTAAAATGTGTACAAAAATTGCTCATATGAAGGGACAAAAAGTCCCTACATATATATGTCCCATTTTGACAGGGTGATGAACAGGAAAATGCATACCTATCTATGTCTACATGAGTAGAAATTAACTACCTATCTATGACAGTATGGTGTTTTCTCATTGTGTCCTGTTTTTAATCCCATACCACCAGGCAACCCTGGCTACAGATGAGTTTTCAGTTTCCGATAGTTTCCTACATTAGATTTGGAAGTGGGCACATAAAATCAAATATAAGTAGCTGGTACATACGTCATACAGCCAACTGCAACTTACCTGTGAACAAACAAATACAATGTTATTAATTTATAAACCGCTACAAGCTATTTACTATATCAATTTTAAATTATCATTTCAAACAAACCAACATGTTTCATTCTTGGACTTCACGTGTTCTAATGTGAGAGATAGGGACAAGGGTTGCGACAGAAAATGTTTTCTAGACCGCATTCCGTCTTTTACGAGCGAGTAGTTGCCGAAAGTAGTTGCAGCCACTTGAAGTTAATGCTACAAGTAGTTACAGCTACTCTGTTGATCAGCTAGTAGCTGTAGCTGCATCCAGTAACTACTAACTACAAGCTGTGGAAAAGTAGCAGCGCACGAGAAACTACTAACTACTAGTTGCAGTAGCCAGAAACAGCTACTCAACTATGTAGTTAATATAAGCTGTAGCTGTTGTTACCTAAACGAAAAGTAGTCACAAACTGCCCAACACCGCGGTGATTCAAATAAATCGAATCAAACTTGACTATAGTTTTTAGCCTGTTCTCGTTCAACTTCAGAAAGATGCGAACTAAATCACTCGCGACGAAGTTGTGGAAACCCATTTCAAAACGGAAGTCAGTGAAAAACGTTGTCTATTTCCACGAAAAAATGAAGAGTCAATGATGAATGGATTTCGAAGGTTAGGCCATCATCAGTAACAAAAAATAACTGAACACACATTAAAAAGGACACCTCTTATATAGTCACAGGGAAGGGAGATCAAATCCCATTGGTCGAGAGAAAGGAAAGGGGGCGAGAGGTACAACCAATTAAGTGCAAGCAAAGTGAAGGGGGATTATAACTAATCAAATGAAATAAAAAGACGGGAAGAATAACTCAATATGGTTTCAACAGTGTGAAGGGATAATCCCAAGTTTAATAGAAATAGATCAGTGGTGAATATATATGAATATATATATATATATATATAGCATTTCCAAGTCAAATTCAACCTTTTCCAAGTCAAATTCAACCTTTTCCAAGTCAAATTCAACCTTTTCCAAGTCAAATTCAACATTTTCTAGGTCAAATTCAACATTTTCCAAGTCAAATTCAACCTTTTCCAAGTCACATTAAACTTTTTCCAATTCAAATTCAACCTGTTCCAAGTCAAAAACCAAAACAAATTCAACCTTTTCCAAAACAAATTCAACCTTTTCCAAGTCAAATTCAACCTTTTCACCATTATTAGGGAAATGACGAAAAATACGCACAATCCCTAAATGTAGTAAGTACCAAATGCTTGTCTGTGATTGGGGACTGGGCGGAAAACAATACTCCAAACGCAGTAGGTATACATAAAACAAAATCATGTTTTATTAAAAAAGAAATTAACAAAAAACCGTATTCGCCTACCCTCAACCCGGTGGAACATGCGTTCTCAAAAATTACACAAATATTTCTGTTCTAGAACCAAAAATTTCAACCATGTATCATGTTTTCTCCTCGATATTGATTCGAAATTCTATGAAATCATCAGAAATTAACAAGCGGTTGCAATCATGTTCACAATATCAATTATTGAGAATGATCACCTGTGTGTAAACAATTATTCATATAACCATGCTCATAACTCAGCTTGTTGGCCACGCACTTCGCAGTAGTTAATATAGTAGGTATGGTTGGATAAATCGAGAGCTTTCGAACGAATGGTCAACGAATTTTGTGGGATGAAAAACGACGAAGTACCATTTCCCTAGCAACGACTCGGTTGTAGGCGGAAATCACTGTAATTAATTTCGTGCGCGGAAAAAAATTGACTCGCGAAATTCGCTAGGACCCCAGGGCTAAAACATGATACATGTTAATAAAAACCGCTGCTCGTGGTATTCTGAGTGAGCCACGCCAAACTCATGATCTGTGCGATGTGATTCCACGGGCTGTGTCATCAACTACAGCTACAGATTGTACTAACTATTTTATGGATATGATGCTCCTGCTCCCTCAAGCGTCAGTTGGACAGCCTCTCCACTGATGTCATATTTTTTGTCAATTTATTACAAGTACCTACTCGTATTTCACAAAAGTACCTACCTGTACATTTTTTTAAGTGAAAAAAAAAAAAAAAAAAAAAAAAAAAAAAAAAAAAAAAAAAAAAAAATCGAAGATAGTCTTTCTACAAATAAGATTTTTAATTTTAAGACTTTTAAAATATTAATTATGTAAAGGAGAGAATAGTTTTTCTTTCAAAGAAATGTTGATTTTTTTAGCGAATTTTTGAAGAAAATTAAGCTATTGCTCTCGCCTCAAAATTTGTAGAATGTGAATTTTTGAAAAAAAATTTGTATGCAGAAATCCGTTTCAGGCTATTCCAAATCATATTCTGAAGTTTAACGCATTTTTTTATGTATGTATGTATGTATGTATGTATGTATGTATATATGTATGTATGTATATATGTATGTATGTGTCATTACAGACGATAACTGTCCGTAGAATTGTGCTAGAAACTTCAAACAAATTTTAAAATGTTAAGGACACCAAACGAAAGTTCAAGTTCGTTGGCCAGCATGATCGGATTACATCTTCGGGTTGAAATTTTAAAAAATGTAGTCAACAATTTCAAAATAGCCTGTTTTTTGCGATTTGTTGTGCGAAATAATTTTTCAGCATACTAACATGTGGTATATTCGGAATCAGCGTGAAATTTCCTATAAGAATATGTATCAAGTTTTTAAAAATTTCAAAGTTGAAAAATCAGTCAAAAATCGAAATAATGCCGTTCGCTAGTTGTAAAAATCGGTAATATTTGCATGAAACATTGTCCAAATTCAGATTGAACTGGATTCTTGATTGTTATGGAAGTATCCCTGTATAACCAATCCTAGAACCATGCTGTTTAAAACGTAGGTACTTAGTAGGTGCTCGTTTAAAAAATAAAAAAAAAAAAGAAAAAAAAAAAGTAGTCACAACTGATGAGTTTATTCTTCAAAATTCGCTAATGGGGTCATGCTGCATGACTGGACTTTTTTTTTTTTAAATTATATTTTTTATTGATTTCTCTTTTAATAAACCGTGACTTTGTTTTATGTATAGGTACCTACCTACTGCGTTTGGAGTATTGTTTTCAGCCCAGTCCTCAATCACAGACAAGCATTTGGTACTACATTTAGGGCTTGTGCGTATTTTTCGTCATTTCCCTAATAATGGTGAAAAGGTTGAATTTGACTTGGAAAAGGTTGAATTTGTTTTGGAAAAGGTTGAATTTGAGTTGGAAAAGGTTGAATTTGAGTTGGAAAAGGTTGGATTTGACTTGGAAAAGGTTGAATTTGACTTGGAAAAGGTTGAATTTGACTTGGAAATGCTATAGAGGGATATTCAAGAAGGTCCTGAGGATGAAATAACTTTGCTTAACACATCCAACTCTCCTCAAACAAAATTGCTCTTTTTCAGACAAACTGAAACATTCGGCATAAGGATCATTGGTCCAAGCAGATGAATCGACAACATGAAGTTATGAGTGTTAAGATAGCTTTCATTTGGCGAAGAACGTTTTCATTTGCGGCACCTGGTGAAACCTGTCCCAACCAAACCGTTCCTAGTACGAACTAAATCACTCGCGACGAAGTTGAGGTAATGCATTTCAAAACTGAAGTTAGTGAAAAAACGTAGCAAATCAGATGAAGTGAAAGGTGAGGAAGAATTACTGGTTTCAACAGTTTAAAGGGATAATCCCAAGCTTTATAGAAATGGACTTATAAGTGGCGAAATATATTGAGGGATATCCTCGTTTAAACATTTACCAGATCTGTCAAATCAGAATTGTGAGTATGATTGGATTCTTTAAGATGCTATAATATAGCTATAATCCCCCTTCACTTTGCTTGCACTTAATTGGTCGTACCTCCAGCCCCCTTTCTTTTCTCTTGACCAATGGGATTCAATCTCCCTTCACCTGTGACTATATAAGCTGTGTCCTTTTTAATGTGTGTTCAGTTATTTTCTGTTGCTGATGATGGCCTGTAACCGTCGAAATCGATTTAACATTGTAACTCTCAATTTTTCGTGATAATGGACAATGTTTTTTCACTAACTTCCGTTTTGAAAAAGAAAAGATGTATCAAAATGGATGGTTTGAATCTTATGAAAGGGAGTCGTGAAATCGTTTTACCAAAATAGGTTTTGAGGTTCAAAGCGTGTCTTCTTATCTAGGGGGTTCAAGAAGTGAAAATATGAATGGATTAGAAAAAACCAAGAAAGCGAACCATAACTCCCACCGGAATGAGAAATGCGGTAGCGAATGACAATTAATCTTCCCTGAACAGTAATTAATCTCGAATCACAGAGGTGGGAAGTGACGCCAACAACTCGGAAGTGTAGCTCGGCACGTTTCTGCAACAAATGGCTACACCGGGCTCGTACAAAAGGAACTTGCCACGGGGGTTTGTTTTTGGACAAAAGTCGGGTTTAATTTCACAACGAGAAGCGACTTTAACAAGAACGCCCAAGTGTGGCGCCCCAGGCTTCACGAATGCGAAAAGTCGTTAGTGGCTCGGCCCCAACAGTTTTTGCACAATCATTACCAAAGAGGACCTTGCATTCATCAAAGAAGTTACATTTGTAGAATGCAGTTCCAGAAATCAGTAAATGTCATGAATGAAAACGGAAGTTATTGAAAAAACTTTGTCGATTTCCACGAAAAATAAAGAGTTACAACTGTTAAATCGATTTTGACGGTTACAGGCCATCATCGGTAGCAAAAAATAACTGACCATGCATTAAAACGCTGCAAATTATTTCACAAAGGTTTATTATTTTTTCAATTGAGTATGATCGTAGTTTTAGTTGGCTTGCGTACGTCATAAGGCCCGTCCAGACTCCTCGGCGTGTCCTACTTCGAGTTGCCACAACCTATACTTCTATAATTATATACGCATGTTTATATTTCTCGATTTGACCTCCTATCTATTCAAATAGTTATTGCCTTAATAATATCATTATCTGAGTACGTACGAAAAGTCGAGAGGATATGTTATTAAATATGCGTAGGAAAAGCTTTGGTATTAACACACAAATATGACCTTGAAAAAAACATACTCATGCCTCGAACGAACGCCGGCGCCGTACCCACCACAAGCCGCGGCGCCGGCGCCTCCTCTCACTCCACCCCCCCCCCCCCCCCCCCCCCCGCTCACCCCCCCCCCCCTCCACCCACCGTGACCCCCTGCCAAGCGTGCCAGGCGTGCTCGCGTCGAAAAAGACACGTTTTTGCCCGTTTTTGGCCCATAGCATCTATGCGAGTAAAGCGATCGGGATGGTTAAACGTTAGGACCAACTAGACCCCAAATGGAGTCTATGTGCGAAAGAACGGGTTTTTTAAGTCAATTCTTAGGCCTTTTATGGCCCGAACGGCGGACGGCGAACGGCGGACGGACATTTCAAATTTGGATTCTACGCACCTTGAAACGTAAAGTGACAAAGTTTGAGGGGGGGTTATAAAAATTTTTTGCTACACGATCACATAGGCTTATTATTGGAAATAATAAACCAAAAGGAACATGCTCATAAATATAGTCACAGGGAAGTGGTATCGAATCCCACTGGTCGAGAGAAATGAAGAAGGGCGGGAGGTGCAACCAACTGAGTGCAAGCAAAGTGAAGGGGGATTATAACTAATCAGATGAAATAAAAAGACGGGAAGAATTACTCAATATGGTTTGAACAGTGTGAAGGGATAATCCCAAGCTTTATAGGAATGGACTTATCAGTGGTGAAATATATTTCTGAACATTTACCCGATCTGTCACTTTTGACAATTTCGAAATTTTCAAGTAAATTCAATATACCTGCCTCCCTTTAGATAAAAATAAATAAATTCTACAAACTATCTGTTAAATCAAAATTATAGATATTATTGGATTCCTCAAGATGTTTTGCAAATGTTGACCTACCCTTATTTTCCCTGAAATCCTCCTGATGCTCTTCTATTCTTTCTCTGAATTTCCCACCAGTTTGACCGCAATAATAGTTTCCACAAGAACATTTTAGTTTATAAATCCCACTTTTTTCCTAGACATTGATTTTGTCTTTAACGGAACCTAGTAATGCTCTAAGACTATTTCTAGTTTTAAAACCCACTTTGTAACCTATTATTGAGGGGTATATATATGTGAATATATACATATATATTTGTGTGCTTGTGGTCCCATACCTTTTTCTGAGGAATGTAAATAAATACCTTGGCGTGATAATAGATCAACATTTAAATTTTAAGTCACATATTGATTATTTAATAACTCGCTTGCGAAAACTATTTTATGTATTTAAGGAGGCAAGAAATTTTCTATCCAAGGAACAAATGTGTATGATTTATTATGGTTTAGCTTATTCCATTATTAAATATGGCATAATATTATGGGGTGGAGCATGTAAATCATACGTTAGTAAAGTGCAACGTATGCAAAATCAGTTGGTTAAAATTATTCTAGCTGTAAAACTTCAAGGTACCCTTCTGCTAAGCTCTTCAAATATTTTGATGTTAAAACTATTGAACAAATTTTCTTATTTCATACTTGCATTCATGTATATAGTACTGGTATCTGTGAGGAACATGTTTCAACATTTCAAAGTACAAGAAACTATTCTAATTCGGGAATAGTTTTGCCAAGAGCTCATCCAGAGTTCTACAAGAGAAGTGCGTATGTTAGTGTTTTACAATTTCTGTTTGATAATAATATTAATTTGTCATACTTTCATATTTTGTCAAGTTTTAAGAAGATGGTTAGCCTTCTTTTCAGTGAATTTTTGTTTTTCATGGAAATTCATTTCGAATGTAGTGTTTTAGTGCTATTCTTTTTTCTTTAATTAGGCTTTCGAGAGTTTTTGTTATTTGGTCATATGACGACTATGTTTGAATTTGCGACTCCACCAGACAGCACAAGTTCTTAGGAACTTATTTTCTGGTAGGCGTCAGTTGTTTTCTTACTTACCTATAAGACGTACTGTCAACAATTGAATAAACATATGAAAAAGCGTTAAACTCTTGGGTTCGTCTCAGAATGCCTCAAAACGGATTTCGGTGAAGTGATTTTCGAAAATTTTGATTTTAAAATGTTTGGAGAAATTGCAATAACGTTGTTTTCTACGAAAATTTGTAATGGCCCGCGTGACATGATCTGTTCAAAATCTTCATTTCATCCACCGACTTGGTTTTGTCGGGAAACGCTTCAGTTAAAAATCAAGCGTGTAACGAGGCTCATACCTAGCAGCCCGTAATACATTAATAATGAAATGAGAAATAAAATATCTGGTATTGCCTCATATTGTGCAGTCAGGACACGGTTGTAAGGGTTTCCCTTGACTGGAAAATGGACCGAATAAAGGAATTCTAGTCAGTTCAGTCCACCAACCCCTAGGCGTTAGGGAATCTGTCGAGGTCGTGGTCCGACAATCCGGATTCTGGTCTCTAAGCCGACTCATCTCACGGATGTTTTCATCGGATTAGCGCCCTAACCCGGTTGGAGTTTGCTCAGCTGGTTTGCGAATTCCACGGGAGACTCGCTTCCTTCGTGAACTTGGTGCATTTACACTCAAGCGAACCCGCCCAACCGTTTATTTAGGTCAGAGCTCGTTCTCTCGTTGGCCTCCGCATTGGGTCCTGGCAGAGTTTCAAACGGAAACCCCTGACGGTGGGGTAGATACTTTATTCGCAGTATTTACAATCCTTGGTGAAACAGGTCATTCCATCAAGGTGCCTACGTTTATGCCTAATTTTTTAAAATGAGACCAGACGACAAGTAGGCAGAGATGAGCAAATCCACATTCATAACTAATAATTTTGATTTATTCTCAGAAAAGGATAGTAAAAACGCTGCAAATTATTTCACAAAAGTTTATTATTTTTTCAATTGAGTATGATCATAGTTTTAGTTGGCTAGCGTACGTCATAAGGCCCGTCCAGACTCCTCGGCGTGTCCTATTTCGAGTTGTCACAACCTATACTACTATAATTATATGCGCATGTTTATATTTCTCGATTTGAGCTCCTATCTATTCAAATAGTTATTGCCTTAATAATATCATTTTCTAATTACGTACGAAAAGTCGAGAGGATATGTTATTAAATATGCGTAGGAAAAGCTTTGGTATTAACACACAAATATGACCTTGAAAAAAAAAAAAAAAAAAAAAACATAAATTCATGCTTCGAAGGAACGCCGGCGCCGTACCCACCACAAGGTGCCGCGGCGCCGGCGCCTCCTCTCACTCCACCCCCCGCCCACCCCCCTCACCACCCACCGTGACCCCCTGCCAAGCGTGCCAGGCGTGCGCGCGTAGAAAAAGACACTTTTTCGCCCGTTTTTGGCCCATAGCATCTATGCGAGTAAAGCGATCGGGATGGTTAAACGTTAGGACCAACTAGACCCCAAATTGAGTCTATGTGCGAAAGAACGGGTTTTTTAAGTCAATTCTTAGGCCTTTTATGGCCCGGACGGCGGACGGACATTTCAAATTTGGATTCTACGCACCTTGAAACGTAAAGTGACAAAGTTTGAGGGGGGTTATAAAAATTTTTTGCTATACGATCACATAGGCTTATTATTGGAAATAATAAACCAAAACTGCTCGGTTCAACCCACCAAAATCGTTTTGGTATCGTCGAATTCGTTATCGAATGTTCTTTACCCGTGAACCCGCCCCACCCTAATTTGACGTAAGTCGACGCATTTCGGCTTAATCACAAAGTTGTTTACGTTCTTACTGGGAAAGCCAAGTTATGAAGAAATATGTCTAGTGGATTGTATAGTAGTATATATATATAGTATATAATTTTATAGTCTTTGCGTTAACCAGGGACCCTATGAATGACCATGTACAATTTCCGCTCAATGGGTCCAGTAGTTTTTACGTGATCGAGTAACACAAACATAGACTCCATTAGATTTTCATATAGGCACCTAATAGTATAGATTACATCAAAAATGAGAGAAATTGTATGTTTATTTTTTCAAACTGTTTTACGTCTCATGCTTTCCTTACATTTTAATTACTTCTTTTTAATAAAGTTGGTGCAATGAAAGTTTTAATCACCTACCTACTTCATATTCAACCCTTTCTTCAACATTTTGTAATATAAGAATCAGAACACTGGCCGAAATGAATTCCATTAACTAAAATTTGACCTTCCTGGTTACCAAAATGAGTTATGCAGGGGGATGGGCTCTTAGAAGTGTTTTGGTTGGAATTCGCTAAAAATAGGATAATTAATTTCAGTTGTTGATTTATTTACTAATCAAACAATAATAAAATGTACAACAGACATGTTATAAACAAAGCACAATATTAACAAAAACGGAGAACAAATAAATAGTTAAAAATTCACTAATCGAGTAAAACTCTTTGTCCAAGAGAAACAACTTCAATTCTTCTTAAACTTAGAAAGCGAGCTACCCCCAATTCGGAAACCCAGGAATTTATTGTGAACTTTCTCAATCTGGTAATATGAGCTTTCTTGAAGTAGAGAGAAACTATACTGAGGAAGCCGAAGAAGCCCAGCACTGCGGGTAGAGTAGGAGTGGTAAACTTTCAATTCCTCGAAATAGATTTTTGAAGAAAATTAAGCTATTGCTCTCGCCTAAAAATTTGTAGAATGTGAATTTTTGAAAACATTTTATGCAGAAATCCGTTTCAGGCTATTCTGAATCATATTCTGAAGTTTAACGCATTATTTTTATGTATGTATGTATATAGGTATGTATGTGTCATTCCAGACGATAACTGTCCGTAGAATTGTGCTAGAAACTTCAAATAAATTTTAAAATGTTAAGGACACAAAACGAAAGTTCAAGTTCGTTGGCCAGCATGATCGGATTACATCTTCGGGTTGAGTAATATGATATGAGTGATATAAAAAAATATGAGTGATATGATAGTGTAAGCGTAATAGGGCGGTGAACCTCCGGTTGTGAGGTAACGAGACCTAGGGAGTACCTCCAGGGTGGCGTGGAAAACTTCCTACACTTGTTTTGCTTCGAATTTCATGTTCCTTCGAGGCATGTTTTTTTCTAGGTCATATTTGTGTGGTAATACCAATGCTTTGCGTACGCATATTTAATAACAAATCCTCTCGACTTTTCGTACGTACTTAGATAATGATATTATTAAGGCAAAGATTATTTGAATGGATAGGCGCTCAAATCGAGAAATAAAAACAGAACAGAAAAATAAACATACGTATATAATTATAGAAATATAGGTTGTGGCAACTCGAAATAGGACACGCCGAGGAGTCTGGACGGGCCTTATGACGTACGTAAGCCAACTAAAACTGATCATACTCAATTGAAAAAATAATAAACCTTCGTGAAATAATTTGCAGCGTTTTTTTCCTCTCACAAGTTCAAAGACAGAAACAGTGTGTGAGCCAAGCTAGGTAGACTTCGCGCGCTGTAAACTTGCCGATTTCTCCATTGAAACTACTCACAGAAATCAGTAACCGGCAAAAACGACACACGACCCATTTTTAGCGCATTTTCTTAATAACAATTGACGAGGTACACTTAAATGGTGAATTGATTAAGTTCGCTTATCTCCGCTCGAAATTTCCCTGATAGACTCACTTCGTTTAATCAAACAGACTATGTTATGATGTGTGATGGAGTGTTAAACATGCTCAAAAGAATTCTCATCGCACGCGAACTACGCGTAATGCTCGGCCGATCCAAATTGTCAACACCATTTCCACTGCGAAGGAATTCGGGAGACGACCTGGGTGAAACAAGGAGAGCCACGTAGAAAAATTTGGATGAGTCATATTCACAAAAAGTCCAGTAATTCCGTGACAAAGAGTACTTCCCAGAAAAATGACCCGGTCTCAATCAATAAAATTATTGCGGCATTATTCATATTATACCTATTTCTCCTATACAAATTGCAACGAACGTATCGTTTGCAAAGCATTCACGAAAATCCTCTCCTTCCTGGCTCTCACTGTGTTCCTCATTATGTGCAGACGAGAAACAAGAACGTTTTTGAGGTATATAGAGTCTGCTTCTAATGTTAAAACAGTTTCTTCACAGTAACGAGGAACCATGATTTGTCTCACTAATTGCAATTAATATTTCAATGCTGTTACTAGGTAGACATCACTTCAGCAATTTGTTAGTTTTCTTAATGATTTCTCAAGCCTCAGGTTAAACCAATCTGTAGCATAACGTTCATACACTTCCCAATCTTCGGAAATTATTCTTCATCAAGGAGTTGCTTTCTCTAAATGTAGACCTAAAAAACACTTTCATTTTAGCGAATTTTAGAAGAAAATTAAGCTATTGCTCTCGCCTCAAAATTTGTAAAATGTGAATTTTTGAAAAAAAATTTATGCAGAAATCCGTTTCAGGCTATTCTGAATCATATCCTGAAGTTTAACGCATTTTTTAATGTATTTATGTATGTATGTATGTGTCATTCCAGACGATAACTATCCGTAGAATTGTGCTAGAAACTTCAAACGAATTTTAAAATGTTAAGGACACAAAAAGAAAGTTCAAGTTCGTTGGCCAGCATGATCGGATTACATCTTCGGGTTGATATTTCCAAAATTTTGTCAAAAATTTCAAAATAGCCTGTTCTTTGGGATTTGTTGTGCGAAATAATTTTTTCAGCATACTAACATGTGGTATATTTGGAATCAGTGTAAAATTTCCTATAAGAATATGTATCAAGTTTTCAAAAATTTCAAAGTTGAAAAATCAGTCAAAAATCGAAATGTTGTCTATCAAAATCATGAACTAAAATTTCTCTACACGATCAATAGCGACTGAAATGTCGAAAGATTTCTTCAAAAATTCGCTCATGGGGTCATGCTGCATGACTGGAATTTTTTTTATATTGAATCGTGACGATTTCTCTGTTCTGAAGCCCAAAACATCATTGGAGTATGGTTTTGTATTTTTGAGATTCTTTGTTAATTGACAAACATATACCAATACAATAACCAACTAGGTGCGATGCACACTGGAGAAATGCGTTTCATGAACTGGTTTCGTACAACGAGTTTCATTAAACCAGTTTCATTAGAACATGCACACTAAGGAAAACCAGCTACGGTTTCTCGGTCATTTTCGCGATGTACCTATTCCGATGAAGTCAGTGATGATGTGTTTGTTATGTTGAATTTAATCCCTTGAAACATGAAACTAATGTCACATGAAACCGTTTCTTGAGACTAGAATTTCATGAAACGCAGTGTGCACGGGCCTGTGTTATCTAATCTACCGGTTTCAAGCATCTTCAGTTTCCGGTTTCTTAAAACGCGCTTTCCCGGTGTCCATCGCGCCTTACTTATTCGGCTACCCATATTGGAAGAAATCGAAACCGATGTAAACGATTTAGCGTTTTCCGCATTCACGTATATGGATACCGCAATCGGTATGAACTATTACATGAGGTGCAAATACTTGACAAGAAAATGATCCGAAGGTTGAAGAAAAAAGAAAAAAATCTAAAAGACAAATTCTCCAACGAACGATGTACTTTATCAACTCCACAACTACCGCCTAAATTTGAAAATAAAGTCTTTTATATGGTAATGACAGAAAGTGAATCTCAAAAGCATTCTGGAGTCTAGCAAGATCCAAGCTTCGTTTTGACAGCCTTTACTCATTAGAGAGTTCCTAGTAGTTCCGTAAAACACAATGGGTCGTGCGGTATTGACAATCCGACGCCGTAACTTTGACGCAATGAGTTACGGTGACGCATCCTGCTGTTAACGGATCGCAATCCGGAAAAAACGTAATCGCCTAAAATAACCTTCTTCCATGGACTCAAATAACCTCCTAGGGATAATTTCCTCCTTCCATGGATTTAGCGTTACAACTAGATCCGTTAAGGACTTGACGTGACTTTAAGGTGCGGTAAATGTTTCTTGTTACCGCACGCCTTATTGAGACCGACGGATCTCTAGGAACTCACTATGAACTCCGACCAATAAAAAAAATCCAAATCGTGGTCATATTGGGTCCCGTAACGATCTGTTTTTACACAAACTCTGAACTTCAATACTGAGGATTAATTCCTGCAAGGCACAGCAACGATATAAACTTTTTATGACTGACCCCCTCAACTTTGTATGACCTCAAATTCAATCACTGTGACAATTTGAAAATTATGAGGTAAAGGTCGATAACAGAATGTCATCTTAGGGTTGAAAACCTAATACTTCATTACCTACTACTACCTAATAAAACATCAAGGTGTCGGTAGAGAAAAAAATCATTTTCCACCGCGACCCCCCACGACCTCCGATTGAGACCACGGACGTGATTCAATTAAGGAGCGAGCGATTTGAGGTCAATTGGTTCCCCGCTGGAGCGGAGACTTAATTTAAATTGATTCCAACAGATATTTGCTCTCAGAGGACTAGCCTACCAATCGGGGGAATTTGACTCCAATCAGACGAGGGCTCCTCAATTCGACCTTCACATGATAATTATCATTGCTCAATCGTACTCCACAACGAGTTTTCTTTGATATGGTTAGTAAATAACCAGCTCTAACGTCAAAGAAAAAAAAAGTACCAGTCGTGCAGCATGACCATATGCGCCAATTCTAATAATTTATCACGTGATATATACGATTTTCTATGTGTTGATTTTTTTTTAAATTTGACCAGAATGTATCTACAAAAGTTGATAACTGATCAATTTATGGCTGAAAAAGAAATTCTAGATAATTTTCTGCTATATAAAACATTTTTATAATTTGGGGTAGTTGGGCCAGTGTTGGACACCTTAACAGGCATTTTGACTGTGACATGCAATTAAGTTATGTTTTTTCATTTGTTCAAATATGAAGCTTTCATCTTCTGCTGCATCAGGATGTCTTCAAACTGCTCGGTATTGAAAAAATCACTAATTCAAGCCACAAAACATCATAGATTCGTTTTATCGAAATCAATTTTTCGACCCAGTATTTGACCGCCACATTTTTCGTTGTACCTGTGATTGACACCCTATGATTGACACAGCAGTTCTTCTGCAATAAATGATTCCTTGTATGAACGAAACATTTTATTTCAATATTTTACAAATAAAGTGAGCATTTGAACTTAGTTTTATTAATCTAACTAGCCGCTCCGGTTCGCTTCGCTCTCTTCCATGTCCAGCCGGAGGGCAAGCCCCCCGGACCCCCCCATTAAGTTGCTCGCTTCGCTCACAGGGTTTGGCTGTGAACAAGTGTGGTCGTTTACCCCCCATTCAGGTGTTCGGATCCCCCAAGGACGAGTTCGTTGACCAGCATTTTTGAGCAAATTCAATTGGCCAAATTTCAAAAAGTGCTGAAAAAATCACTCAAAATAGCAAAAAACAGCTAAAAATCGTTAAATCCGTATTTTTAGTGGGACATTGCTCGAATGAAGTTCAATAACTATAAAAAAGATCAATAAAAAATTTGTGTAAACAATTATGCTGAAAAATGTACTTACATTTCATTAAAATTTACTAAAAAATCGATTAAAAATGCAAAAAAAGTTCAAAATCCAAAATCTCTTTGAAGTACAGAATATTATTTAGAACGAGTTATATGTCATAGAATTGGTAGTTAAAATTTCTTTTCCCTCAGAGTCCTTAATTTTCAAGGCAGTGTAACATAATATAGTACAATAATTTACGAAAATTCGCTCGTATGATCATGCTGCATGTCAGGAACTTTTCATTTCTGAAACGTTAGGTAAAGATGTTAAGGAAGGGCCTTTGTTTGCTGAGATACCCTCTACATAATATTCAAGAAATCAGTCCAAATAAGTGATGGAAAAAACGCATTTTTTGCCGTTTTTACCTAGTTTTGACTGGGAAAAAAATTGTTTGCGGGTCTTTTCTGCTTCGGAACTTGTTTCCTGGCTTGTTCCGAATGTAACAAGACCAATTTCGTCCTATAATATATTGTCCTTTTGGAAAAATCTGCTCAAGAGCCGAGTTAGCTTTTTTAATGGTAACCGCTCTATACTTCCCAGTAGCTGCGAAATCAAAATTTAACACCCTGAAGTCCTTTTTATCACATTATTTTATGTTTTTGGGCTCGTTGAACATTACGTGCGAGTAGTGGAGGCGTCGGACTCGTATTTCGGTTAATAATTAAGAGCTAGGTGTCAAAAATCGGTGAATAGAGTGGATTTTTCTTGATGTTCAAAAAATCAGTGGACAAAATTAATAGAAATAAGGGATTTTTGGCCGGTTACACCTAGTTTTGATTGGGACAAACTATTTATGAGTGTCTCCTCTGCCTTGGACTTTGTTCTGTGACTTATTCTGAATATGACCAGACTAAGTTTGTCCCATAATACATTTTTCTTCTCGAAATATCAGCCAGAGCCAGAGCCAAGTCGACTTATTTAATGGTAACCGTTCTATATTCAATAGTGGCACTACTACTTGCACGTAATGTTCAACGAGCCCAAAAACATAAAATAATGGGATAAAAAGGGCTTCAGGGCGTTAAATTTTGATTTCGCAGCTACTGGGAATTCCATTTATTCAGGAACTGAGTTGAGCTTGCTAGAATGCACGAGTTCCCCCAGTTATTGAGGCTTCCCTCCGTCCGTGATACGATAAATCCAGATGGCAGATGAAGATTAAAGATCCAGTCAAAACAGCAGACGAGGAGTCGGCACGAAGGATGAAGATTGAAAGGACTTGTATGGGGGTAGACAAAACGGTTTCCACGACTGCAATGCATTTCGACCAACAGGGGTTGAGGGAGATATGAAGTTATTTCGTGAATATTGCACGAAATACTCCGACCCCTCTCTTCTATGACGAGAATTACAATCTCTTGTACCAAGAAACAGCAGTTCCTTCATTGCCGGCAAAGGGCATAAAGACTGAAGAAATTATGGCAGGCTTGTAATACAACTTGTATTTCGGTGAGAATGGTTTTGTATTTCTTACTTCATTGCAATGCAAAACAAAACTCACGAAAACGATAACAACATCAACCTTACAAAAAGCACAGTCAATCCGTGAGATTAAGTAGGTACCTAACATGTTTTTTTGAGTCATTGGTGGTGAATCGAGGGGTAGGTGGTTGGGGCCCAGCAATGGGCATAATCTTATCGTCGAATACGAATACGATTGTAATCGCTATAATTATTCGTTGATTCTGAGTCAACTGCGATTATATTCGTATTCGTTTAATCGTATTCGTCTGTATGCGAAAACACGAATACAAATCATACAAATGCGTCACGGTCATCCATTTCAATAGGGCGTTTCTCCTATAACATGCGAAGCCTTGCTAATATAACCTAGCTTCAGAGGGACGTCCTTAAAGCGAATTCAACGATTGGAGTCCAGCCTATTTGTCTCAAATCTACTGCAATAGGAGGTCCCTCTGAAGCTAGGTAGTATTAGCAAGGCTCCACATATAATAGGAGGGACGCCCTATTGAAATTGAGAGGCATTTTTATGGGTTGTATTCGTGTAATCGCAGACAGACGAATACGATTACACGAATACAAATATAATCGCAGTTGACTCAGAATCAACAAATAATTATCGCGATTACAATCGTATCCGTATTCGACGATAAGTTTATGCCCAACACTGTTGGGGCCCCTAGCAGCTTCCCCATTCCGCAACACTCAACAAGGGGTGCCTCGATTTTTTCTCCATCACGTACCTGCCCACAATTGGGGGCACATGAATCCCTCAGACGAATTGCGCCCGATCAAGAGAGCATTTTTTACTTTAATAAATTCAAAATATTTTTCGATACCTATTTCTCTTTGTCTCTCATACAATATTAAAATACCGAAGTTCCAGCCCTAGTTCAATGGGATTGACCCTTTTCGCAGTACATAATCTGTCAGATTAATTGCTCCTGGTCGTGTACCTGAGCGAATAACCTGTCAGACTTTTCTGACAATGTAGATGTAATTTATAATTTTTAATTTTGAAATATACTATGGAAGAGTTATCTGAAACCACAAATACATACACACACGTGTAAACAGTTAGATGCTATGCATTTTTAGCGAATTTCCGTACATACACTTCTTCGAAACAATACCGAAAACTATATCACCCCTGAGTAAAACACAAAGTTTCATTATTGAAAGGAAACCAAAAGGACAGTGACAGTTCCCTCAAAATCCTACGAAAAAAATAACATTGTACTCACCATTATTATGTAAAGGTGGAAGACTAAGAGGTGGCAGCTGAAACTGCGGTGGGTGGTTGTTCGTCACCTGGATGGGGTGAATTGGTTGGATGCACACCAACGGCGAGCCTTCGAACACTGTAATGAAAAATAATTACAGTTAAATATCCTTTGTTTTTGCAGAATCTAATCGTATACATACATAATAAAACAAAGTTGGATTTGATGTGACAGAATTTAAAACTGAAAAACGGGTGAATGTATTTGGATGACACACATGTATGGTACACAGTTCATCACTTGAATTGAAACATGGGCACAACTTGTGGAACTACCCTGATCAGCTGAGTGAGCCCTAAGACTACTTCCTTTGCTGATCAGCTGAAATTTGAAACGAAGCCTCTCTGGGACATGTGGAATATAATTACAATATGCGGAACTACCCTGTTCAGCTGGATGAGCCCTGGGGCTAATCTCTTTCACACACACACACATAGGCAGAAAGCAAGAAACCAACGGTTTTTTTTAAATTGTTTTATTGGCATTATACAATGTATATACAGCCATACTTAACATAATATTTACAAGTTCTATTTACAGGTTTAAATGTCTTTGTTTATTTCAACTATAAATTCATTGAGTCTGTGGAATGCCGAGTTGGTTCTTATTGTATCGTTGTAGCAGGATGGGGAATGGAGTAGCGGAGTTTGATCGTCGAACAGTATTCTACGAGGCGTGGAGAATGTTGAACACATCATAATCGTATGTTCTAATGTACCCTCTTCCTCTTGGCACTCTTCACATATAGCTGAAGCTTGGTCATTTAAAAATCTGTGATTATATGATGTACATAGGCCATGGTTACTGCGTACGCGACAAATCGTCTTTATTTCTCGGCGGTTCGACGACACGCCCACAAACCATGGCCTCCGAGGAGGCAATGG
The DNA here is from genome assembly GCA_030762985.1 of Adelphocoris suturalis. NCBI lineage: Eukaryota > Metazoa > Arthropoda > Insecta > Hemiptera > Miridae > Adelphocoris > Adelphocoris suturalis. Next base: position 1,791,206 of record CM061044.1, read on the forward strand.
TACTGCTGTTTTATAGAATTTTGCATTGTGTGATGCGGCGTACTCCTTCTTCCAGCTTTCTCGGTGATGGTCTTCAATCAAACGATAGAAATCTTCTTTAGGGATCCTATCCAAACTTGGAGTTCGTTGTGTAGCTCCTCTTGTGGCATGTGCGTCAACTTTTTCATTACGAACAATCCCTATAGTATGTGTCTTCACCCAGACGAATGTTAGGTTTATATTTTCGTTTGCAAGTTGTGCAAGGCAAGTCAGAATTTGGGCAAAAAGTGGGTGGTGAGCTCTCTTCGTACCTCCTGCTTTAAAAACTGTTGGGCATTCAAGGAGTCGGAGAATAGAGATACATCATTGATATTCATCAACCCTAGCCTCCGTATGTATCTCAGTGCATTCAGAATGCCCAGAACTTCCGCCGAGTAACTTGAGCAATAGTTGGGGAGTTTGAAAGCTTCAAAATGGCTGTTGGATGAGTCTAAAAAGGCACAACCAACTCCGTCTCCAAATTTAGCGCCATCATTAAAAATTCTCAGATGTTGTGGCCAGCGGTAGATTATGTATTCCAAGAAATGGCTATTGGTCTCGATTGTCAGCATATTTTGAGGAGCATGGTATCGTTGCACATTGACTTGATCAAAGGGGTCTAAAACGTATAATGCGAAAGGATAATTTTATCTGTTCATGCCTGTTCCAAAAATGAAACAATGCTACCGCTAACTTGATGGAAATGGAGTTCCTAAATAACGAGGTCCACCGCCAGGAGCGCTAGGGGCGGAAAACCTAAGGAACATGGAGGGTGACATGACATTCCCCTTGTTGAAACCTTCCTTCACCCCTGTTTGCTCGACGATTCGTTCCCCGCACCGTCAACCTCATAAATGCTGGTCAAAAATGAGAATTATATTATTAATAAATAAATCCTCTTCTATATATTTTTATAATAAAGAGACACACACAAACAAATCAAAACCGATAAAATCAAAAACAACTTGCGCCGTCCACGATTGCCCTTATTGGTAACAAAGAAAGAGCAAATCGGTTGGGTCCTTGTTAACGAGCTGCGCTCTACCTCGAGCTTCTAATGTTAAGAGCCCCATTCATGTCGATTAGTCAGATACCCAAGGACAAAACATTTTAGAGAGAGATATTCCGACATTCGAGAATAATCACAACGAATTTGCAAGGTGCTGTAGTGTGCGAGAGGGAAGAGGTTTATTTCACCAGTTTCCATTAATTATTTAACCAGTTTTAATCCTGTTTAACCAATTTAACCCCGAGTGGTTTACTGTCTGGTGGGTATACCCCTCGGTGCTAAGCACTGTAGGCCTTCCACTTGTCCGAATAAATCACAGAACCAACTTTGATCCCGTTTTCGATTATTGGCAGCAGCGTCCTTCTGTCCCTTTTCTCTAAAATAAAAAACCGACGCTCTAAAATGTCCGCCTGCTTGTAACAATACCGAAGACCCATGTCCATTGCACTCTTGTGCCATAATTCCGTTGAGTATCAAACACATCATCGTCAAGGGGTGTGTCTGAATCGGATGTGGCATGCTTCTTCGTATATAATTGGTGGAGGAGCAATGACCGGACACTGGATACTGACTAGACACTTACTGGCAATATGAAAAGAGGAGGAACCGAGAGATAAGGAAGGTGAAAGGCCGCAGTTTGGCGTTTTGTGGTGAGATCGCATCCAGATCTTTGAGATCGCATATTGGAGATTGAAAGTGCGCTAAGACCGCATATACAATTGGTACCTAATGATGCAACAAGGTAACCATCATGTAGCACCTTTCTGGAAAACTTTATGTTGGAAATAATGTACTACTTAATTGACGGCGGATGGCATGTCCATTATCAAACTCAATAGCAACACAACCATAATCCGGTTGGAAACGATATACCAAGTATATGGTAGACCCTACAGTGTTCAGGAGGGTTTCGGATAGAAGGAACGAAAATCCCGTTTCCCATTCTCATTCGACGAGTCCATTACGGAGTCGGATTACTGAGCAAAGGCTTTGCGACTCCCCGTAGCCCGTAGACATACTTCAACCTCGAGATTGATCGGGTTTACCACCACAGAAAAGCCCGAATATCTTTTAAGACAGAATATTTCACCTTGCTGACAGAAAAGACCCGCAAAGAGGGATAAAAACATTGATTGGGTACTAACTTGGATCATGGAAAGTTGTCTCTGGCGCGTCAAATCAATATTATTTGTTAATGCCAATCAATACGATGACATGTGAGAATATTTTCCAACCAATTTTCTGGGGTAACCCCTATCAACTATCTTTTCATAGCAATCTATTTTTTTTCTATACTATTTTCTATTCTATTATCTACCTCAAGATAGCAATATATTTTCCATGTTCACTGCAAATGGACAAAGGCCCTGAGATTCTCTTTCTATTTGTAAAATTTCTGTCAAAAATAACCGACTTCATATGCATATGTATATATACAGGGTGGCAGGGGATAAGTGACGAAATTTTTTTTCTGTTAATCTGCATTAAAAATTTTGTTAAATGCATACGTAACCGCATATAATTATCTCAATCCGGACTCGAGATATGATTTTTAAAGTTTTTTTTCTCACAAAACCCGTGTTTTTTCCTTTTAAACTCAAATTTCTCCACTTTGCCTCATTTAATTTTAACTTTTGACCTCATTTTTGGTATCAGCATTAAATTTCCTATAAGAATAGTGTACTTGGGTTCTTAAAAAGTACCATTCGTAGACCCTCACATCAGCTCAAACATTGACGATTTTGAAAAAATAATATTTCTGAAAATCTTTAAAACTTTACTACTCTTCCAAAAAGAACCCTGGGAACTGGCAAATCTCATGAAAACTGCTTCATCTAATACTCTTTCCAACGGTATTATCAATTTTACTTTTATGTTGTTATTTAGGGGAGAAAATAATGTTTTAATGTTAAAAAATGTGGGTTTTTCAATGAAATTGATGGTTTTCTCGAAAGATGACCCTCCATGAACCAACGAGTATGGGGTCGGTTTCCATGTATTTTTTCTCGCTGGGTCGAAAGGGAAATCTTGCATTTCTCTTAACTACGTTATAATCGAGTTTTACACTTTAATTAACTAGTTTTACCCCATAACACACATACATTTTATCGTAACAAACAAACTAAACATTTGCGATTTCAAGTGTAAAACTCGGTTATAATGAAGTTGGAGAGATCTACAAATTTTACCATTCGATACAGCGTGAAAAAATACATGGAAACCGACCCCATACTCGTAGGTTCATAGAGGGTCATTTTTTGAGAAAACCAACGATTTCATTGAAAACCCCACATTTTTTAACTCTTTCTATTAACTTCGATTCTCTTCTTGCTTGCTTGCTTGCTTGAGACAAAATTTCAGATCGATTTTTAACCCACTTCCCGATATCCAATCGATCTGAAATTTTGCACACGAGTTCATGCTGGCGTACATTTTAATCTATCAAATTTTCGCGAAGAAAAAGTTAGTTATACTATAAATTTTCGAAAATTTGAAATTTAATATGGGACACCTTACAAGTGTTGTGTATTGTAGGGAGGAGGAGGAGGAGGAGGGAGGAGGAGTGAGGGAGGAGGAGGATGAGGAGGAGGAGGAGGGAGGAGGAGGAGTGAGTGAGGAGGAGGATGAGGAGGAGGAGGAGGAGGGAGGAGGAGTGACGGAGGAGGAGGAGGAGGAGGGAGGAGAAGGATAATATTGAACGTCTGCATAAAATGACAACGAATCCAGGGTCAATAAAATATTAAATGATTTTCCTTGTCAATTTAATTTAAGTTATTATCAATGTGATTTTGAAACAATGTGATTTTGTTTCAATTTACTGTTGCCAAGAAACTACCAAATATTGAAACAACAATAAAATTAACTGAGAACATGAGAAAAAGAAAGAGTTACATTAAAAACTTGTTTTTATGGGTTCATTTTTCAATATTAAAACATAATTTTCTCCCCTAAATAACAAAATAAAAGTGAAATTGATTATACCGTTGGAAAGAGTATTGGATGAAGCAGTTTTCATGAGATTTGCCAGTTTCCAGGATTCTTTTTGGAAGAGAAGTAAAGTTTTAAAGATTTTCAGAAATATTATTTTTTCAAAATCGTCAATATTTGAGCTGATGTGAGGGTCTTCGGATGGTACTTTTTAAGAACCCAAGTACACTATGCGTCTAGGAAATTTCATGCTGATACCGAAAATGAAGTAAAAAGTTAAAATTAAATGAGGCCAATTGGAGAAATTCGAGTTTAAAAGGAAAAAACACGGTTTTCTTGAAAAAAAAAAACCTATAAAAATCATAACTCGAGTACCTATGGATTGAGATAAAAATATGCGGTTTCTGGCATTTTACTACATTTTTGATGCAGATTGACAGAAAAAAAAATTTCCCCTTATCCCCCCCGACCCTGTATATAGTTATCACACATAATTTATCAATCTATATCTATAAAAGAGGATGTATGTATGTATGTATGTTGCCTATAGACTCCGAAACCGCTCGACAGATTGTAATGAAACTTTCAGGTATTATTAGGCATGATTCAAGGATTGTTCCTGTAAAGTTTGGTGCAAATCCGTTCAAAGGGCTCTGACCCAGAGGGCATAAAAGGGTGCAGTGTCAGGTTTTAGAAATTTATTTAACTACCCAAGCCAAGACCGAAGGCAGAGTGAGGCCGAGGGTGAGGCCAAAGGATGAGGAGGAGGATGAGGAGGAGGATGAGGGAGGAGGAGGAGGAGGAGGGAGGAGGAGGAGGGAGGAGGAGGAGGTAGGAGGAGGAGGAGGAGGGAGGGGAGGAGGGAGGAGGAGGGAGGAGGATGAGGGGGAGGGAGGAGGAGGGAGGAGGAGGAGGGAGGAGGAGGAGGATGAGGGAGGGGAGGAGGGAGGAGGGAGGAGGAGGATACTATTGAACGTCTGCATAAAATGACAACGAATCCAGGGTCATTGTAGACACCAAAGGCAGAAACCAAAGGCTAAGCTTCCGTCCATCAAATCACCTCTTAATAAAAGTTTAAAATTACGATCAATAAACAAATTTAATTTGGGCGCAGCAACGCTCGCGGGGGGGAACGCTAGTTTCTTTATATTCATTTCATAACTGGACCCATAATTCTCCGCAGCGTGAGAAAGTAGAAACCATTCCGCGCGCAACCGGCAGTTTAATTATTGATTTCGCGCAACCGGCAATTTAATTAATGGTTGCGCTCAACCGGTACACACGCATAGTCGCCAATACATGTACATACATAAGGCCCTAATGGTCCAACCGCAGCTAGATTGTATACCTAACACTCTCCGCGGTAATTTGGTGGGATGTCATGTCAGTGGAACGAGAGCAAGTTAAACTGGCCCCGACGCTCACCTCGTCTAATGGAGCGTTGTGCGGGCGAGGGGGTTAATTACGCGCCCCGTCGGTGTTGATCCAATACAAATATTTGGCCTTTGAGACCAACAAAAAAAATTATTCTAATCAAAATAACGCGGTCGTTTACTACGGACGAACGATCAATATCAATTTAATAATGGATATTTCCCGCCGGCGACATTACGTCCACCCAATAAGAAAATATTTTCAATGAAGAACTTCGTTACCAATCCAAAACTTAACAAGTAGTTTGGATTGTCAAATAATACATGAATTGTCAAATTCTAGGACGTTATGGGAGAACGGAGTACGGAGCGGGGTGGATGATAATATTGTAAAATCAGAATACTACACTGTTCTCAAACGATTTTCATGATTATTTTGTATTCCTTCCTGAAATACTTGTGATTCTGGGTTTGAACATAAATTTCATTTGCTCAGATGAGTCTGAAATCTTTTTCAACGTCCGAAGTTTTTTAACTAGGTAGTGGGTTATATATTATCCTGGAAAGTAAAGAAAAAGATGAATTTCAGACGTTTCTTTTTACTAAATTCCACAATTTCAGTACGATTCAATCTCCAGAGCGCTCATTACGTATATTCCCATTCTTAAGTTCTATAAGACATAAAAATTTCTCAGCCCTGAAAAATTTACTCGATTCTTTTATTGACAGCGATGTTTTTATGACTCCGGAAAAAATGGAATTAAAGGAGTTGCAGAAAGGAAAAACAGGAGCCTAGTAGAAGTTGCAAGGTGTCTAATGCTTCAAGCAAAGTTACCACCATCCTTGTGGGCTGATGCAATTCACACAGCGAATCACAACAGAAACAGAAGTCATTCAAAAGGAATAGGAGGAAGGAACTCCGAACGTGAAGTATTCTCGCATATTTGGAAGTAAGGTATATTTTTTGAACAAGGAAAAACAAAAAGATAAATTTTCTCCAAGAGCGAAAGAAGGAATTTTTTTGGGATATTCGGACCAAACAAAAGGATACCGAATTTGGGCAAAAGAAGAAAACAAAGTAATTGTTTCAAGGGACGTGAAATTTATGGAAGAATTTGTTCAACAAGAGTATTTTGAAAACTGTTTTCCTGAAGATTTGTTTGATCATGTGAATCAGGAGAATGAAGAGAAAGATCGAAAAATGACCATAATGATACACCCAACAGAACAAAAGCTTGAAACAAATTTAGACAATGAAGGAAATGAAAATGAAATTGAGAACAATAATGAAACAGGAAATGAACAACGAACGAACAACAATCCTGGAGGCATTGCGGAAACAGAACGATTAGTAACAAATCAGGGAATAGTGAGGAAAATTCGTGAAACAGGGAGACCACACATTCAAAGAACAGGAAATCCCGGTAGACCAAGAAAAATCTATAACGAAATTGAAATCCCACTAGAATCAGTTGAAGATGAGATATTTCAGGACGCAATAGAAGAACCTGAAACGGCTGGTTTGGCAGAAATAACAGTGAAGCAAGCATTGTCAAGCCCAGAAGCAGTTGGTTGGAAAGAAGCCATAAAGTCTGAATACTCGTCAATTTTGGAAAATGAAACTTTCAGAATTGTACAACGACCAAAAAATAAAAATGTGATCCGCTGCCGAGTAGTTCTAAGAGAAAAATTGAAGGCAGATGGTACCGTGGAAAGAAAAAAGGCTCGCTTGGTCGCAAAAGGATTTAGTCAAAGACCAGGGGAAGACTTTAATGAGACTTTTGCACCTGTGGTTCGAATGAGTTCGATTCGAACAATTATGGCTCTAGCTGTGGAAGAAAATTTGAATATTCACCAATTTAACGTAACCGCAGCATTTTTAAACGGAAATTTGGATGAACAAATTCATATGGAAACTCCAGAAAGTTTTAGAGAAATTTTACAAGACATAATTTTGGAAAACAAATCGTCGGAAAAAGTTTTGAAAGAAGCCAAGAAGATGTTAGAAAGCCTAGAAAAGGGGATAAAGTATGTCTGCTACAACGATCTCTGTACGGTTTGAAACAAGCAGGGCGACAATGGTACCTAAAGCTTGACGAAAATCTGAAAAAGCTGGGACTGAAACCACTAAAGACCGACCCATGCGTGTACCAAGCTCGAATAGAGAATGACTTCGTTGTTCTGGCAATTTATGTTGATGACCTTTGGCTGGCTTCAGGCAATCCAAAACTGATAGAAAAAATAAAACAGAACCTGATGAACGTTTTCAAAATGAAATACTTAGGACCAATCCACTACGGCTTAGGAATTGAGTTTACCCAAGACCAAATCGAGGGGAAGCTATTTATGTGTCAGAAAAAGTATACCCAAGACATCCTGAAGCGTTTTGGAATGGAAAACTCAAGACCCGTAGCAACACCGATTGAAACTGGACTGAAGCTGAAAAAGCCGGAACAACCAAATACGATTGAAATGGCCAGATATCCATATCAGCGATTAATCGGATCATTAATGTATTTGGCTGTATCCACCCGCCCAGACATAACTTACGCAGTGAATTCGCTTAGCCAGTTTAACAACAATTATACGCATGAGCACTGGCATGCAGCAAAACGAATTCTGCGATACCTAAAGGGAACACCATGCCATGGAATTTTATTCCAGAAGACTGGGAAGCCATTGGAAGGTTATGCGGATGCAGATTGGGCAAGTTGTGCTGAAGACAGGCATTCTTACACTGGATACTGCTTCAAACTCGGAGGAGCGGCAATATCCTGGGAAGCTAGAAAGCAGAGGACAGTAGCACTTTCGAGCGTCGAAGCTGAGTACCTTGCCATTGGAGAAGCAACCAAGGAGGCACTCTACCTACGACAATTTCTCGGAGAGTTACACGTTCTAAATTCAAAAACGGCAATCACAATATACAACGATAATCAGGGAGCACAGCAGTTGACCAAAAATTCGACACATCATTCAAGAACGAAGCACATCGACAACAGACATCACTTCATTCGCCAATGTGTTTCGGAAAACTCAGTGGAAATCAAATATTTACAAACATCAGAAATGCCGGCTGACATGTTTACCAAATCACTACCAAGATCCAAATTAGAACAATTTACATGGGAACTCGGAATTACGGAGTTGAAGAACTAACTCGAGGGGAAGTGTGAAAATGCGAATTAGTACCTACTCCAAAACAATCCCGTCCTGTTATTATTGTTGACAATATGTTTTATTTACATGTTGACAACAATATGTTTAATTGTTCAGAAATTACATTCTCGTGTTGAATCTTGACCTGCGTGCTCTGTTTAGAAAATATTTTTATATTAGGAATTAAACACACACACACGCACGCACACGCACACACACACACACACACACACACACACACACACACACACACACACACACACACACACACACACATATCCCTCATAAGTCTGTAACTGTACTCTATTCTTTGGAGAAATTTTTCCTCCACCACCAACGGCGATCTTCTTCTTTTCCTCAATTATCGATCAGCGGCTATAAATGCTAAACATTTGGCAGCGAGGGGATTTATAAAACAAGCAGGAGTTGTTATCACCATCGATGCCACTGGACACTGAGTACACAACATTTCCCGCTGTGCGCGCCCCTGCCGACCTGAATTCGAACTAGCGTCAACTGACAATGGAAATAAGCTCCCTTATGGGTAGCTAAGTACTGTGATTATTCATAATTCTGTTGCCCTCCGTGGTATAGTGGAGAGCGTATCCGACTAGTAAGTGTATGAACCAGAGTTCAATCACTAGTTCGGGACAAAATTTTTTGCATTCGAATTCAAATTTCGAAACTCATTTTTAAACGTAATTATTATAAATGTTTTAAATTATACTTTAAAATGTAATTTTGATCTATTCGTCTAACTAATATGTATTTCACTAAGGGATTGACTACCTACTTGATGTTCTGTATCTTAGAGATGCGAGCTTGCGAGCATTCAGACCACCTAACAATACAAATCATTCTGATCTATTTGTCCTACTAATCTGAATTTTTACTAAGGGATTGACTACTTGAAGTTGCGAGCATCCAAACCACCAAACTACACCAATCATTCTTATCTTTATTCTTATCATTCTTCTTTAACTTTATCACCTTCTCCTGGCAACCATCTCTCATACCAGATATTGGTACTATCACATGCCATCAAGAAAATATATGCACCATTAACTGTGACTGCCCCGCAATAAAACAGGTTCAGGAAACCAGATATTTAGGAGTGACTGTCGACCAGTGCCTGGGATGGGACTCTCACATCAGGGCCTTGACAGCGAAACTTCGGAGGCTCATGCCGCTGTGCCGAGAAATGAGATCTTTTGGAACAATTAAAGTGAAGAACCTTTTTACTATGCCATGATACAATCGCTCCTCATCTACGCTCTACCAGCATGGGGAACAACCTTCAAAACTAAATTAGAAACTCTCCTCATAACTCAGAAATCCCTAATAAAAATACTCCTTGGAAAACCGATTAGATACCCATCTAACAAGCTATTTGCAGAATTTGGCGTGCTGGATTTGTTTAAATTAATAGAAAAGACAACTGTGGTATATGTGTATAGACTCTATCTAGACAATAAAAATGAACTAGAAGTGCCGAAAGAATTACCTTGAAAAAACGGAAAATGAACTCTTCTGCAGCCCAAAGACGAGGTGCCACTCTCTTCAATAACTTGCCAATTAAATATTGTATTTTGGCGTTACCTACCTTTAAAATCGTTTAAATATGTCATGAAAAAACATTTTATAGAAGATCTCGCGTTAGGATAGATTGTATTCTCTGGAATGTGCTTGCTTATTCATTGCAGAGTTTTTCAGTGGCCACGTACTCTTAATATAATATGCATGTAAAATTTTTGTAAAGATATCTTCTAGTAACAATTAGGGAAGTAGAAACAACTCATCCCCTCAGCACAAGCTATGCTTAAAGAGGGGATTAGCATTGTAACTTTCTGTTAAAGTATGTAGTTCACAGAATAATAAAATAATGCATTTAAACAAAAAAAAAAAAAAAATCTATTTGTCCAACTAATCTATATTTTAGCAGTGGACATAGATTAATACAAATTGAGGCGCCAATTCAATTCGGAACCTATTCGTGCGAAAAGACTATGGGTGAACGTAATTACAATTCAGCTCGGTAGGGGCGCGCATAGCGGGACATGTGTGTACCCAAAGTCAAGTAACGACGCCTCGCAGTAAATAAAGCGATCGCCTTTTCCCTCGCTGTCTTCTCAGTTTAATTCAGAACAGGGTTGGCCTCAACGATCTGAATTTAAGTTCCTAATCTAATGTTATCCACAACTTTCCTTTGAAAATTCGCTCTATTAGTCATGCTGCATGAATGACTACTTTTTTTTACTATTCGAGACAAATAGTAGGGTGTAAGCTTTTTTCCGCTTCCTACAATGAACATCTGAGAGGGGTTTCGCTTCGTTCCTTACGATCCCGCATCCCTCACTCTGCCACAAGGCGTTCGGAAAAAGGATGAACCCCCACACAGGATAAGGAATGCGATCGCTACGGAACGGGTTGATTCTAGACTCGGGGTCTCGCTTCAGTGGAAGGACCACATCTTTTTTCGGGGATTTGAACGAGGATGAACGTATTTTTTCATCCCGTCTTCCGTTGCCGAGACGATCGCGGATATCGAATATACGCCGGGGATATCCCATTGTAGGGGAAATATTTCAAAGAACTGGGACGGAGTTTTTCCCATCTAAAAACAACGAAGCCGGGGGAGTTTCCGATGGGAATTTCCACCAAGGCATACGCTCGAGATTTGGAATCCAAACTACGCTAGTATTTGGAAGTTAGCGACAGAAAACGTGTACACACTCCACCGGTGGTTGTCTTTTAGCGAAGTTTCGTGGAAAATGAAACTATTGCAATGGCTCGGAAATTTTAGAATCAAAATTTTTGAAAAATTTCTTCATTGAAATTCGTTTGGAGGCATTCTGAAACGAATCCTAAAGTTTAGCGCTTTTTCATATATATATATATATATATATACATATATATATATATATATATATATATATATATATATATATATATATACATATATATATATATACACTCCTGCTAAAAATTAGAGCACCACCATTTCTTCGTTTGTCCCCTTCCATCATCAACTATCAACCAAAACTTGATTAGAGACATAGGCCGAAGGCTCTAAGCCCTCATACGAGCTAGAGGAGGTAGTATATGAAGTATTGAAAAGCAAAACTGACATTCTTTTTTCCACATTTACAATTTTTATAATTTTACCACAAGGTAAATTTTTCTTTAATTTTATCCATAACATCTTTTCTTCAAGAATTTGTGCCTTTTTTGGTTACTGTATTCCTTCTGTGTTTGCAAACAATGTGTGCAAATGAATAAAAACTTAATGAGGGAAAACCGAAGGGGACAAACGAAGACATGGATGGTGGTGCTCTAATTTTGAGCAGGAGTATATATATATATTTATATTCGGATTTAGGTTCTTGAGGGTTGGTCTATAGATTGAACAACTCAACTAGGCCGACGTTTCGATTTATTTGTAAATCTCCTTCAGGACTTGGAAGATGATTGCATTATAATTGCATGTTGGCTACATAGCATCCGTTTTTCAGTAGGTACAGGATAACTTTAGCTATTAAACTCACTACCCACTAACTTCTTACTAACTAATGAACTCATGATATAATAGAGATAAATCTTCGGTTCTGCTCATAAAGTTGAACGAAATTTGATAAATGAGAATGATTGCGAGAGAATGATTAACTTAGATGATAAATCATTCTCTCTCAATCAAGTACTTAATCAAGTAATGTAGTTGTTTGTGTATTAAGTATTGACGAACTAGTATAATTAATATTACAATTAGTATAATTAATATTTGCTAATGTAGCATTATAAGGAATGTCAGTGCCAATCACAGTTGTCAGCTTCTTAAGCTAAAACTTGTTTGTGATATTTTGTGGTCGCACACTTATTTCTTGTAATGTTGTTAATAAATCACGTTATTCATTCATTCACTTCGTGTAGCGGCACCCAACACCAAACGTTACACCCCATACCCAACAGCCACATCAAAACGGTAAACTAAAGTAATCAAACATCAACTTTTTTGAGCAAATGAGAGGTAAACTTACTGATCATATAGAATGGAAAGGACCTATACTGTTATCCGACCGCCAGCACATATAGCACTGCCTACAGATAGCACACAACAGCCAATGATCGGGGTACGAAAATGAGTGTAGGCATGAATTTAACCAGCACCGTGTACTAAAACATTTAAATCACACCCAAAACTAGGAACAATGACCAAAACTAACTGAATTCCGTTGCTCTTTTCGATATAGTTAAATCGAAATAAGGCACTCACCACATTTCAACAGAAAAATGAATCCTCCCGTCGACGATGAGCTCCGAAGACACACAGCACACGCACAAGTGAAAAAGACCGAGGAGTAACGTATGGCTATAAGACTAATGTTATCTAAGTTTTATAGGTCATAGTTCACACAACAGCTAGATTCAGTTTCCTTGTTCCATTGGAAACAGTTCAAACAACCACTAAGCAACAGTAATAACGATGCGTTAGCTTTGGATTGCCTACGCTGGCGGTCGTCTAGGTACTATCTAGGTCGTATAGGTACTATGCAAAATCAGTGGTAATTAAAATTATTCTAGGTAAAACTTCGAAGTACCCTTCTGCAAAACTCTACAAATATTTTACTGATCGAACTATGAAACAAATTTTCTTATTTCATTCATGCATTCATGTATACAATACTAGAATCTGTGAGGAACATGTTTCTACATTTCAAAGTACAAGAAACTATTCTAATTCGGGAATAGTTTTGCCAAGAGCTCATACAGAGTTCTACAAAAGAAGTGCGTATGTTCGTGTTATAAAATTGTTGTTTGATAATAATATTAATTTGTCATACTTTCATGGTTTGTCAAGTTTTAAGAAGGTGGTAAAATTGTACATTTTAATAAGTTTAGTTAGCCTTCTTTTCAGTGAATTTTTGTTTTTTATGTAAATTTATTTCGAACTTAGTGTTTTCTTAGTGTAGTCTTTTCTTTTGTCTTTCAATAAGTTGGCTTTCGAGAGTTTTTGTTATTTGGTCTTAATGTATGACGACTAAGCTTGAATTCGCGACTCCACCAGATAGCACAAGTTCTTAGGAACTTATTTTCTGGTGGGCGTCAGTTGTTTCATTCTTATTTACCTACAAGTCGTACTGTCGACAATTTTCAGTATAATTTTGGAAGTGAATAACTAAAGCGTTTTGTATGTTTTTAGCGAATTTTCTTAGAAAATAAATGGAAATGGCTCCAAAAATTTTAAAATAAAAATTTTCAAAACTTTTCTTCATCGAAATCTGTTTTGAGGCATTTTGAAATGATTCCTGGATTTTAACGCTTTTTTATATGTATATATATCATTCCAGACGATAGAATTGAGATAGAAACTTCGTTCTTTCTCCAAAAAATCAAGCATTTCAAAAGAAAGGATGAGTTCGTTGGACAAAACTTTTTGAGTAGCATTAGTCAAATTTCAAAAAATGTACTAAAAAATTCACAAAAAATGACCAAAAAAAGGCTAAACATCGGTGTTTTTTTTTTTTTTTTTTCAAAGCAGAATATTACTCAAATAAAGTTTATTAACTATGAAGTTGGTAATTTAAAAATTAAAGCTCAAACCTATGCTCAAAATCGTAATTAAATTTCATTAAAATGTACTACAAAATCGATAAAAATGTAAAAATGGTAAAAATCCTAAATCTCTTTTTGAATCCCAGAATATTATTTAGAACGAGTTTTTTGCCATAAAATTGGTAGTTAACAATTTCTTTCGCCTCAGTGACCTTAATTTTCAAAACAACGTAACATAATAGTACGATAATTAACGAAAATTCGCTCATACAATCATGCTACATGACTGGAACTTTTATTTGTATAAAACGTAGTTTATATGTATTATTTTGATGCCAATAAATGAATATCTGGAGGCAGCTGGCAGTCGAATAACAGGAAGGTCCTATTACCTCAAGGAGGACCTTAAAATTGCTAATTGAAAGTTCCATGATGAAAAATGTCGGGTGAAAAGCTGAGCAAAATGAACAAATTCTGTAAGTTTCGTTTGTCCCATTCGTCTGATGAGTTATCGAAGGGCGGTAATCATCTTTGGTCAAAAATCAAGATCTTTTGAAAAACGTCCCCCTGCCATACCAAATGGGGACTACGTCGACCTTGCAGGCTGTGTTGTCGTCACTCAGCTGATTGAATATCACGCTATCAGGTGGATACTACGAGGGAACTGGGTTACGGATCCACGCAAGACGGATATGACGACCACCGCACGATCTAACGGGAGAGGGCGGAACTAGGACGGAGCCATCCTCCCAAGTGCGGGCAGATATCGCGAGATACCGCAGGCTGACTGAAACCACGACGGGAGGAGCATCAACACCACCTGCCTTACATTCACGGCACTAAAAACGCGCGAATTTCAAAGGGATGTGATACAGGATAGAAACTATCTTGGTTTGATGTTAAGCTGTTAAAGATTAAGTACCTAGTACCTATCACATATTTAGAATTCAGCTTCCAGTAAATTATAAAGGGGGAGGTAAGGCGGTAGAAGACAAGATCCAAATCAAACGTTACGAGGAGGAACGCTAATAATCATGATAATATAGCATTATAGTCAATTGAAACATTTTAGCGAATTTTCTTAGAAAATAAAGCTATTGCAATGGCTCCAAAAATTTTAAAATTAAACTTTTCTTCGTCGAAATCTGTTTTGAGGCATTCTGAAATGATTCCTGGATTTTAACGCTTTTTTATATGTAGATATATATAATATTGTTACTCTGTTAAATTTCGATTTCAAAATGTATGTGTCATTCCAAGCGATAACTCTCGATAGAATTGAGATAAAAACTTCGTTCTTTCGCCAAAAAATCAAGCATTTCAAAAGAAAGGATGAGTTCGTTGGACAACACTTTTTGGTCAAATTTCAAAAAATGTACTAAAAAAAATCACAAAAAATGACAAAAAAAAAAAAAAGGCTAAACATCGGTGTTTTTACTTTTTTTTTTTTTTTTTAGCAGAATATTACTCAAATAAAGTTTATCAACTATGAAGCTGGTAATTTAAAAATTAAAGCTCAAACCTATGCTCAAAATTGTAATTAAATTTCATTAAAATGTGCTACAAAATCGATAAAAATGTAAAAAATTCTAGAAATCCAATATCTTTGTTTAAATAATAGAATGTTATTTAGAACAAATTTTTCAGCAATAAAATTGATAGTTAACAATTTTTTGCAGACAATATGAAGAATTTGAGCAATAAAATTTTCTTTGTCACTACTCAAATAGCTCAATTTTCAAAACATTTGAACATAATATACTATGACAGCTTAAGAAAATTCGCTCTTACGATCATGCTGCATGACTGTTTTCTATCAAATGAAACTTCGTACCGACTAAATCAAACCTTGTTCCAATCATATGAAACCATTTACCAATCAAATGAAACCATTTACCAATCAAATGAAACCATTTACCAATCAAATGAAACCATTTACCAATCAAATGAAACCATTTACCAATCAGATGAAACCTCTTATCAACCAAATGACACTTTTTTTCTTCGAAACAATGAAATCACTTCAATCAAATGTAACTTTTTCGAATCATCCAGAAAAATAACATTTTTTATTTTAGATTTTCGCTAAACAAGTCAATACAGAGTAACTACAACATAATTTAATGAAGCGGTGTGGCAGCAGTTTCATCTTTATGTTTATGACGAAGTTGGGGCAGTCTGTCGCGGTGATCAACAATATCGTGGATCAAAGAGTTTCATTTGATTGAAATGAGATTTCATTTGTTTGAAGAAAAAAAAGTTTAATTTGCTTAAAAAGAAGTTTCATTTGATTGGTGTATGGTTTTATTTGGTAGGAACGAGGTTTCTTTGATTGGAACATGGTTTCATGTGGTCGGTACGAGGTTTCATTTGATTAGAACAAGGTTCCATTTGGTCGGTACGAGTTTCATTTGATAGAAAAAAGTAAAATTGAACTTGATACTTGGGTAATATATTGCCCCCCCCCCCCCCCCCTTCTTCTGGTATTGGGTCAAAAACCATATATCTGCTGGGTATGTGCTATTAAGCTCGGCATGAGATGTAGTCACTAGTTACCCTAACGGAAGAAATATTTCAAAATCAAAATCTCGAAAACTTCATTTTCTCATGCCCTAGTCATCCGATCTCGCTCGAATTTGGAGGATTGTTGGGAGAAGACGATTTGAGCATTCCATATCGCATCATTAGTAGCTCATGCACATGCGCAAATGTGGTATCCTAGTAACAAGCTAAATTTCCACAGTCTTCATCCGATTTTGATGACATTTTCAAAGAAAGTGCGGGTTAGGCTATACAGGGTGGTCACGAATTAACGGATCACTATCTCTGTCTCCGTTAATATGGGAGTTGGAAAAAAACTTCAATCGTTAACCCTCCCTTATTTTTATGCAATAAATTCAAATATCACACTTTTGCGCAACGCGCATGCGCGCAAATGTGCGACACGAGCATCAACACTGTTATTTCAAATGAGAACCCTCCTTTTATATTGCAGATTCGAATTCTGCGTAAGTTTCATAAATTTACGACCCCTCACTCGATCTTTTTGACCTCGCGCAACCCGTTCCGCGAGCGCGAAAAATATCATAACTACACCCCAAGAGTGGTACCTGAACTTTCATTTTTTTTCAACGCTAATTCATATGGCACTATCCGTTTCTTGATTTGATTCGATTTTAGCGGAATAATGGCCAAAATTAGGATATCTTTCGTGAAAAAATCATCTTTTAAAGCGTGTAATTGCACATGAAATTTCATAAATTTCCACTCTCTTTCCCACCTATTACATATTTTGGTTTATTATTTTCAATAATAAGCCTATGTGATCGTGTAGCAAAAAAATTTTATAACCCCGCCTCAAACTTTGTCACTTTAAGTTTCAAGGTGCGTAGAATCCAAATTTGAAATGTCCGTCCGCCGTCCGGGCCATAAAAGGCCTAAGAATTGACTTAAAAACCCCGTTCTTTCGCACATGGACTCCATTTGGGGTCTAGTTGGTCCTAACGTTTAACCATCCCGATCGCTTTACTCGCATAGATGCTATGGGCAAAAAACGGGCGAAAAAGTGTCTTCTTTTTCAAGGCTTTGAGTGTTAGACTGACGAACGCGCGCACGCCTTGTGGGTGGGAGAGAGTGAGAGGGAGGGCGAGGCGGAGGGAGTGAGAGGGAAGGGAGGGCGAGGGAGTTTGGGGGAGGCGGAGGGAAGAGAGGGGAGGGGTGAGGGAGTGAGAGGGAAGCGAGGGCGAGGGAGGCGGAGGGAGTGAGAGGAAGGGAGGAGAGGGGAGAGGGAAGGGAGGGGAGGGAAGGCGAGAGAGAGTGTGATGAAATTAATTCCAATTAGAAGAGATTGTTTATGAGTATGAAAATACTCATAATTCTATTCTACGCTTTATGATATAAAGCTTCGCTTCCTTCGGGTGTCCCTAGACGGCCCCATTTATTTTTTATTTTTTTCCTCAACTTTACTATAAAGCGTAAAATTATGGGGTCCTGGAGCTGTGATGCAGTGAACGAGTGAACCAAATATTGGAAGCACGAAGCCCCGAGTTTCGATACCTAGTAAATATACTATAAGTGAGGCTAAATAATTACGGTCAGTTTTCTACGTAGAAGGTCTGTATGATACAGAAATAATAAACCTTTGTGTAATAATTTGCAGCGTTTTTCTAATGATGATGCGTAAGTGGACCTGAACTCTTTGTAATAATCATTGATTTAATACAATAAACAACTTACTACTACTACTACTACTCTCTTTCCCTCCTTCTTCCACAATCGGTCTGGGGACCGGATATGGAGTTGAAAGAAAATAAAAACGAAAATTTCCTTTGAGAAAATAAAAACTACAGTCTGGTAGGGTAAAAACATGAAAAAAGGACTTCAAAGTAGTTGCTCAAAATGAACGTTTAAACTACTTTTTTTCATGTTCTGCCCCCAGCGGGCGTAAACTACTTTTTTTTTTCAACTCCACATCCGGTCCCGGGCCCGGATGAGTAAGCAGGAGGGAAAGGGAATGGAAAATTGTAAAATTTCATGTGCCAAAAATCAACCTTTCCAAACGGAAGGATGAGTACGTTGGCCAACAGTTTGTGAGTACATTAAATTGGTCAAATTTCAAAAAATGTACTTCAAAAATCAGTAAAAATTGCTACAAACGGCTAAAAATCATTAGAATTATCTATTTTTGCAGAATATTGCTCAAATAGAGTTTGCTAACTATGAAATATAGTATTCACAAATTTATGAACAAAACAATGCTGAGAAATTACTGAAATTTCATTAAAATTTGCTAGAAAAACCGTTGAAAATAGCATAAACGCTAACAACCCAAAAACACTTTTTAAATAGCAGATTATTATTCATAAAACGTTTTTGCCATACAATTATTAGTTAACAATTTCGTTGCAGTCAAAAAGACCAAATTTCAAAACAATTTAACATTATACAATACGATAATTTACGAAAATTCGCTCATACGACCATGCTGCATGACTGGAACTTTATTTACTTAAAACATTGTATCAGGTTCCCCACAAACGGTCTCCAATAAGTTTCAGTTCGATATCTTAATCATTTTGGGAGAAAGTTATGGGGAATAGCTGTTCTGGGAGGGGTTACTTTTGGGACACCCTGTACAATACGTGGGACAAAAATAGCGTACATGCGAGTTGATTGAATTTGGGGAACAGCTATTAGATTCGCAAAAGATTTTCGATTTAGTGTAGTTACTCGATGGTTGTGCTCCATCAAGATATTCAAATTGGATAGTTTACTTTCATAATGCAGACTACGTCTTCGACAGCTCACTGTTTCTAATTCAGAATGGGTTTGCACAATGTTGTCCTTCGGGATTAAATTCGTATGAAACGGTGCTGTCTGAACACACATTTTCATGACAGTATCAGACACATCGTCATCAAAATGAAATTGGACACGCCCGCTTAACGAACGAAATTAATTACGAGCTCGTCTAATTGCCTGGTACTTACCCTCTGTTTTTCTTTATTTAGGTTTTTAAGCTTTCCACTCCGCATTGTTGGATGTTCTCACTAACTGAAGGTCTGACCTCAATGTTCTCGTCACCTTGAATCGTTCCCATAGTTTTGTGCTGCTTCAATCCCACGATACATCTTTTGGATTTCAACCTTGTAGAAGACATGGTAAGCGCACACGCGTTATTAATAAGTTTCACATTATTGAGGGACCTCCAGAACAGCTGATATCGTATTTATCTCTTCCAAGTACGATACCATAGCTACATGAAGAACAACTGCGAATAAAATTTATGCTTGACCCATATATAAATTGTTTTTCTTAAACTCTCTACTCTCTCTGCCATCTCTTCAGTAACGTGAAATCGTACAATGAAAAGATTTCCAAGCCCATCAGAGAAGCAACTACATGAATTGATCTCCAACTGCAGCTGAAACTACTTCCGGATTCTCCTACATCCGCCAGAAAAATAACGTTTTGGCGGATTCATCGTTGAACGTTCATTGTTTTCTTTAGTACCGAAAGTAACGATTTACGCAACAGAAATTGAACGGCGAATTTCTGTAATACCTACCTATTCATTTTTACTAAACAGCAGACACACGGTAACGAGTCATGGGAAGTATGAAAAGGGTTGCGAAACTAGCCAAAATGGTGGGGAATAAACAGAACAGATGGGTTATGGGGAATATTTTACAACTAAAAAATAGTACCTATTTTCAGACACTTTTTCACCAATTTTTGGCTCATAGCATCCATGGGTGTGGAGCGATCGAGCTGGCGTGAAGTTAGGACCAACTAGACCCCAAGTGGAGTCTATGTGCGAAAGAACGGATTTTTTAAGTCAATTCTAAGGCCTTTTATGGCCCAGACGGCGAACGGCGGACGGACATTGCAAATTTGGATTCTTCGCACTTTGAAACGTAAAATGACAAAGTTTGAGGGGAGGGTTATAAAAATTGTTTGCTATACGATCACATAGGCTTATTAGGTACTAGCCGCTCCGGCTCGCTACGCTCGCCTCCACGTCCAGCCGGGGGGCAAGCCCCCCGGACCCCCTCTTAAATTGCTCGCTTCGCTCGCAAAATGTGGCATGTACGGACCGACTTAACGTCACTTTTTTCGATATCCGATTTCGGATTCAGATTCGGCGGACCCAAAGCTGTATTTCGCCCGCGAAAACCGTTCCGAAAAACGTACCTTTATGGGGTATATTTTAATCGGAAAAAACCAAGTTTTTCGGCGGACTTTTCGAGAAAACGGGTCCGTATTCTCGCATTTTTTTAACGCATTTCCCGGTACTTTTTTCGCGATCCGATCGCGCCGTCGTCTTCCTCGTTCAAAAACCTACGAAACCCGTATTTTTCCGGAATTGTCAACGGCCGTTTAGAGGGGTAGGGGAAGCGGGGAAGTCCAAAAAGCGCACATTAATTCTTACTTCGACCCCCCTCCCGCCCTACGGCCCATGGTTCGGATGGGATTAAACAATTTTAAATTCGCTCGCTCCCACTTTTGGAAAATCCCAAGAAGATCCCCCCACTCGTACACTCCCCCCACTCAGCCGTTTGGCCGTGCATAGACACGACAGACAGACAGACGGAGTTTCATTCTTATTAATAATAAAAATTAAAAAAAATATGAAACATGTAGGGGATGTTGCTCGCTTCGCTCGCAAATGGTAGATCCCTAAGGGTAGGTTTTACTTCTGTAGGGGATGCTGCTCGCTTCGTTCGCTTGAAGAAGTTATACTGCCCACCCAACTTGGCAGACGTTTTTTTTCTGTTGGAAATTCTTACATTCAAATTAATTCTTATAAAACTACGTGGAACCACGAAAAGTTTATTAGGGAATGTTGTACTGCCCACCCAACTTGGCAGACGTTTTTTTCAGTTGGGAATTCTTACAAACAAATTAAATCTTATAAAACTACCTGGAACCACGAAAAGTTTATTCGGGGATGTTGCTTCGCTCGCAAGGTATACCTGTATATGTGTAGGACAAAGTCCGTATTTATTATTTGAAATGGCTCTCGCTTCGCTCGCCTATGTATACCTGCTCGCCTCGCAACATTGTGACATCGAACCCTTCACGTCAATTCTTGAGCCTTCTCTCGTCCACGGCACAATTTTAATCGCTTTGCTCGCTTCCGCTCGCAATTTGACCGAGTTCTCGTCACTTTTTTCGATATCCGATTTCGGATTCAGATTCGGCGGGATCAAACCTTTATTTCGCCCGCGAAAACCGTTCCGAAAAACGTACCTTTATGGGGTATATTTTAATTTTTAAAAACCAAGTTTTTCGTCGGAATTTTCGAGAAAACGGGTCCGTACTCTCGCATTTTTTTGACGCATTTCCCGATACTTTTTTCGCGATCCAATCGCGCCGTCGTCTTCCTCGTTCAAAAACCTACGAAACCGGTATTTTTCCGGAATTTTCGACGGCCGTTTAGAGGGGTAGGGGAAGCGGGGAAGTCCAAAAAGCGCACATTAATTCTTACTTCGACCCCCCTCCCGCCCTACGGCCCATGGTTCGGTGGGATTAGAAAATTTTAAATTCGCTCGCTCCCCCTTTCGGAAAATCCCAAGAAAATCCCCCCACTCGTAGACTCCCCCCACTCAGCCGTTTGGCCGTGCATAGACACGACAAACAGACAAACGGAGTTTCATTCTTATTAATAGTATAGATTGAAAATAATAAACCAAAAATTGCTAAGAGGCATTTCCGATCAGTAAGTAGTTGTAGAATCGAACCCTGGCCGGTGGTGCGAGCTGATGTGTACAACCTGTATATACATATATAAGTACAACGTTAAAATCTAGGATCGTGCTCATTGGAGTATGCCCCCCCCCCCCCCTTCTAAAAATTTGATCTAAATAGCTCTTATTTTCTTTGAAAATGTGCAACTTGTAGCGATCATATTTTGTTTTCCTTGTTCCTTGTTTCCGTAAATTCAACAAAGCACCTTTCAATTCTATGATTCAAGAACCATCGTAAGATAATGATTGATTTTGACAAAACTGCGGATACCTGCTACGATCAACCGCCCTGGGTTCTCACCAGGCTGGCATGCGGCGTTGAGGGATAAATATGACTTGTGTTGGCATATGCATCGCAGATTTTAAACCGATTTTTCGAAAGCAATGAAAGTAAATTTCTTCATTCAAACGTTCAAAATTCTCATTGAGCAATAAATTATTGACTTTACGGCTTCTGATGAGAAAATGGCATTCGGACCTTCTATGGCCAATCGGTAAACTGCTGCAATCAGAACCTTTCATCAGTTGCACATCAAACGCAAGGACCCAATAAACGTTGCTTAAAAAATACGTTTTATTATTCCTCCACTAATGATACCCACCTCATTGGTTCACCTACCAAAGGGTAGCCTGATTGTTTCATGTTTCATGTCATGTTATATTACTATGTTACATTATACACATCCTTCGGCTGATTAAAACAGTGTATTTAACTTTAGTGATCCAAATAAAGGCTTATCAACGTATTAGGTACTTAGGTGCTCATTTCTTGTTCAATCGCATTCTAATCACGAGTTGTGGTTTTATGTTCCCCCGTTTCTACTCGCCCCATTCCAACTATTGGTTACAAGTTTATTCGAATTGAGTGGATTGGATTCGCTTTAGATCGGTGTGAAAACCCCCTAATCGTAGCTTCCTATATCTAACGGTAAATCCGGGCTGAACAGTTCGATGCGAGATTACATTCGGCTCTATTCCAAGTAACGACTTTCGAACAATCCCAGAGGACATTTGATTTGGGATTCGAAGGGCCGATTATTGGGAGAAGGAACACCAGCTTGGGAAGATGGGACGCTCTAAAGTTGTAAACTGCTGAAGTAGCACCTACGCTCGTTATTTCTAGTATAATTGCTCAAGTACATTCGTTAGATCTACACCAAACCTTCATTATTTTCACAACAACCAGAAGAGTAAGAGGAAAGCGTGAGGAGGATTGGATTTTTCTCATGAAACATTTTCTGAAATTATTCCACTGAATGAAGGAATGAGGCCCCCTCAGTGGGTTGACGTTTTATCCGGACCAGACAAGGTCCGATCCCTGTTGTTGTAACTGAGAGCCGCTAAGCTCTACTACGAACTGTGATATCTGAACTGTGATATATTTTATGTATCTACTCGTAGTTTTAATTCACTTTGCTGATTTATATTGTAGCTTGTATATAGTTATTAGCCTATTTTACATCTATTCTTAGTTGTACATATTACTTTATTTTTGGGTTTTTTGAAAATCCTCTTTGGGGGCTAAACAGTGGTCATCACTGTACTCCTCATTTTTCCCCCCTCCGAGTTGCCAGTGGAGTCCATGATGACGCTCCTTTCTATTCAAGGATAACAGCATGGCTCCCCTTAGAATCGTGCCACTTTCAGTGTCCCTTTAGACACCTTGTTCAATGCCGCTAATGACCCTTCTGGTTGAGGTGCGGCTTGAACCTTTTAATAAATAAAAAACTTAAAAAAATATACAATGATACTGAACCATGTTTCACTAAGTCAAGAGATCCTTGGGATTTGAAGAATGTAATAAGAAATGATCTGTACGTACCATAAGATAACTTTCGTGACTTTCGTATGTACCTACCAGCAAAACCCTTGGAATCGTTTGGGAATTGTTTTCACAAAACTCTTAAGAAGTTTGGTCGTCTACTCCATTTGCTTCAGTCCTTAGCTACGTTGCGTGAAAGATGATTTTCTGGCAAAGATTCACAGTTGGGTACCGAAAACAAATGCCGCCATAGAAATTTGCCTATTTGCCCATGGAATTGATTTGAGCGAAGATTCGCTCGTAGCATAATACTTTGAATAGAAAAGAAGATCGTACATCCCGCTGTAGATCACCTACTGAAATGGGAAGAGTGCGTATTTTTATTGAGGTTTCGGTTGGACAAAGATGCCATTCTTTACACTCTAACACAGATCCAAGATGTAAGTCCACAACGTACTGATCGCAAAAATTCGTTCATAATAATTCAGGTTGCAAATCGAAATTTGAATATGCATTTCTCTCTACATAAATTAACATGAAGCAAATAGCAAACGGCAAAAATGTGGTGGTTTCTTATTGGCCGAGCTTGATAATATGATGGACAATGATGTGGAAATAACGTCAGAACCGGTTTTTTAAATAGTCGATCCATGAAGAGATTATGCCTCCTACTCTACTTTGTGGTAGCTCCATGCGTAAATCGCCCTTATTTCATCGCCTACGGACACCAACTAGGATGCTAACGGCTCTATCTGCCAGACAGAATTTATCTGTGAGATAATTTTATCCGCTACGTAATTCGGCATTGATAAACGACTCACATTCTTTATCTAGAGTATAGCGCTATACTCAGTATAGCTATCCTGCAGTTAATGTAGTTAATTCATAAACCGGCCCTAAAATCGCTAATTACCTACATTCTGATCACCCTAGAGAGAGGAGAGCAAAAGTTGTATAAGATGTTTTTCCTCCAACGGTAATCGTAAATTCAAACAACTTTCCTCGCAAAAAATAATTGATTAATTAATTTAATAAAACAGTCCTTTCTATTTCTAACAATGATGCAAACGAGAGGAATTATATTTATTTTTACAACAACTTTCATCAGAGTATTTAGTTTGCTAAATCTTTTTGTTCCCCTTTGATAAAAGCTCATTAGTATCCTGATTTTTTCACTAATTAATCACTTATCAGTCGAGCATGAACGACTTTCAAACGCGAGAGTAGACCTTCGACAGCTGATTCGGATCGATCCTATTAGCTGATCTTTGTCTCCTGTCATTGATACATTCCAGATAATCATAATTATGAATGGAATGGAGAATTTCCATGCCCAATAGTGAGAAATAAGAGAGAACTCTCTGAAAAGGTGCTATATGATGGGTACGTGAACAGTAAAACTGCTCTTGAAATTCATTCGCAGTATGACGTCACGGTTCCCGCCCGCCCTCTCATTCCTTGCACTAGTACGTCACGCGTGATCTTCTTACCCGTTTATTGACAAAACTGAACGATCTTTTGAATTGAAAATTGCTACTAGGGGTTTTTTCAAGAGCGCTGAATCCGAATTTGAGGTCGCAAGTGTTAGATTTCAGTTAAAACATTAAAGGACACTAAACACTATCTCAAGTGAATGTATAGACCAGTGAAAAGCTCACAAAGGCTATATATCACTAAAATAGTAAACCTTTGCGTAACAATTCGCAGCGTTCATTTTTATGGTTTTTATGACAATCAATGCATATATATAGGAGGAATAGCGATCAAGAAATAGCGTTAATCAAGATG
Source organism: Adelphocoris suturalis (assembly GCA_030762985.1). NCBI lineage: Eukaryota > Metazoa > Arthropoda > Insecta > Hemiptera > Miridae > Adelphocoris > Adelphocoris suturalis. Next base: position 1,817,039 of record CM061044.1, read on the forward strand.
AAAAGGTTAAACTTTTCATCTTCATTACTGGGTACTTGGGTCCAGTACGTTGATCAGGAGGTCTCTGACATCTTCTAGAGAATACCGAATCGTAGTACAAGGGATTACACTACTGGTGGAATGAGGACAGCCTGGCAAACAGACTTCCATTTCTCCGAATGGTGACAGAAAGTATCTAGTTTGTACCAAGAACCACGAAGAGTTGGAAAAGAGTTGAAAGCTTGGTTAGGTAAGGCTAGTTTCTTCGGAACTATGGAAAAGGTCACCAAAAATAAATCCAAGTGCAAATAATGTAATATATAAAATGCCTAGGACAAAAAAAATTCATTTACCCCATTTTCCTGCATTTAGATTTGTAACAGTTCTCGCGAACTGTCACGAGAACCGTTCTATTGAACGGCAGAAGGATGGCTGATGGCACTGCCACGCCCTAGCTCAATCGTTTACCAGCCTTTCCCAAGGTAAGAGCTTCCATTTTCTTTGTGCGTATAGTAATTAATTATCATATAAACCATTATTGATTTATACCCATACCTTCTATTATTGATTTATTATCAAATTATTGATTATACCCATCCCATTCTAACGTGACTGCTATCCCCACATACCTAAACTCTAATGCGGTATCTCGTTCACCCCTACTGGATAGTATTTAATAAAATATAACCTGACAATAGCTAGTCAGATCTCTTCCCATTTAATACCCTTTTATTGGAGCACCATTAAAGAAATAGGTATTAAATTAAAATAATTCCAGTGAATAATTTCTATGTCTTATTTATAAACCTTTATCCCGAAAATAATATTTACATATATCAAGATATAGTATAGACAATAAGAAAATAAATCACGACAATCATTAGACCGTCACAGATTTCAACGTATTAGGAAGAGGAAGAAGGGTGTGAAGGGTGTTATAGCGCATACGACACCTACCATTCTATCCAAGAATATATTGATGACGATCTGCCTTCACGGGAACATGGATTTCCCTCATGTCAATCTCAGGACAGAAACCACTTTATGCCAAACCAAATATTAATCTTGGCACTAATCTCCTAAATCCAAAAACTTACCCTCCTTATTACCCTCCTCCCCCTGGATTCTTTATATGTGATTGTAACCTTTTTACGAATTTTCAGAAAGGAAACTCAGGATATTAATTGGGAATCACAATATATAAAATTCACAGTTGAAAAACTTTGAAGGAAGCCAGGGCTGTTTACAAATTGTTATTTCTCGTGAGAAAACAGAGCGTATTACCCAAAACCAACAACCTCAGGTTAACAGGATACCTCATTATACAAACGATGGGAAGATAAACAAAGGTGATAGTGCGGTGTTTACCTCGAGGTTGGAAATGTGGCTGAGAGGTGGTAGTACGACGCTCGCAACTTGAGATTAGCACGTTTTCTCATTAAAGTCGTCGTTGAACTTCGAGAATGAACGACCTGGTAAGGGTTTAAGGAGTATGTGACGCAGCTAAGTGTTACAGGCGGAAAATGATAAACCAGACGCAATATAAAATAAAATAATGGAATACAAGGAATATTACCCACTTCAACAGTACGTATCCCAGGATACAACTTAATGTTTACCACATTCTCAAGTTGATAATAAATTGCTAATTGATTTTTAAACTTTGTAAATTGAAGAATAAAAGATGTCCTCGCATAGGAACCTCTAAAATTAGCACTTCAATAATGACAGGAAATTGAAGTTTATTCTATAAATAATATGGCCTTAACTCTTATATCTGAAACGCATTTGAGGAGAGGAAAAAATTGGATTTTCGACTGACGACGGGTGTGAGACTCAGCTATATCAAGATTGAGGATATCACTAAAGAGACCGTAAGATGTCTAAAACACTATCCCAACTTTCCCTATTTAAATCTATTTCGTGAAACAGAAGAATCTATTTCATTCTAATATTCTGCTTCCGCCCTTAATTAAGATCCGTTTTTGATCTCAATATCGTGATTAACAGTTCAGGGTGGCCCCTCACTGGAAAAGTCAGGGAAAACCTGGCATTGTCAGGGAATTCTTTGCAAAAACCATCAAATGTCAGGGACTTTTTAAAATGAAAGAACTTTGTGTATTAATTTACAGTGTTTTTAGGTATATTCTAACTCCTAAACAATGAAACTTCAATAGCGTACTTTATCTACTACATACCATTTCATAGGTTATTAATGCGAATTATAATTGTCATCAGAAAACTATAGAACGGAAAGATCGAAAGAAAAGAAAAATTAAAGAATAAATACATCCACATTCATTAGTCAACAAAGCTGATGACAATTTTAATTACCATCCATTCTTTTTGCTTTCTTTTTGATATTTTGTATGAGTCTTATAAGTTGACTTGGTGAACTACTGTTTTTTTTTTTACCTACCATTAATTTGACATATCCGTTGCATTCGGATGTTTGGGTTTTTCTCCCTGGACTCAGCATTCCCGAAGATGTCCACAGTAAGGTGACGAAACGTCGAATAATAAAGGAATGGATGAAATAATTTCATTTATTTTCCCTGGGCCGCATCCTGACCAATTCAAATAACATAAGTTCCCACAACTTCGTCGCGAGTGATTTAGTTCGTGACGATGGGTTGTTCGTGTGGTTTGTAAAAGAATCGTGGCGGCGGAATTATACTCGTACGAATGAAATACGACGTTCCTTTTTCAGCGACCGGTTAGGTGGAGAACCAGAAAATTATATCGAGATTGCATTCAGAAAGCGGTTGAGATGGACCGCGTTCGGAAGAAAGTAAAAAGTCATAGCTGAAAAGCCTTTCTGATAGAGTGAGGAGATTGAAAAGGAAAATAACATTGGTGGCACGGAAATAAAAGGAGACGACGTTATAGAGATCTATAAGAAATCGGAAATGTAAGTAAAAATAGTTATTTATTTTATCGAAACCAAGATTTGGACGGGCATTGTGATTTCTAAATGTAAGAGCTCAACAACAGACTCACGCTGTACTAAATACTTAAGTTAACTGATACCAATTACCACTTCCATTATTAATACAGTTTTATATTAATATTCACGACTTTTTCCTTTCTCGATCAACATCATAACAATATCAAAAGTAGAATACACCACAAATATGATTTAGCCGGTAAAGACCTGTGAGTCTCCTCATTCCCCTCATCACCTCGTACGAACGAGTTCTCCCAAGGGAATTTCAAATATTGGTCAACCAGCTGGTGACTTCCCTCAAAGAAAAAAGATTTGGTGGCCCTCAAATGGGAATTTTTGATTTCCCTGACATTTACCTATCTTTTCCCTGACCGAACTTCAGATTTCCCTGACAAAAATTTCAAATTCAAATTTTTTTGTTTGTATTCTCGTCCTCCTTTAATGCTTCTAAAACGAAAATCGTATGATTTAAAGAAGAAAAAAACAGACTACTTAAATGCAGTCTACTCATATTCAACAATTTCATTGCCCTCGAAGTGCTCAAATATCATAACGATTTAACCTAAATTTAATACGATAATTTACGAAAATTCACTCAAACGATCATGCTCCATGACTTTCTATTTAATATTTTATGGTCTCTCAATTTGTGATCTGAAGCTATTTAAAGTACAAATTTTAATCATTTGAGTTTTTTTTTTTTTTTCCCTTATATACTCGTAGATTTCTTAGCTCTGGGGATAATTCAAAATTTTCGCCAGACAGCAAATAATGTCACACTTTTCTTCACCTACTACTAATTGTTGCCAGAGACAGTATAACGTCCTGATTTCCCATCCCACCAAAATCGTTCGTTGGAAAATTGCTCTGTTAATATATAACACATGACTCCACATTCCCATGGGCCAATTTCCCCCTCCTTAACCCCCTGAGAAGTCCTAGCTTATACATACAAACTAGTTTTTGCTCTACTGGATCAATCCACTACTCTGCTGGGTTTTTTCTCCCAAGTTCAAAAAACTGTAGATTATTCTCACAAATGGTTCATTAGGGGATGTACTCGTAGTTGGGTGATTCTCACAGAAAAGGTCAGTTTTGAGTTTGACTTTTGAAAAAAGAAAAAGTGATCGAATCGAGCTGAAAAAAATCACAGATGCTCTCTACATATATCGTATGTATCGAAATTCGAAGCAAATCCAAACAGTAGCGCTTTTATTAATTCAGAAAAAAAAAATATTTAAAAATTTAGGCGGACAGGTCGATGACACTAGGACAGGGCGATGATGCGACCCGTTGATTCTCACCATTTGCATCACCACCCTGTCCTGGCATCATAACAGGAAAATTTGCTATAACTGCCAAGAAACGTTAACCCTCAACATTTCAAGTCAAAATACCGAAAAACGTGA